>CM069441.1:26693303-27070958 GCA_035610835.1 Ophiura sarsii
AACTAATTAACTTCTTTCTGGTATAGGCCTATCTGCCTATTTAAAAAGCCAATATTGATCAGAAATAAAGTGATTGCTTTTCAATAAAATATTGGTCAAAAGTATACCAGATCGCACGAAATGAGTTTGAAAATTGAAAAAAATTCTACTTCTCAGGGGGGCATATCCCCCCACCCTCAGACGCCCCCTGTTGGAGCTTTTAAACCATCTATACTAATATCAAGAATATATCAGTATAAAAATGCTCAACTTCTTTCGTGCATTGATAAAAAACAAGATAAAAAACAAGATATTTATTGAAAATGAAGTGATGGCCTTTTTATACAATATTGGTCAAAAGTATACACCAGATTACACCAAATGAGTTTGAAAATTGAATTTTTTTCTACTTCTGAGGGGGGCACATCCCCCATCAGACTCCCCCTGTTGGAGCTTTTAAACCATCTATACTAAAATCAAGAATATATCAGTATAAGAAATGCTCAACTTCTTTTGTTCATTGATAAAAAACAAAATATTTATTGAAAATGAAGCAATGGCTTTTCAATACAATATTCATCAAAAGTATACACCAGATCGCACCAAATGAGTTTGAAAAAATCGCACCAAATGAGTTTGAAAATTGAAATTTCTACTTCTGAGGGGGGCACATCCCCCATCAGACTCCCCCTGTTGGAGATTTTAAACCATCTATACTAAAATCAAGAATATATCAGTATAAAAAATGCTCAACTTCTTTTGTTCATTGATAAAAAACAAAATATTTATTGAAA
Source organism: Ophiura sarsii (assembly GCA_035610835.1). Lineage (NCBI taxonomy): Eukaryota > Metazoa > Echinodermata > Ophiuroidea > Amphilepidida > Ophiuridae > Ophiura > Ophiura sarsii. Next base: position 26,694,077 of record CM069441.1, read on the forward strand.
ATGAAGCGATGGCTTTTCAATACAATATTCATCAAAAGTATACACCAGATCGCACCAAATGAGTTTGAAAATTGAATTTTTTTCTACTTATGAGGGGGGCACATCCCCCCTCAGACTCCCCCTGTTGGAGCTTTTAAACCATCTATACTAAAATCAAGAATATATCAGTATAATAATGCTCAACTTCTTTTGTTCATTGATAAAAAACAAAATATTTATTGAAAATGAAGCGATGGCTTTTCAATACAATATTCATCAAAAGTATACACCAGATCGCACCAAATGAGTTTGAAAATTGAATTTTTTTCTACTTCAGAGGGGGGCACATCCCCCCTCTGACTCCCCCCTGTCCGAGCATAGCTCGGAGTGCGGTGCTGTGCACCGCCTGGATGGTACCAGCTAAATTTAATTTTTTAGGGGCCAAACTTATCATCCCCCCCACACCTAACAAGAAATTTCCGCCCCTGTCTCAGACGACCCAATATGGCAGCGGGAGTGCACCATTTTGAATTATTTTTAACAGTCATCGCCCGGTTAACGATGAAAATTCTTCTAATTAAGATGAATTTGTCAAAATGATAAGATTAACATTCGTGTTTAGGTGTTATTCCTATATGAATTCAAAATGTAGGTTTCGCGTGGCCACCGTCGTCTGTGTAAATCTACCGCAAGAACAGCGCCACCAAACCTATGCCGACCAAAAATGACGTTAAACCAGGTTAAACGCGCTAAACCCTGGTCACGGACGCATTCCGGACAATTACCATAATTTATGTAAATATGCAAAAGGGACCGTTTTCGCTACGTACATCAGTATAGCACTTTCCTATCCTAAAACTAATAGAATCCCTGGTAGTACTGTATCAGTCGGGGGCACTTCCAGGTGATGGAATATCTTGAGATGTTCAGTCATGCCAGTGGATAACTGTGATACAGCAATAACAACATTACAACATTTAGAATCACCTGTCAGAGTAGCATTGTTTCAGTGACACAGCAATTTTGCAACATTCACAAACACCTGATTTATTTATTTGAGATACATCCAACGAGTAAAAACAAACCAGAGACAATAACAACATTTGCAACATTCACAAACACCTGTTGTGCACACACATTAATTTGAGATACATCCATCGAGTAAGAAAAACCAGAGACAATAACAACATTGCAACATTCACAAACACCTGTTGTGCACACATTATTTATTTGAGATACATTCAAACAAAGAGTAAGAAAATAAACCAGAGACCATAACAATATTGCAACACTCACACAACACCTGTTGTGCACACATTATTTATTTGAGATACATCCAAAGAGTAACAACAAACCAGAAACAATAACAGCATTGCAACATTCACAAACACGGTAAACACCTGTTGTGCACACACATTTATTTTAAATACATCCAAAGAGTAACAACAAACCAGAAACAATAACAACAGTGCAACATTCACACACCTGTTGAGCACACATATTTATTTGAGCTACATCCATTCAGAGAAATAACAACATTGCAACATTGGGCACACAACACCTGTTGAGTACACATTCTGTACTTGATACAAGTAGAGATGCATTGTTTTAGAGTATCTCCAGGTGAAAGAATATCTTGAGATAACCAGTGAGTGATTTAGGATGCAACATTGATGAAACACCTGGTGTGTACATTCTTGTCATTCATGGATATGTTAATGTTACTTGAGCTGGGGAGCATTGTTTCAATGCAAAACAGGTGACTGGATTTGTAAGATAAATTAGAAATCACATTGAATTTCCGAGTAGATAATGGATTGAAAGAAGTAGCTCACCACACTGTATAACATCATTTTATACTGTAGTTATAACATCAGTAAGGTACGTTTCTCTTTTATTGTGTTTTGAGGAAATATTTTACCACATCAAGTGAAAAAATACCTTTTTTATCGGTTTTATTTCATTTATACTTGATATTTTATTTGATGATATTTTTCATCTGATACCATTTGCTTCAACCTACTGCTGGTAGCCCACTGTTATATTTCATTCACTGTTTATGATGGCATATTTCTCCATTTGCTATCTACTGCTGATAACGCACATCTTTATCCATAAACCTGGGGTTTTTTTAGATACTTTTTTCTTGAATCATGTAAAATCAGCGTTTTGGGGGCGAAAAATATGTCGCAAATTTGGTTCACACATTTTAAAAGAAATTCCAGATTTTAGGTAATTCTTTTTTTTAAATCGCCCTACCGACTGAACCCACTTGACAGGTCAGTCCTCCCGTAAAACAGGACTGTTGTTTTTCGTTGCCAAAGGCAATCAAAAAACCTGTTTCTACGGGCCCGACTGACCAATTTGTAGGGAATTTTTAACCACCCCAAATAAAAACCTTTTTGTTGCGAATTCTTTTTGAAAATTTATGGATTTTTTTTAACATTTGACATTTGTTTGACAATTTCAGAAATTGTTAAAAATCACCAACATTTTCTCGCCATTTTTTAAGACAAAAAACACCCCAACTTACCTGAGAGGTCCGTTTGCCCATAGAACGGGTGTTTTTCGTCGTCTAAGAGCACACATCTTTATTTCATGACCGATGTATGAAGCACAATTAATTCAAATCGGTCATGAATTTATGTTTGTTGTCAGTGGCGTAGCTAGGTTTTTTTATACTGTGGGGGGGGGGGGCGAAAAATGACAGTGAACCAACAAGGACTTGCGAATTGCCGCCTAGTCAGAAATGTGAGAGGTGGTGGGGGGGGGGGGGTGGGGGTTGTGACGTGTCATTCCCAACCGACAGTTAGCTTATAGTAAAATGTAATCATCTTTAAGGCTACAAAAAAAAACCTGTTCTACGGGCTGGGCTGTCCCATTCAAAAACTGACCGACCAACCCTATCTGAGCAGTCCTTTTGCCCGTAAAACAGGGTTTTTTATGGCCTTAGATGTTTACATCTTATATTTGTAAAATTTGAATCATTGTATGAACTTCATTTATCTAACTCCATCTAGTGACGTTCAACCATATTCCAATGACTGAACCTCATTATCGTTCACATGATAGTAATGTGCTGGAGTAAGTGACTACTAAAAGACAAATCCCGGATCTTGCGTGTAAATGTTGCGTTGATCATTATAACACACTCCGACATCAGTGCTCAAAGTTAGGTGAACGAAGTGTACCTTTAATCAACCATCAATTGATTGCCAGGCAGGGCTGCTTATCAGATATATAGCATGTAATTTATATCACTGTCTGTAATTATGCGTAGCTTACAGTACCTGTTAATTAAACACTTGTATATAAAGCTATCAATGAGGACAAATTGATGGACGTGATTTGTTAATGCCCTAATTATAAGTAGATTGTAAATGATGTTTGTCAACACCGATAAAATATAAAGTGTGAAATATTTATGGCAGAAAGTTGTATTTGTTTTGTGGTTTAAAGGGAGTCATGAAATTGTAATGATTGTGAATGCATGTTATTCTATTTGACAAAATTGGATAGCTGATGGATTGTTGTACCCTGATTGCTATCTACTGAAGATAGCATGTTATAAAGTATGGAATACTTATTGTTATTACATCTCATAAATATTCATGAACTGATCATGCCAATTCCTATCACAAGTACTATTGCCCTAGGGAAATAGTTTTGACTATTTCCCAACAACCTCATCCCCAGAGTCACAGTGAGGTGTAATAAAAGAAATACTACATGATATGATCGGGGCAATAGGGCACACTATTTCCCCTTAGTATTGGCTACGGAACTTCAGGTTCGGGGTGATAGGCCTGTAGCCAGTACCTCTGGGAATATTTTGCTTTATATCCTTCATCAATATATTCCTGTTCATTAATTGGTTAAAAGTGTGTCACATGATCAAAAATAGTCTCACCATTAGGCAAGAAGACCAAAAATGCTATTGACGAGGGAGAGAGGTACTATTTTGAGAATGAAATAGTCTACTATTTCCCTATGACCTCGATTTACATGTCAAAGTTCTCTTTATGTTAATATTATGACAGTTGACTTTTGGGGTTAAACAGACAACAACAGTTTCAACAATGGCGGCTGCTGGTGAAACTCCACGGTTTCGGCGTGTAAATGAGGATCAATTGACTCAATTTATTGACAGTGCAGACAGCGAGAACACTAAAAACAAATAAAATATGGGGTGTCAGTTTTTCGCGAATTTTGCAAGGAAACCAACGCCGATAACACTTTAATGGAAAACGCTGTACTCGACGTTATTGCTTTACAAGTTTTATGCGGGTGCCCGTAACCGAATGAAATTTGAATTGAACAGTCCGTGAGTTGGAACTTTTTGAAACTTTTGAACAGTTAGCTTTTGACTTTGAAACATATTGCAGCTACAGTACTAGTGCCAGGTGGTTAGTAATTTATTTTTTTATATTTCTCGTTGCCTAGGCCCTAGGCCTAGGATAAAATGTACAAAGCTTAGTCTTAGCCTAGTACGGTCTAGGCTTAGCTCAGTCTTGAGAGTCTACTTTTAACAAATGAATGAACAAGAAATAAATTGATGAAGGATATAAAACAAATATTTTCTGCTCTTTATTCGGAAACTGGTGGAATCTATTGGGCCCCTCGGTGAACTGGAGACCTTGGGGTACCATTTTCTCTCGACCTTCGGTCTCGGGAAAATAGTACCCCACGGTCTGCAGATCACCTTGGGGCCCAATAGATTCCACCAGATCCCTCAAGAGCAGTAAATATTTGTATACTATTTTCCCTCTACCATGTAGTATTTGTATAATATTAACTGTAGTGGTTTGGTTTGATTGCCATCTACTGCATGAAGATAGGTTTGATAGCGAGTGGATTGTTGTGCCCTGATAGCTATCTACTGAAGATAGCATTTGGTACGTGATTTACCTCAATGCGCTGTCTGGTGAATATGGCATGTAGTGATTGTTGCTGATTGATATTCTGAAGATAGTATTTGTAGAGTGTTGGTTGATGAATGGCAGTCAAAAAGGGTTTTTTTTCTTGATAATGAAAAGTGTCAAAGTAACTTCCCAATCAATAGGCAAGTATCGTATATCATTAATTTTGTAATAATTTTGACACCAATCAGTAATCTGATTTCAGATCATCTAACATCTATCAAATATTTATGTAAGAATTTGTATGGAGATAAGGATTACAGTATTTTGCAGACACAAGAGTTTGGAAGCCATAAGTTGTAAATCTGAACAAGTTGGGGTGTGCATCTACATCACACCAACACAGAAGTTGAAATGTGTCTAGTATTGCTACCCCTCTTGAGTAGTCGTGACCCAGATATACAGACTGTTAATGGAGCGGTATCAGGTGCATGACATTATGTGGTACATGACATTTCCGTTGAAGACACCTGTGGGCTATGTTTTTGTGACTTGTTTAAAAGTGTACTAGTCACATGGGCTGCCAGATGATCCTGTCTCATTATTGGCTAGTACATTGAGGTATTTATTCAATGTTGTGTACTTTCATAAGTATTTGTTTTCCAATGAGTTTCATTTCATTGTATTTCATTAACCAATGTTTGATGACAAGCAAACAACAGTAGAGGTATCTTACGTCAACTATGAATTAATCTTCAAACATACAGATGTTGGAAGACAAGTATGGATTTAAACAGATTAGATAACAGTTATAGGGAACAGTTATATAGGGTTACTTTGGCCCTCCAACAAATAGAGAGTTTATTTGTCAGATTTTGAGAAACATTTTATAATAAATAAATTAAATTGTGTACACTTGGAACATATTACCCTGCTACATAATTATGTGTGTATCTGGAACTAAACTTAAACATACCACCGTGCAGGATGTTATTCTTTATTTTAGGTATTTTTTAGAATATGTGATGTGATCTGTGAAAACCCGTCGGATTATGGGTAAAATTAAAATGTTAAAAAAAAAATTCCAGTACTTTGTCTCATCATCGTTCATGAAATTTCACCTTCAAAAACTTACTTAAGTCACTTTTATTATTAACCTTATAATGTTATTCTATTGAATTATGTATCTTTTTTGGCCTGTTTTCATGATTTCTTGTTTTGTAGCGGTCATAGAAAAATGATCGAAACACTTATGTAATCAGCACAGTGTTAGCGTTATAACATCTCCAATATGAAAAATGCCACCATGTGGCGGGTTTTCACAGATCGCATCACATATTTGTTTTATTCAACAATTGCAATGGTGGGTGTATTCAGCAACTTGTATGTTGTGGTTTGATACACAATTTACCTATGACAAAACCAGGGGCGTAACAGAGGTTGGTTGTCAGGGGGGGCACAGGCAAAAAAAATCCTGGTTAGAATAATTCCGTCCCGGAATATTTCGTAAAAGGTTGCCCCAAATTTTTTCCCAGTCAGTCACCTCGTGAATTTCACGTAAGTGTGGGGGGGGGGGGGGGGGGGGTAGGGTCAAAAAAAAAATTTGCACGGTCACAAAATTTGACTGTGGTGCTTTTTTTACTGAGAAATTTTCTTTCTTTCTTTCCCTTTCTTCTTTTCTTTCTTTCACCTTTTTTCTCCTTTTCCTTTTTTTTCCCTCCCTTTTTCCTTTCTCTCTCTCTTTTCTTTTCCTTTCCCCCTTCTTTTCCTCTTTTCCCTTCCCCCATTTTTCCTGGTGGGTAGGTTTGAATTTCCTGCTGAGCACCTTCAGGGGGGGCACTGTGCCCCCCCTGCCCCCCGGCTGTTACGCCACTGGACAAAACAATACCCACTTTGTTTTCATTTGCATTCTTCATTACGACACAGACCAGCATTTACTGGGAAAAGTTGCAAAAATGGGCAACTTTGACCCCTTTTTAAATGTGCTGCATCACATATACTTTTACATGGGACTTTGCGGCTGTGTGTTTGTCAAGATATACATTAAGATGAAAACAGACCGAAAGAAAAAATAATTTAGGTTTTGGAGTCATTTTCACTCCTGAAATCTGAATGCCTTGATAAATTTTGATAAATTTGGTATCATTATAAAGCTTAGAAAATTATCTGAGAGCAGACATCACATAATAAACTCAAAAGTGACTTCTGCTGGAAAGTCTCCCCTTTTGATGTGCTGCATCACATATGTGGCAGATACACCCATCAAAATATGTAAGTTCCCCCTAGCATTTACTAGAATATTTCCAAAAATATTTGATGGATTAAATAATTGTCAGCTAGAAAAATGAACCAAATTGTTAGGCACATTTTGATACCTAATTTGTTGGCCTTGAGACAATGCAACGATAAGAAATTGTGCCATTTACCAATTTTTATACAAAAAAAAAGTGGCACTAAATCTCACTGGCTATGGCTGTTTTTTCCATAAATTAACAGACATTTTTTTGGTGGATTTTCGTGCACAGACATGGGAATCTACCAATCAATTATGTGTGGCATCATTTCAAGAAAATCAATAAGCAGATCATAATTATGTGTGTGGCAAGTTCGTCTGATTATGAGTGACATGGCAATTTGGTCCGATTATGAGTGACATGGCAATTTGGTCCGATTATGAGTGACATGGCAATTTGGTCTGATTATGTGCGACTTGACAATTTGGTCACACATAATCAGACCATTTTGCCAGAATTGCCATGTCACTCATACTCGGACCAGATTGCCATGTCACACATAATCGGACCATTTTGCCATGTCGCACATAATCAGACCAAATTGCCATGTCACTCATAATCGGACCATATTTTGATGGGTGTATGTCGGAATCAAAGAAATTCTGATTCCTGAATGTAGCAAGCAAGGGGTTATCATCATTTTTGTACAAAATGTAAAGGGCACTTTTGCAAAGGGTAGACCTTCTGATGTGAAATACATGACATGTTCTTACAAAAGCATATGAGACGGTACAGGTGACTATTTTAATGCTAGATATACAAATTGGATAGAAACCATTTGTGGTAATCTAGATGAATTTTATATTTCGATCTGGATCAAAAATAAACAAAATTATTAAATTCATAAAATTTACACGAAAAGTGAGGTATGTGTCCAAATGCCCCTTTCATTTTGTTGTTGATCCTGGTTGATATTATGCCATTCAGGTCCCAGGGTGCATCAATTATAAGGTAGAATAAAATGCATCATTATAGTTACAGCATGACACTTAATTCTACCGTATAATTGATGCATGCCTGGCACTGAATTACACCAGTGACAATCGAATGCCGGGACAAGAAACAGCCTATTGTATCGCTACATCATCGTATTCAATCGTATTCAATTACATAATATACGTGTTGCGGGTTAGCTCTAGTAGTTGGGTGGGGGGGGGGTGTTTTTATTCAAGGAACTCAAAGGTTGCCCTATAATCTTTCGAAAAATGATCAAAATATAATTTCCAAAAAACTTAGGCCTAGATCAAACTGAATATAATTTATACGTGATTTGTTCAAAAAATAACGTTCTAGTGTTAATAATAATCGGTATATTTGAGAAAAAATTGATAATTTTAGATTTATAAAAAATGTGAGAACATGCTAGAACAAAGCAATTAATAATTTTCCTGGACAGTTTAAACTATAGACATTTTGTTCCTATTGATTCCAATAGCCAAATTAATTTGGAAAATGATGTTCTTTGATGATATATATTTGCATTTCTAGAGTATAGTTTAAATGGGTCCATCCATATCGAGCAAGGCACACAGCGAGTCGTGCAGTATGATTGCTGAGATTGTACCAGTGCCCATTCATGAATGTATTGTGTATGCTTTCCTTTGTTCGATTTCCACTCACTTATTCATTATTTAGCATTTTCGGTTGTCACCTTAGCCTAGTTCTGTGTGATTTTAATTAAATAGAACATTTCACAAATTGCAAACTCTAAAAATTCATTGTACTGTGGAGTGACTAGTTGTGCAAATAAAAAGTGCTATAATCAAAATGGCAGCATTTTGTCAATGTGAAATTTCATACCTTAGGCTGCTCCCATAAAATGTTACAAATTATAGAAATGTCATTAGGTAAATTGAATTAAATGTGTATGTGATCCGCCTTAGGTGTGAGCTTTTAAATGGTATTATGTGCTCTGCATGTTAACCCACATATTATGTATGTATTCACGGATCGGTTCTTTGAAGCGGATCTTACTAAAGGGAAATGCATTTTGGTTCGCTACTTTTTATTACAGAAATAAGACTGAAAGTGTAAGAATTTCTGATGGGCATACAGCAGGAGATCAAACGAAGAAAAAATATATATGTGACGTGATCAAGCGGAATGAGTCGTATGTCAGGAATATTGATTTTGAGTTGTAGTAAAAAGAAGTGACAAATTCTTATGTTTTACATTGTTTTCTCAGTTGGTAAATTGTTTGTAACTTAAAGACTAGAAGTTCAATTTTGATGGGGTTTGGACCATACTATAGCATTTTTCACTTGCTATATCAAAATTGAAAACTACCTACATGTGATGCATTTTGCTTGATCATGTCACATATAAAAACTAGGTCTAACAACATAGGGTACAGCAGGGCATTAGGAACCATGAGGCATTGAGAACCAGTCAATAAATAATTATGCAAATTACACTCGTGTACAGTCCCTGCATGGTACCCGCCATCCCGCCCGCCATGCCCCTGGTCCCTGGGGCCGGGCTTGCAATTGATAAGTGCATTATGGTTGGGTGGTGGTATAATCAGCTAAATGTTTTTAAACCTGGTTAGGGTTAGGGTTAAAGGGTGATTATTTACAAAGTGACATTGTGAGCGTGCAGTTATCATACTTTATATATACCCCATTTTTGAGGACATACTCAAAGTACACTTTGAACTTTGATGGCTCTGGAACTCAAATATGGGTAAATGTCATCCTTTAAATTTCTGCATCTGAGTATTCAGCAGAAATGTTTGGTGGTTTTACGTATTTAGAGGACATATTAATGAATTAATATCCACATACATTTGCAGTACTTTAATAAGAAACTATGTCATATCGGACCTTGAATGACGGCCCATGTGGCAAATTTAGCCAGGCCTAACCAACATCTGCAAAATGTGATGTGTTAATTGACAAGTTGACTTATTTTCATGATAAGCCTTAAATGTTGTTTCTTTTTGCGAGTTATATTTGGATACTTTATTAAATCATCTTTATTCAGTCAAATAACCAAATAACAATATAATATGAATAAGGAAAATTGATGAAATTCTATTAGATTTCTTTTCTAAGCGAACATTTAAATTAGTGATTCTTAAACCCACACACTGATTTGACGTCATATAAGATGACTTGATTTCATAAAACGCATAAAGTCTTTGTTTTATGCTTTGTATGATGTCTGTAATTGGTTAAATAGCTTGACTATGTGATTTCATGGTATTCTTAAAATCCTAGATTATCCCACAATGGTATGTCATCAAACATTGTCAACATGGTCAAACTAAGCCGAGAAAAAGGATGGAGTTCAGGGAAAAAGCTGAAGATAAGACTGTAGAAAGAAAAAGGAAAGCAATAAACACTGTATCAGGCCGTTTGTGCGAGGAATGCAGAGGCAAGGACATTGGATGACGCTGGATCCAATGTGTTGTCACAAACTTATTTTGGCAATTGCCATATATGCCTGGAGGTCCACGATTCCTGGGTCAAATGATGGGGATTTTGTACACATTCACTGCCTTTTGATGGACTAGAATAATAACTCATGAAGTGTCAAAAAATGTAGACAATCTTTAAGAAGAACTTTGACAACTAAAAAAGGTTCTGACAGGAAATAAGGGCTTAAATCCCTCTAACATGATGGCGGGCATTAAGAACCTTGTGACATCATTGAATATAAAGGCCCTGTCACACCATAGCGTATGGCCTGAACGTGGCCTGAACGTATGCCGACGTATTCAAACAATAGCTCAAAAATTGTCAGAGCCCGAGAACGTCCAAGAACATCCAACTTCCCAACGAATTGCGTCAACATCGGTGATGGAATGGACGTATCCATAGCGTATTAAACGCATACATAGCGTATGACTAACGTATTGATAGCGTATCACTAACTTATAACAAACTTATGACAGCGTATCACAGCGTATGCGATCGGCGAGCGTATGACCAACGTATTCGTAGCGTATGTCTGCCGTGCTCGACGTATCCTCAGCGTATCCTCGGCGTACAACGAACACGTGACTTATGCCGTTGCAGAAATTGAGTTTCGTACACGGCGGGACAAGTGTTGCCAGTTCAAGTAAACGCAGCCTAGATGATAACTATTAAAATATCTAGAAGGGTAAATTTATATGTCCAACCTATAACTTAAGACGATTAACGTACCTCTAACGTATGTCAGCGTATGTCTAACGTATGTCAGCGTTTGTAAACGTATGTCTAACGTACCACGAACCTATCGGGAACTTATGCAGAACGTAAGTTAAGCACACGTTGAGTACGTCGAGAAATTTTGAACATGCTCAATAATTCTTCGCGGGCTCGACGTGTTCCAAATTTTCACAACGTATCACAGCGTGCTCCTAACGTATACGACGTATCCCAAACTTACCCCTAACTTGTATCAGCGTACACCAACGTACGCCAACGTATTTTTCGATATTTCGCATACGTTGTTATACGTTCAGGCGATACGCCATGGTGTGACAGGGCTACCGTACAGCTAGCGCGCATTCGGCGTTTTGGGAACTTATGGAGGGTTTGGGTATATAAATGGGTCCCTTGGGTATCTCATCCTCACTTCTTCATGGTCTGTCGTGCTGAACACATCAACCCATCATCATATACTACGAATACGTTAAGTATACGTTAAGCATACGTTAGTCATACGTTCGCATACGCTGTGATACGCTGTTATAAGTTAGTGATACGCTATCAATACGTTAGTCATACGCAATGTATACGTTCAATACGCTATGGATACGCTATGGATACGCGACAGGGCCTTACACGATCGCCCAGCATAAGGTGAATACGTGAGAATACGTCGATACTCGTTGGAAATACGTCAGGCATACGTTAGATATACGGCACATATACGTTATCAACTCGTTATCACTACGTTGGCTGTACGTTTCCCCCAGCCTACGTTCATCAACGTATACCAACTTACGAGTAACGTACCACTAACGTATGTCAGCGTATGTCAACGTATATTTTACGTACCACAAACTTACCGGGAACTTATGCAGAACGTATTAAGCACACGTTGAGTACGTCGAGAAATTTTGAGCATGCTCAATATATTTTCGTGGTCCAAATTGTCACAGCGTATCACAGCGTGCTCTTAACGTAAACGACGTATCCCCAACGTACCCCTAACTTATATCAGCGTACACCAACATACACCAACGTATTTTTCGATATTTCGCATACGTTGGCATACGTTGAGGCGATACGTTATGGTGTGACAGGGCCTTAAAGCATGACATTACATATAGAATAGATTGTTATAAATAATTTTCTTTTTCCTGTGACATATAGCTGAATATATTTGCTTTCATAACCAATCAAAATTACAAGCAACACAATCTACATATTCACTTGGTATGAAGACAACTGAAAAAAGGGGTTTTTAATGCCCCGCTTTACCCTAAATGTTATCTTGAAACTCAAAAGTTTTGATTTTATGGGGATGGACAAGACACTCAGGAAAAGATTTTTTTATCCAGTATTGATCCGTTTTCATTAGTATTTTGAAATGCTCATGGTGATATATTTTTGCAAACCTTTTACACCAACCAACATTAGGATAAATTGTTCAAAGAGAGAAATATTCAAAGTAGGAGAAGAATGTTATGTTACCAAGACAGATACAAACTACAATTGATATATCTTTGAAAAAAGCAGTAAATGCAACCTTTTGAAGAAAAACCCAGTAAATGTATGCAAACTGTTTTTAAATTACATGAATTTCTGTACAAACATTTATTGGGTGAAATATGATGGTGTACCTTTAAAATGTCCAATGCATGTTCTGCCTGTGATTATAGAGTGTCTTTTCTTGTGACTGATCTGCTCATACAAGTAGCAACGCAAGTTTCAGTTTACAATTTCAATTGCAGGAGGCGGGAAGATACAACAACAGTGTCGATGCTTTGTGAATCTTCTTAAGGTTTTCTTAAAGTCTTAGGTTTCTTTCAGACATGCCTTAACAAGAGCTATTGTGAGCTTTGATTAACACTTTCCACGTGGCAGGCAGCTGCAGCCGACATTCCAAAAATATGTCACAAAATGTTTCAAATATGTCAAAATTATTCATTTCATTACCATATTTGGAATCACCATGAGAAATGTATTAAAATAAGTACAAACATGACTAGTATTGGTTCAGTAATCCTTCAGATAGACCTTAACATTTAAGAAAGGTTTCAGAAAAATCTGTTTTGTATTTGGTAAAACAAACAACCGCGTGGAAAGTATTAAGATAAAGCCAAACAAAATTACTTGTTTGTTTCAAAGTTTATGTGACTTTGAAAATGTCATTATGGGAAAATGTTTTGGTACTCTGTTTATATATAAAATATTTTTAAACCCAACATAATTTTGTTTGCATATTTTTAAAAGACATAACTCCATCATAAAAGGATCACTAGTTTTACCTGACCTTTATAAATTTTGAAATAAAAACATAAAAATTAAAATAATAATAAAAATACTTTTAACACAAATGGACGCTACACTAAAGGCTCCTTCAAATCTATTCCAGTTTTATATGACGGTGTATAGCATGTAGTAGGCTCTTGAAAATGGAACATGACACATTGACCACCGGAAATTAAGTTACACACTAGCAATGAACTTGTTCTGCCAATCAGATGTATGGACCGCGAATGTCAAGCATTGAACAGAATAGAATAATATTACAGATTTGTAGATGATGAGATCTTTAATAATATTTATATAGATAGAAACCCATTAAGCCAAGGATATATATATATGTCTGCAATTTGTTCCTGAGGAGTGAGGGTCTATATCAGGCCCTCACGAAACAGTTCTGTAGAACAATATGTGATTGCTCAAGTCGTTTTTAATTATCTATATATATATATATATATATTAATTGAAGATAAGTAGCCTGTGAAAAAGGTCTTGAAATATGGCATATTTGTTTAAAAAGTGTTTTTTTACTCATTGAGAGATATGCACTGAATTAAGGGATTTCAACTCAATAATGTAAAAGTGGATATTTCTGCGCGTGTAATATTTGGCGCTTTGCACATTTTGAAAAATATTGCTTGTTTTTATTTCAAAAAGTCAAAACGCCATCATAAAAGGATCACTAGTTTTACCTGACCTTTATAAATTTGAAATAAAAACACAAAAATTAAAATAATAATAGAAATACTTTTAACACAAATGGATGCTACACTAAAGGCTCCTTCAAATCTATTCCAGTTTTATATGACGATGTATAGCATGTAGTAGGCTCTTGAAAATGTAACATGAAACATTGACCACCGGAAATTAAGCTACACACTAGCAATGAACTTGTTCTGCCAATCAGATGTATGGACCGCGAATGTCAAGCATTGAACAGAATAGAATAATATTACAGATTTGTAGATGATGAGATCTTTAATAATATTTATATAGATAGAAACCCATTAAGCCAAGGATATATATATATATATATATATATTAATTGAAGATAAGTAGCCTGTGAAAAGGTCTTGCAATATGGCATATTTGTTTAAAAAAGTTGTTTTTTACTCATTGAGAGATATGGACTGAATTAAGGGATTTCAACTCAATACTGTAAAAGTGGAAATTTCTGCGGGTGTAATATTTTGCGCTTTGCACATTTTTAACAATATTGCTTGTTTTTATTTCAAGTCGCAATTTTAAGCTTCCTTACATAGACCTACATACAAAATGAATATATTCGCGCATTTTTATTTTCACATTATGGTAATAATGGCAACAAGGGTTCTGCGCGTGTAATATTTGGCGCTTTGCACATTTTGAACAATATTGCTTGCTTTTATTTCAAGGTTTGATTTTAAGCTTCCTTACATAGACCTACATACAAAATGAGTATATTCGCACATTTTTATTTTCACATTATGGTAATAATGGCAACAAGGGTGTTTATTGCTGACTTTTGTTGTTGACAATTCGGGGAATAAGATACTAACAGTATCTGGAGAGGAATATCAGAACAAATATGAAGATGACTGACAACTAAAGGCTTATTTATACTAGTTACGAAAACTAGCATAGACAGTCGGCATAGGTTTTTTACTGTAGGGCGATCCAAATTCAAGCCAGTATTGAAATAGGTTGAGCTATTTAACCAAGACATACATTCCTAACATACATATTCTTTGAACATTAAACATGATATCTGAAGCAAAAGTTTGACTAATTTTATTCAGAATTTTTTTTTTTAAATTATGAAAATATCTGACATCCAGTTGAATATGTGTCAGAGCTACATTCACACTAGGCATTAATTATCATCCATTTGCGCTGCATGAAGTGACAAACACTTTTCAGCTGCCATTGGGGTAGGCTACGATGCATCCCATTAACGCTGCCATTCTCATATTTTGCCACGCACCGCTGGCTGCCATCGCATGCGGTGACCTGCGATGAATTGCCGTACACTGCGGCAGAAGTAGAGCAACTGCATCGCATAGAAAGTAACATCTGATATGAACAAGACTTTTGTCTACAGAACAAACTGGACTGGTTTTGATTATTTTCAATTCACTGAGAAAAAAAGAGAGAAAAAATCTCAATATTTGTTGAAAAATCAGGTTTGTGATGTTTTACACTTGACCTTCTCTTACCAAAAGAAAATGTATGTCCTTACATAATTGTGAGTTGAGTTGTCTGCACTATCAGCGATGCAAGACTACCGGAAATATCCAGAACTCCGAAATGAGGCTATATTTGTCATTATTGTTTGCATTTATGGAATCGGATGATGATATTTCAGCATAAAAAGAGGAAGACATGATTTTTGGGGAGGGGTGATACTCTGTAGCCTATTCTCCAGCAGTAGCGGACCTAGGTTTTTCATATTTTGGGGTGGGTGGGCCAAGAATGAAAGTGAACCGACAAGGACTATACCAGAAAGTCAAATTTTGAAATTGCCACCTAGTCAGTAACTTGAGAGGGGGGGTTGTGACATGATTTTCACAAATAAGTGCGAAAAAACAGGCATTCATTCATCACAACTGACAGTACCAATCACAACAGACAGTGCCAATCTCAACCGATACAACAATAATATTGGGGGGGCAATTGACCTCCCTGACCCCCCCTTTCCGGGTACGCCACAGTTCCCCAGACGAGCCCCATAAAAGTTTGATGCCGCGCGCAAACGCTCAGGCCATCTGGCCAAGCCTCGTGTAAAAAAAGTTCAGGAAATGGATCAATCACCCACATACTTGCATCCCTGCACCATATAATATTCATCAGACAGGTAATAGAAGATTGTATCGGCAAATAAATAGCGTAATATAATATGGTGTCCTTATATTATTCCATGTCATGTCGTTGTAAGGATATTGTATTATATTACATTGGTTATGTTATGTCAAGTGTAGGTTTTCCATCACTAATTCTGGTTGCAGTCGCATAGCTAGGATTTTTTTCAGGGGGGCAAGATTTCCAATATTTTTGTAAAAGGGTGCCCCAAATCTTTTTGCAGTCAGCTCAGAAAATTTGAGAGGGGGGGGGGTTAGGGCATATATTGGACAAAACGCGCTCTAAAAATGGTCCTTGTAAGTTGTCATATTGCCTAGACACACTACATCCGGAGAATGGGGCGGGGGGCACTAATATGGCTTAGGGGCTGGGGCACAAAGGTTTTTTTCTGTCAGGGGGGGGGGGGGCATTTGCCCTGGTAGCTACGCCACTGACTGGTTGCTGTGTTACCTGCTTAGAGCTACTATTCGTCTTTGCTCATAACACATATTTACAAAGTTTCAGAAGAAGGATTGAAAAATATCCCCTTTTTGTGACCATTTGGTTCTGCATGGCCTCATAACTGACCACAAAAAAAAAAATGGGGGAAAAATGGATGAAATGGTTTCACAAGCTTCCTCTACTTTTCACGGCTGTTTGACCACACATAATTTGTCCGTTTTATTCTGAGAACACCGTAACTTGCTGGCCCGGTTCTGGTTTTAACTTATTTAAGTACCTAAATATACTGGCCATCTTTTGTAGAAATGTCAGAACATTTGTATGTGCCATTTCTGAGAAATAGAACTTTGCATATTATTATTTACTATAATAGCGCCCTCATCGGCCACATTTCCCATAGAGTTACATGTAAAATGTGTGTAAAGTAGAAAATGCCGATAAATTAAAAAGGGCTCGAACAATTTTCGTGAAATTTTCAACGTATACTCGTCTTCATTAGCGCTACCTAAATCAGGTCAAACCATAACTGGGCCACTATGTAATCTTTTTTTTATTCCATAATTTTAATTATAAATTGGACAGTCAAACAGCCGTGTTTTGTCAAGGCAGAGGGAAGATTCGTCACTATTTGGATATAACCAGTTGTTACAAATATTGTATAATTACATTTGTGATTTACTGTTAAAATATGTGTGATGTCTTGCATCATATTAAAACATTAAAATTCAGGCAACTGAAAATGTAGAACTTGCTTTTATTTTTCATGTCATGTTCATCTATTATATTGGATTTTGAAAGTGGATTTGATTTTAAAGTTTTTTCTTATCCAATTTAAGATGTTTGTAATTTTTATTTAAATAGGACATGAGCATGAATTGTCAATTTTGTTAATTAAATATAGTTTTTCTTAGTTCAGTTCATGACATTTGATTTTGTCGATAAACATGGATATTTATTAATTGATCCAAAAGTAAAGAATTTCCCGTCACAACGTGTGCTTATTGAAATAAAGACTGCTCACAAAGAAATAAAAAATACATTTTTTGATTTGTGAAAAGTAATTTCCTGAAACACTGAATTCAGACATTATTAGTACAATTCTATATTACAGGATATGTTCCCATTTGATGAGATTTGATTTTAACAATTTGATAACACAATTTCAAAGTTGGCATAGTCCTACTATTTAACTGAATTTTACAGTTTTCTAATATTACACCAATGATCACACTCTGTCAAACTGTGATTGTTATATAAAAGTAGCATTTGAAATATGTTAAGTGTATTCTTAATTGTTGTGATCCATTTTTTACACTCTAGTAAATGTAACCATCAGACTTTAATTCCCCTTTTGGGCAAATACGGGCACGCATGGTCCAGTGGATAAGTTCTCGCTCCACAATACAAAGGTTGTGGGTTAGAGTCCTGTTGCGGCCAGTGTGTTATGTATGCCCTTGGGCAAGGCACTTTACAGCACTTACCTCTCTTCACCCAGATGTAAAAATGGGTACCGGCATTAATTAATGTTGGGAAGGTACAACAGATTTGCTGTGCGGGAGGAGTGGCGAACCCCTACAGTAACAATCACAAGGAGGAGTCTGGCCCAAATGCCAAGGAACGAGAGATGGGCACTCTGTGCACGAGCTTAGCTCGGCATGACACTTTACTTTACTTTACTTGGGCAAATAAAGTTCTTGTTATTTTAATTTAATATCAGATGTTAACCAAATGTAATGGTCTGCTCATTATCACATTTATAAAGCCATGGTTCTTATCTGAAATGGTAACAAACAAATGCCTAACTTTAGTGCATTAAAAAGTAAAGACTCGTGCCGAGCAAAGCTCGCGCGCGGAGTGCCCATCTCTCTTTCATTAGCGTTTAGGCCAGACTCCCCATGTAATACTTGGCTGTGGGGGGTTCGCCACTCCTCCCGCATTAACCCTAACCCTATTGAGTACTACGAATTATTACGGTGCGGTGAGCTTGTGTAAGCTGGTGTGGCAGTTTTTCGGTGAAATTATAGCCCCAGGCTATAAACATGGCCGAGTATACTCGGCCATGAAGCATCGACTCCTGTGGCCCACTGGTAGATAACTCGTCTGTGAACCGAGAGGTCAGGGGTTCAAGCCCTGGGGGAGCCAAAACACTTTTGGCCTCGCTTTTTGTAGTGCGAAAAGAAAATCTTTGGAAAATTTGGCTTTGGAAGCTGATTTTGAAGCAAATATGTAATTTCACTTATTTGAATTGACATCAGGGTTTAAATTGCTATTGCAAACAAATGCCTAACTTTGCTATGTTAAGGTTTTGGTTGATGTTGATACACACATTTATGTAAGAGAAGAAAAGAGGAGCTTCCCAGAAACCATTGTGGCTGGTCGCATTGCTATGTCTAATCAAACGTGCACTCTCATAATTTAGTACATGGTTTCCATTCCTGGTTCAGAATAAACTGGGTAAACATGAATCGTTAGTAAAATAAAACACACCATTGCAAAGTTCTAGTTCTGCTCTATCAATTTATGTTATTTTTTTCACTAACGATTCATGTTATAGAGGGAAATATCACTTTTAAAAGCTCCAAAACATAAATATATAATGCATTGTGGGAAGGTTATGATTTCTGTCCGGTCCAAAATCCGATAGCTTTACTGCACCAGTGTGGGCACCCGTGTGTGAAATACACTTTTGAAATGCCCGCTTTGTTAGGCATATCATGCGTGTATGCTCCATACAGATATGGATCGATTACCAATCCTTTGTGAGTATTTCTGTACATGTGGATACATTCAACTATCTGACTCAAATGATGACAATAGCCGATCGAAAAGTATGGCCAGCAAGAAAAGGTCCTTCCCACAATGCATTATGCTTTAATGCCTCTAAATTTGTCAACAGCAGTAGTGTAAGTTAATAAGACATGGTAATTTGATCGGACACACTGGTTTCTGGGAAGATACCGATATCTTCTCTTCATTTATGTAACCAATCTACATAAGGTTTAGATATTGAAACAAATGCCTAACTTTGCCACAATTAATTTCTCTGTAGGTTCTGATTGCTATTCATGCAACAAATATGTTGGCAGATGCCTAACTTTACTACGTTTAAGTTTACACTGAAGATGTTTGATTAACCCTAACACCCTGTCAAAACAAAACAATCAAGGAAATGTGGGACAGAGAAACTTGCACTTGGCCTCACCAGGAATTGAACCTGTGACCTCTGTGTGGCAGGAGAGTAGTCCAACCACAACTCTACTGAGCCTGGCTTGAAAAGCATGGTTTGCCATTTATATACCCTTAGAAGTTGACACAATGTGATAGAACCCAGAAGGACTGGGCTCAAAACAATGTGAAGGCATGGTATAGGTATATGATTCAAAGCACTCTGCTGGCATGGTATTCTGTGGTATATGGCGGGTTAGGTTAAGGATGCAAATGCCTAACTTTATCACACTTAATTTTACATGGAAGGCTTTTAATATGCTGACGAAACGTTGTGACTTAAATAGGAGGCCTACTAAATATTCTATTGGTGTATGTAAAACTTAACACTGACGGTTTTGAAATGAAAACAAACAAACTTATAACTCTGAAATAAGATGCATTTGCTTGCTGGTCACCTCCTTTAAATCTGAAAACTCACAAACATGGAATATCATCGTGCGTGGTTGGGTTTGTGCAATGTGATGCTGCAAGATATACTGGGAAATTTTTGCGCTACATTTTTTGCGCTTATCGAGCTCAACACTGCTACCGTGAAAAAATAACACACAAAGAAAAAATAACACACACATATTTTTCTTTTGCATATAGTGTGATATGTGATGAAGCTACAAACTTTTACAGTAGATGAAAATGAACAGAAATGAATACAAAAAATAATAAGAATTTAGGAGTCATTTTCACTCGTAAAATCTGAATGCCTTGATCAGTTTTGATTTTTTTGGTGGTCATTTTAAAGCTTAGAAAATGCTCTGAGAGCACACATAACAATCTCAAAATTGACTTCACCTGCAAGCCCCCCCCCCCCCCCCCCCCCACCTTTTGATGTGCTGCATCACATATTTTCTATCATGGCTCTTTGCAGGTGGTTTTATGTGAAACATGTGTTCTTCTATACTTGTTGAATATTGTTTCATTGGATGTGACTTAAAGGGACATTAAAAGATGTGGTGGAGGCAGCGCCCTCAATTACAAAAATATATGATAACAACTGGGATTCGTTTATTTTTACAATTGTATTACATGTATGAACTTACACCTATAAGGATCAGCCCTTCAAAAAATGCTGATCGGGCCCGATCAGCATTTTATGTCAGACAGTATCCCCCATGCAGTACGTGTGATACATAACGCGAACTATATTTGCATAGAGGGCGTTTTTCAATAAATAGCGATAGTATTGTTTTAAACGTTTTGCTGTTTTCTTGTTTTAGTAGAAACAAAAATAATGGCAATTTTTAATGTTCATCTTGAATTCTGAAGTAAATTTTAAAAAAATTAAAAATGTCAACACCACTTAATGTCCCTTTAAAGGAATACCGTGGTATTCATTAAACCATGCATTATATGGTAGGAAAATAATTATCTAATGTATATTGACTATTTCAATTCAACACAGAACTAAAATGTTCAATTAAACGAATTTAAACTGCACATCCCAAACCTGTGATTATTTGAAATTCGCGCCCGGTTGTCTGTATCGAAAGTGCTGATGGGATAGCCATACCCAATATTGTGATGTCATCGTAACTAAAACCGCCCCCGGAAACCGCCTCATCACTGGACGGTATCACGCAGGAATTCAATGCATAAATCGATAATATCAATACATGTAACAGAGACGCGGACATCTCGTAAGTCTTTCGTCATAGCTTTGATCAATATGGCGATGTCCATACATGTGACTGCGGTTTTTTGTAAGCAGATTTAGTCTTTTCGAGGTACTTTTAAAAACTTTAACAATCAATCAATCAATCAATCACTGAAATTTATATAGCGCCAGAACCAAGAAACTTGTACTAAGGCGCTTTGGCACAGTGTACCACAGAGAAAACTACTTTACAAAAGCATGTTCAAAAAGATGACATTTTAAAAGTCGTTTAAATATGTTGATGGAATCTGCATTTCTGATATGATCAGGAAGCCGGTTCCATTGACGAGGAGCATAGGATGAGAAGGCACGATCAGCAAATGTGATAAGGTGAGTTCTGGGTTCAACCAAATGTGGTGCAGAAGAGGTGGAGCGTAGACACCTGCGACCAGTCTGAACATGGAGCAAGTTTGCAAGATAGTCCGGTGTTTGTTGATGGAGAGATTTATATGTGAGGACTAAAATCTTGAAATCAATCCTATACTCAATCGGAAGCCAATGAAGGTGAACAAGATCTTGAGATATAGGGTCATACTTTCTCTTTCTCATCACCAACCGTGCTGCAGTACGTTGCACATTCTGAATTCTTGTGATGAGAGTCTTGCTTATGCCAGCTAGTAAGCTGTTGCAGTAGTCAAGTCTTGAAGTGACCAATGTGTGCACAGCAATTTTAGTGGAATCCGTGGTTAACATTCTCCGGGCCTTACCGATGTTTCTGAGTTGGAAACTTGCCGATCTGGTAATATTAGCAACTTGAGCTGCCATTGTCAAACCGGAGTCAAACATAACCCCAAGATTCCTCACAGGATCAGATTTGATAGGTATGTCGATGCCAGCGATATTCACATTTAAGAGATTAATCTTGGCAAGTTGGGTTTTAAAACCGAGCATAATGACCTCTGTTTTATCACCATTCAGCTTGAGAAAATTAGCCGACAGATGTGGTCTGTATAATAATAATGCTATATATCTGAGCGCTAAAGTTCCATGGCACAGATTTACTTTAAACTATGAGTTGCCGCCGCCGCGCACATTGCTGTTAGGAAATTCAATGAGCCATGGCTCAATCCAGTATATTGAGAGGGTGCGAGGATGAATATTGAAGGATGTTTTCTACATTCTAAAGAGGTTTGACAATGGCATTTTGTAATACTGTGTTGAAATCATGGGTTTTTTTAAAAGAAAAAGCTGTTTCCACAACTTTATCAACATGGGCATGTACTTTTTGTTATAGGAAATGTATTTTTGTCCATAATTCAAAACTATAACACCATTTTTCAAAAGATAGAAATGTCGCATAATTTGTCACTTGTCTATCATTCTATCAGATAATGAAATAAATTACAGGTTTTGGAAAAACTACTAAAACACAAATTTTGGCTCATTTTTGTGATAGTTGGTTGATGTTTCAACAAAAAAAGATCAGTTAGATTTGGAAAATATATTCAACAATTCAATTCTTTTGTTCTGCATTCAAGATTTTTTTGTTATGAAATCCAGTATTTACAAAATGTTCATATCATTGGTATTATTATGTGTGTCGCAGTGGGTAGAGCACTGGACTCATAATACAAAGATTATAGGTTCAAGTCCCGCTGTGGTCAACATATTGTGCTCTTGAGTAATAATATTAGTAAAAAGAATGATCAATGCGCTTAACAACAAATACATATATAATGAGATATTGCTTTGGTCAAAGATCAAGCCACCGTGATTTTTTCTCTCGTTCCTGACCTTGACTTTTCTTGTCTTATGAAAAGAGATCAGATGCATGGAGTCCGGTCAAAATGGGAGCATGTCGTACATTTTACCTTAGCGTAGGTCAATGACCCATTGGGAACCCATATGACATGTCACATATAATCACTGAACACCCTATAATGTGTATGGATCCAAGGAATCTTTTGGCCAATTGTGACGGTCACCAGTTATTTCCTCTGAGACAAGAAGCATTTTGAGTGAATGGATTGAAGATTCTCATTTTGACCCCCTAATGACCCCTTCTTGACCTTTGACCTGGTTATGATGATTCACTTTTTTTCCTTGTCTCATCAAACCAAACAAGGTGAATCAAATTAGGTTTAAATCGGAGCATTTCTTTGATTTTACCCCTGTATAGGTCAATGACCCCTAGTGACCTAATATGACATGTTACCTTTAATCGCTGAACACCTATATGTGCATGAACTAAAGGAATCTTTTGACCAATTGTGATGAACATCAGTCAATCCCTCTTGGACAAGTAGCATTTCAAGTTTATATAAGTGAAAATCAACATTTTGACCCAGTGACCACAAATATCTTTTCATTTTAAAAACTGGAGTATTATATATACGTACAGTCATAAGGAATATGATGACTGATTCTGACGATCCTTGGTCATTTCACTAAATTGCAAAGGCGTTTTGAGTGAAAATCACATTTTGACCTCTAGTGATACTTACTAACTACCATCTGAAACCGTTTACCTTAATTCGCGGTATATCATGTAATATTTCACAATTTAGTATTTTCGATGTAGATCACATAGAAATTATCAGCAGAATTTGGCACATATGGATTCACCAGAATGTCTATCTAGCGCCATCACTTCAACCCTTTTCCCATGAAATATATGTTTCAGGGTTCTATTATACCTATCTGTTGAAACTATTTTGTTTTGTTTTCAAATTTCATTTTTATCGCCAATCTCTCTGTGCCCACAGTATAAAGTCATCAGCCAATCATCACACAAGAAGTGAAATATGCCACACATTCAATCAGTGGCCTAGCTAGGATTTTTTTCAGGGGGCAAGATTTCTACAATTTTCGTAAAAGGTTGCCCCAAAAATTTTTCCAGTCAGTCACCTCGTGAATTTCACGTAAGGGGGGGGGGGAGGGGGGGGGGGGGGGGTTAAGGTCAAAAGATTTCGCACAGTCAAAAGAAATCGCACAGTAAATGTACTACATGTACAATTTTGCATTCTATTTGGCTATTTTGGGTTAAATATACCCCCACATAACCAGTACCACAGCACAACACCTGTCTTTTCTCAATTTTTTCCTATTTCCTTTTTTGTCCCCTTTTTATTTTTATTTTTTAAAGTTTTTTTAGGGGGTGGGGACGGGGGCCCAAATAGGTTTTTTCCATCAAGGGGAATTGCCCCCCCCCCCCCCGAGCTACACCACTGCATTCAATCTATTATAAGACCTTACCATACAATCATAATTTCTATAAATAATTTGTTTATCATTCTTATATTTCTCCTTATTATATTGATTTATCTTTGTAACATAATTACTTATTTGTATTATCTCATCCATTACCATTTTTCCAAAGGGGTCGTTGACACGTGTAAGCTCTTCGTGAGTTTTTTTCAACGACGCCTTGCATATGCTATTGTTTTGTATATTTTTTGCTCTGACTCTGTATTGATATGTTGTATATGCGAAATAAATAAACCTGTAAACCTGTAAACCTGAGATAAAATATTTGAAAGTGTCCCAGGGCGTGTACACACTTTTTATATGTATGGAGGTGTATCAGCAGTGTAAGATAGAGCCAATCAAATATCATTAGTGTATTTATATATGTACATAGTACACCTTTCAAACCAATTACTCCTGATAAGTGTGTTTCTTTAGTGATACCATACTAGTGTGTCGGAAGTAATCGTGAGGTCATAAATAGCTGACGAGCACGTGAGTAACAACCGGTTCTACATGTGATTTCATTTCAAGAGCATAATGTTTAGAAGGGAGGACATTAAATAATATAGATAACCCTGTCCATATGCTGTAATTACCAAGGCTACCTCCACCACCCATTGTTATAGACCAGCACTCAAGGATCCCTTTTTCCTCCGTGTCTTATCAGGGAGCTTATATAATGGGAGAGGAAATTTGAATCGCTAAACTGAAGCCTCCTATATATGGGCATGTGGGCGTGAGTATGCGCGATGTAACTCTTGAAATGAAGCGTAATCTTGACAACGCTATGATTGACAGCACGAAAGTCCTTATAAGGGACATTGAGACGCGTGGTGTACCTCTTGCATAATGAGGGCGTGCAATATACCTCTTAGAAAGGCTTCAATCTCGGCAATGGGAGTCTGTGTACAGTGGCACCGGCCTGGTCTTATCCAATAGAGGACACTCTGTACTCTCTAACAAGTCTACTAATTGGATGTCTATGACATCAACTGATTGTGATGGGATTTATATTTCAATGAGTGCACAGGTGTTTTTTTGTAATCTACTGAAGATAGTCAAGTTATTTAGTTTGCTATCCACTGAAGATAGATGATAGCAAAGTTGTTAATTTGTTTAGTATGTACTGAAAATAGCAAAGTTTTTTGTTTGCTATCTACTGAAGATAGATTATAGCAAAGTTTGTTTGTTTGGTATGTACTGAAAATAGCAATTTTGTTTGTTTGCTATCTACCGAAGATAGAAGATAGCAAAGGTTTTTGTTTGGTATGTACTGAAAATAGCAACGTTTTTTGTTCGCTATCTACTGAAGATAGCAAAGTCCTTTGAGTTTTAGTATACTAGGCCTAATAATGATAGCAATATTTCTCTTGCGCGCGTAATGGGGTTCTATAGAGTTACATGGTTTTGCAATGGATGCCAAAATATCTTTTAGTTGCCTGTTCATAAGAATCTGATCTGCAGACTTAGATCTATTAAAAAGATCAGTGTCATGACAGTAACATTCGAGAGAGCTCGTTGAAATGACTTTTATTTAAAGAGATCTTTTGATATATAGGGCTATCAAACCTAATTGCTTTGCAGAAAATCTTATTTTATGGCTGTAAAACTTACTTTGATTAATATTATATTTCGACAGAATGACTAGAATATTTGTTTTACAGACCCACAATTGTCTGCAAAAGAAGTTCTGTAGACGATAAAAAATTTTAATTGAAAAGTACGTTTTGCAACCCCTCATGTGTGTATTTTTGTTTAGATGGGCAAAAAGTCCTAATTGTTTTAAAATGATAAGTGTCAACCCTGGTTTTGACAATAGGTGCATATTGTTGACACCTCGCGACATGATGACTTTTAGTTATGATAACTTTTAAATATGATGACTTTTAAATATGTTGTGCCTTTTAATCTTTATCTGTACTCTACCGATTCATTGCCGGGTTTTATCTTATGACCAGATGCTGGTTCAGTGGTCTTTTACTGGTTTCTATTAGAAAATAAGTTTTGGTTCTATGTTTGTAGTTTTAAGCTTTGTAACATATTTTGTGGGCAATTGTGTAAATGTTTCTGTATACAGCCAGTAGGGAGGTCACGCTGCATGTCATATTTTGTTATACGCAAGAAAACAATGGAGTATTAGTGACTGCAATATTTGCTAGAAATAGCTTCGGAAAATGGTCTATTTGGGCATCTCAAAATCTAAGAATCGTGTTAAAAATCATGTAGAATTTTAGAGGAGGGTCAATAACATCTGCAAAACGGTAAAAAGTATAGTTTTATACACGTTTGGTGACCAAATTCATGTCGTACAATGTCGGAAAATTCACGTTTTGAAAATCCGTGGTCTTCAAAATTACAGGAATCCTAACTCATTCTAAACCTTACCAAATCATGAAATGAAACCTCGTCTACAAAAAAGTCCATGTACGTATTGCTCTATCTGCTTGGAGATAGCGAAGACCATGGAAACCTCATAGCTTTATACCACGGAATGAAATCTGCCATAGACATTCAATGGCGAAAATCGTACAGATTTGCACTGCAGACCTCTGTGTAGGGAGTGTTGACAATAGCATGACAATAGCAAGGTCGTTTGACTATTGTATTTGTGCATGTTTGTGACGACTGACCCCGTTTAACAATCTTCATAGCTTTCACATAGGGCTTGGGTGACCTAACTACTGACTGTATATATCTGTTTAGTTTTTATCTGTCAAGCGCTTAGAGATCTTATGTATCAAGCGCTTGAATAAATGCTGTGTATTATTATTATTATTATTATTATTAATGCATTAGCATTTCACAATTATAGTAACATGTGAATTTCACATTGATTTTCTTGAAGTTTAGGGAAAGTTTTTCTACTCAAAGGGAAATGGAAAAATGAAGGAGCAAAGTCCATAGAGCAAGGTCCATCAGGTCCACATTTTCAAAATTTTCCAAATAAATTGCATGCCTACAACTATAAATGATCCTCATTTTTGTTTGCGATGAGGATAACAAGATCGATTAAAGTGTGATTCGACATGATTAGAAGTGCGAAGTGGTCATAAATTGCCCCTCGAAAGTACTCTATTCACACTAATGCAAAACGGACCTACAATAAACTATTACAAATTGACTGTTTTACAACTTACACACACATTTTGGCCAGACGTGGGGACCCTCTGGACTTTAATCCAACTCCTATTGACTTTTCACAATAGTATTAAACATTCATTCATTCATGAACATTTAGACAAATTGTCAATTTCAAGTTGGAAGTTTTTAGTGGCAGTGTATTTTGTTGTGTCTGGCCGCTGTATATAGCTACTGGATTTTCGTGGTGTCTTGTGTTTGGATATGCTAATAGGCATGATATAACACAAACTGCCATCCATCAATATATTAAGGTAAATAAAACTAAAACAATATGTATTTGATAACTTTAAACTCAACTTTTGAGAATTGTTATGATGATGTTAAAAGTTACTTAAGTTTGTTAAAAGTAACTTTATTCTTATTTATTTCTTTTTTGTTATTGTGTATCTTTTTATAGTTTATTTAGCTATCTGTACGGTTATTCATACATCTGTCCATCCATCCATCCTTATCCATCCATATCCATCCATCCATCCGTCCATATCCATCCATCCGTCTTCGGTCTGTCCTTCTGTCCATCCGGCTGTCAATTCATTCTTTCATCCATTAATTGATAACTTCTGCTCTAATTCTGCTCTGTTCGTCATTACCAACAAGTTATAGTCATATTCAGAGATGGTTGCTAGATAAACATTTGTTGTATTTAAAAAGCTAAATACATTCAAAGCCATGAGAAACTATACTTAACAATCTGTGATGTTTAACACACTATTATTATAGGTCTAGTATTACCAAGCTCTGTCATGAAGTGGCCTGGAGATTTACATTTCTGATCATAAATCATGGATATATTCCAAGTCACAGAGCGATACGATTCCTAATTACCTCAAAATCATGGTTTTAGACTGAATTTAGAGTAAAAATAAGTTGTCGGCAGAGACACCGACAGTTTATTTTCACTCTAAAACCATGATTTTGAAGTAATTAAGAATCGTATATCGCCTTGTAACTTGGAATGTATGTACGATTTATGATCAGAATGGTAAATCTGCAAGAAAATCTGCTTTCAATTTTTTTAGAGGATTGAGGGCGTTCCCTGGAAAAGATCCCATAATATAACTAATCTAGATATATACAAATCTTGTTTAACCCCCTGAGAACTACCTGTCAATCTAAAGGTGTTTCTGAGTGGTTAATTTAAAGATATACTCATTTGAATAACCAATTAAAACAGCAGCTTCTGAAAAGTTTCACTCTAATCTTTATCAGGGATATGATTATTCTAACAACAACTCTGATTGGTAGAATAAATGATGTATCCATCTTTCTGACCAATCTGTCGGTTTTTCTTAAATGGGGTTACCCAGTGTTACCCTTAATTACATTCCATGTATATGAATGGACGCACGTCACATGAGGTTGACCTCGCGTAAAGTATGCGAGGTCAACCTAACCCCTAAAAACGGTGCAATGGACATCCGTGGTGCGCAATACGAAAGCTCGACTTCACGGCTCTGATTGGTTAGCGGTATTTTATTAGTTTTCAAGCATGCGCAGTAAAGCTGATCGAAGTGCGCCCGGGTATGTCGTACTGTGACCAGGAGAATATGTGCAGTAGGTTCATTGCATTCAACAAGTACCCGGAATCAACCTAATCCCACTACTCTGATGATATTATGCTCAAATCTTTCTGAAGGACACAAAGTAAAGCACGGGGGGGGGGGGAAATTATTATTATTATTGTCTGGATTTTGTTTTCATGTATACCCAAATCATACCTCTGTGCATTCACATTCCTTTATTTTACCAACCTTTGTTTTTAAGTAAATGCACAATTTACTGACATGTTTATGCTAAACAGATCTTACATATCGTCAGCCTGCTTCGATAATTGCCTAACTCATTTTTTCTAGTTCTTAGAAAACAACAAAAGTATGAAAAGTGAGTTAGGCAATTATCGAAGCAGGCTGACGATATGTTGAATAGCAACATGAATAGTGCAGGTGAATTCCAACAGGAGCAGTAACTGTTGGATAGAATTAGGTTGGGGATATACCTTTAAGTGAAATGTGGCTTGTTATATGCCTAATACAAGTTAATATGACCCATTTTAAACAATGTTCATCGTTAGTACAATCTGCCTAACTCACAATGCTGACTTAGGCGGAATTGCAGTTGTGCATTTATCAACACTTTTATTGGTCAATGACTTAGGTATTATAACAGCATGTGCATAATGTAATGAAGTCATGATTTATGCAAAAAACTAAATTTCGCTGAAAAGTGAGTTAGGCAATTATCGAAGCAGGCTGACGATATGTTTACATGTGTTCTTTGCTTGGAGCGTACTGTTTGCTTGGTTAGGGTTCCTAAAAAGAAACCAGAAAACAGCATAAATAGAGTAGTTCCTATGGTTTGCATGGCATATTTTATGCGGTTTGTTTCTTTGTGATTGGATTGGAAGAGACAGGGTGATATTCAGTTGATAAGAAGTTATGGGATGGACCATGTCACTTCTGTGGTAAATCAGTGACATGTTTAGTAAAATTCAATTGATCTATTTTCCATGATAATTTTGATTTCAAAACTTTTTGCCAACTTGGACTAATTTTGTGATAAGTATTGGCTATTCTTTTTGGCATCAAGGGCCAGGATCTACTTGTTAATTTTGTTGCTGTATTAAACCTCCCTTTGATTAAATTTGATATGTTAGTCGGTTAAATCAATTGTTTATAGTAATATGATTGTCCCATTATAAGCTGTATACTCTTTGATCTGTACATTTATTGAACTGCTGATATTGAACTGTAAGAAACTTTAGACCAATGATTATGCTGTTCCCTTGGTAGCCATAGCAACATAGGTAAAGCAAGTTAAAACAAAAGAGGGCGACATGCAGGTTGGATTACCAGGCATGCAGACAGTGTCGGACATTCTAGTGCTTTGCACCAACACAAACCCAAAGCTTTGTTAATATTCAGTATATCTTCAAGTGCATTATCCAAATTAACAAGAGAAGAAATGTCTTCTTAATGTTATAAAATACTTTTAGGTTGGAGCTATAGTTAGGCAGTGGAAATAATGCAATTATGATTTTTCCTTACCATTACATATAATCCTAACATATAGGGGTGAAAAAAACACAGTGGCATTGCTAGGATTTTCATATGGGAGGGGTGGGGGGGGAGATGAAAGTGAACCAACAAGAACAATATTTTAAAGTTGCCGCCCAGTCAGAATTTTGAGAGGGGGGGGGGGGGGATTGTGTAAAGTTTTTCCCAAACCGTGCGAAAAAGAAAGGGCATTCAATAACCCCATTACTAACAGTCTAATCTCAACCAACAGTGCCAATAACAACTGACGATGTCATTCTTAAGTGACCTCTGGCTACGCCACTGGAAAAAATGCAATGTGCGTAGGGTAATGCATGGATGAACACCCCCTGTATAACATATGCAGGGATAAACACCCCTATATAGCATTAGGTGTGGAGAAAAATGCAATCTCATTTAGTACCTACCCCTAGCTATAGTTTTGGGAGTTATGAGTATATCTATTACCTGGTAATGCACTTATCAATTGCATCCGGTCCGGGGGATGCGGGGATTAGGGCCGGGACGTACAAATTGCCCCTTAGCCCGGACAAAGTGTACGGCGGCATACATCACGGGCCCCCCCCCCCCCCCATAGCTGGGACAAAGTGTGTACACCACGGCTACTGTTCCGGTGTATAAATTTTGTGTACCTTAGCGTACGATCCTGCTATGTTTGTGTACACTCGGCCGGGGGTGTACATGTGAGTGTACCCTAGCTTCCCCCCGCCCGGCCATTTCCCGGCTTATTTTTCCGTGATGTACGCCCCTGCTTACGTCCCAGCTACACTCCCCGGCTAGTGAGGGCATGTTTTGTACGTCCCCGGTACACACGTACGGTCCCCGCCATGCCCCGGGGATGCAATTAATAAGTGCATAATTTACTTTAGTACAAAATCGAGGTAAAATCTATGGTTGGTTACACTGTAAAGATTTAAATAGCACCCCATCGCTTTTAAATGCCCGGTTAGTGGGAGTTGTCTATAGATGGCGACAGACAGGTTTGATAGGATATCAAAGCTTTTGACATGACAGACTCAAAGTGGGTTTTCTATCAATGATGGTATTGTGTGATGTGACTAACAGTTGGGCTGTTGAAAGAAAGATAGTGTTGATTGTAGTAGAGAAATTATTTTATACTGTAATATTTACTTCTCACATAAAAAAAAACATTACTGTGATCGAACCAGAGACTTTTAATTAATTCCTGATATAAACCATCAACCTAGCTCAAACTATCTACCCCTACTCCTACCCGATTCTTTACTCTAACTCTGACCAAACCCTAACACATAACCCTAAACCCTACTCTTACCTCCAACCTTAACACTTTCCACGCGGCTATTTGTTTTACCATACAAAACACATTTTTTTCAGAAACCATTCTCAACTTTCAAGGTCTCTCTCAAGGATTTATGATCCAATATAAGGCATGTTTGTACTTATTTCAATGCATTTCTCATGGTGATTCCAAAGATGGAAATGAAATTCAATAATTTTGACATTTTTGAAACATTTTGTGACATTTTGAAAAGGCGTCTGCAGCCGCCTGCTGTGTGGAAAGTGTTAATCCTAAAACTAACTCTCAAGTTACATACTACCACTACTCTTTCCCAACCCATACATTTTGAAGCTTAATAGTGGCACTTGTGCTATGCCATTGGGCAAGTCTATTTTTGGCAGAGATTAATACCAATGACAGTGATGACTAGTGACGTGATCAAGCGCAATGAGTCACATGTCGGCAGTATTGAATTTTGATATTTGTCCATCATTCAAAAGCAGGTGGAAAATGCTACAGTACGGTCCAAACACCACTAAAATCGAACTTATAGTTTGAAAGTTACAAACAGTTTATCAACTGAGAAAACAAAGTAAAACATAAGAATTTGTCACTTCTTTTTACTTATAACTCAAAATCAATATTCCCAACATACGACTTATTCCACTTGATCGCCTCACATATAATCAACAGCATATACATTCACCATTCGCTCTCACCTGATATAAGCATACATGAAGGGGGAGCTGGACCCACGGCCAGCCTTTTGCATAACTTTCCAATACATCTCTCCACCACTGTATAGAATTACCTTTATCGGTTACAATTTTTACAAATGTACATACCAAGCTCAGATTACTTTTTGTTTTATCAGTATCAATTACGATTTAAATTTACCCCAGCCCCGTACCCAATTACCTATTTACAAGACGATATTTGCCCACGCAGTGACATTTTTGGTTCAGGTTGCATTTTGTTTAAGTGCATTTTGATGTATGAATTAGCAATATGCTCTTTCAAATAAATCACCATTATACACATAGATCCTGCAAGACTATATTACTCACGGCCAATCTCCTCAAATAGGACTCCCTTATTATGTCCCAAATGAGTTTCCTCTTAACATAGTTTCAAGCAATAATTGCTCTTGTTTCCCTTCTTTTATAAGTGGATGTGATTCTCAGATTGCCCATGAGGCATGTCAAATTTAGCAAAATATAACAAATTTTACCAATTTTTTAAAGGATTTTCAGGGTGCAAAACCCATTCATCCCATGGTATAACCCCCCCCCCCCCCCCCCCCCCCCCCGTTCAATCTAACCCCACATGGTGTTTAAAAGTCATCCAACTTTCACCTACTAATTTGCGCTTATCTATGACCATAAAAAGCGGTGTCAATTTGATACTGTTTAAATTGGTATAGACAAATGTAAGTAATGCAACACTTTAGGGGGAGCCAGATACTTTGACTAAGGTGTTGTGTTAGTTGTGATAACCTTTGTGTACATATCTTAAGGGGA
This sequence comes from Ophiura sarsii, assembly GCA_035610835.1. Taxonomy (NCBI): domain Eukaryota; kingdom Metazoa; phylum Echinodermata; class Ophiuroidea; order Amphilepidida; family Ophiuridae; genus Ophiura; species Ophiura sarsii. Next base: position 26,727,950 of record CM069441.1, read on the forward strand.
CATGTGAACTTTATCACTAGTCCGCTAACTCTTTTGTTGAATTTATGGAACTGTGAGCGTTGAAGTATTTTCACTTACGATATATTTGTACTTTACTTCCCATCAATAATACTTCACAATGTGGGTGATAATATCAGAGTGTGAGATGGGAAATGGTGCAAACCATGCTTTTTTATAGATAGTTCTATGTTAATTTGAAACAAAAATTCTAAAATAGATCACTATTCTCATTGTTTTATGAAGTTACTGCTTTTATATACTGTAACTGAGTGCAGTGCTTATTTTTTGCTAACAGATCACAATTTTTCCCCATTCTACCAATTGTAAAAACAGTTACGCATATTGATAAATTAATAACCTTTTTGTCCTTTTCGTAGACCTATGTACTTAAAAGGAAATTACAAGCCACATTTTTGCTTTCTAATTTTTAAAAGGGCAAAAATGAAAGCAATGCAAACATTTACCCTTTTACATACATTAGACTTTTAACACTACTAAGTATAATGCATTGTTTGACATTCTATACCTGACTGAATAAATTGAACCAAGAATAACAGCAGAATCAAAAGTGATTTATTTGGTGTGAACTTTATGCCACAATATTTTGTCATTTTGTGTAACTAAGATTTACAGCAGGTGGATTATGTTAGTTTACATAATAAGCCAAAGGTTTACAAGTTGATGGTTGTTATAGAGGGGCACAGACCGTCATTTTAGGGTTTATGCAATGAAAAAGAACCACCAAACAAACTGTTCTACAGGCCTGACCGACCCATTTTTAATTGATTATTTTAAATATTGTGGACATTTTTTGGAAATTTTGATTTTTAAAAAATAAAAATGAAATATTTTGAATATTTTTTGAAAATATTGATTTAAAAAATAATTTTAAAAAAATCCTGACCGACCAACGACCCTACCTGAGAGGTCCATTTGCCCAAAGAGCAGGTTGGTTTGGGGTTTTTCTTCATCGCCTTATAATAGTGTTATGCTCAAGATCTTGAAAGACTATACCATATCCCCACCCACGACTTCCTTCAACTGCTTATACCTCCTTGTGTTATTTCTTTCCATTGACAATGAGCTGTACAAAATGTAAAAAGATTAATCCAACGGACGCAGGAACAAATCACCAAAAATCACAAAACACCAGTTTTTAAGAAGATGAGGGTGGTTCTCTCTGTCATATGACTAAGTGTGCCTTAAATTGAGTTGGATCAATATCAAACTTGTGTTTATCAAACAATATGGGTCAGTCACATTAAAGCTTCATACCTAAAACATTATACAATATTTCAATGTCATATTTGGTATCAAACAAATTAACCATCATTGGTTTCATAACTCGATTATAACACATGTTTCCTTACTTTTGGGGAATCCTGTATTTTTTACAATAATCCTTATTGTAGCTGCATATTTTTCCACTGATGCATAGTGTTTTGCTTACATAGTGATATGCTATGCTACATTAAATAAGTGCAAACATAAAATTGAATAATTTTACTGTATTCTTCAAAAAGGTCATGGGCAACCTTTGAGGCAGTATTTACTGCTTGTTTTGTTTACAAAGCAGGTACACAAACAATATCATCAACAAAACCACTGAATGTTGAGATATGAATGCATGCCCCAAGGATATGTGCCACAGTTCATGCATTATAGCGGTGCATTCAGGGGTATAATGAAAAGGATATTTAGTAAGTAGATAGGATTACTAAGTGAGTGAAAGTGCAAGATAGTATTTTTAGTGCGAATTCGTATTGTCAAATTTCTTGTAGGTAAAATGAGTCCTTGAACCTGGTGCTAAAACGTTATTGGAACAATCATCATGATTATGAATATTTTAATCCAATGCTCCTTCAGATAGAGTCAAATGAAAACCTTTAAGAACCCCATATAAGCACACTGCTTTACTTGACAAAAAGTTTAGCATAATAGGGTAAGGATTTGCTTAAGGTTAGGATTCTTCTTCGTAGAGCTGTGTGGGAGATTGAGTGCTCCAGGAGAGGATACTGTATCCAGGATACTGTTTTAATGTACTTGATTACTGTGCCTTGAAGTGAAGCCCCACTCTGGGCGCCAGGTCCTTGGGCGCCAGGTCCTTGGGCGCCAGTTCCTTAGTAATCCCCAAGGTTGAAATTTCTCTCTATGTTAATTCTGTTCTGTCTGTCATCAAGTGAACAGGTATAACATCAATTCTTCTGTGAAGTAATGGCTATATGATGGGGCTTACTCTTTAAACAAAAACAAACATGTTAAAAATTAACAGGTCCATTTGACTAGAATTGATTAATTTTGTGTGTTATTTTTTCCCAAAAACTTATTTGGAAATGTTCTTACACAGTGTATTTTAAACTTTTTTCAACTAGACATTTGTAAATTTATACAGTATTTTTAAGGGACAAATGCTGAACTGACAAACCTTACTTTAAAGACTTGTTTACCCATAAAGCAGCGCTTTCTCACTTCAGGGAAATCATAGAAGATTCTTCACACACAGATAAAGATGCCAGAAATAATGTATGATGTCTTCAGGCATACACGTTGTCATGTATACAAATCATATTCTAATAAATAAATGACCGCAGGCATTTCACATTGTTAGGTACACAGATTGTATGTGTTGAATAAATTGGTTTCATTCATGGGTCTGTTTTTTATTTTTTACAGAAAACTAATCATCCTTTCACCTTTCACGTTACATCAACTTTTTACACATATTGCACAACTAATAACCATATTCATGCGATATATAGTCTACTTATCGATGTTACTCTAACAGTTATCCACACACATTGTGTATTCTAACTGATTTGTAATCATATATTTTTTGTATATTTGATTTGTCATAGCAGATGAAAAAAAATAAAAAGAGAAAAAAACATATTGCACAACTAAAATATAATTGAAAATGTTCACGAGGTAGTTGAATGGTGGTTTTGCTTCAATATTTGTACATCTACAACAAACATTGAAAGGTTATGTTCAAGTCACTGTGTGAAATAATGTGTGTGATATATTATGCATGAAGGATAGAAAGAATAAAGATGTTTTTAACAAAAACATCAAAGTATTTTAATTGTTATACTTTTTCTGTAAAAAATGTAAAATTGTTATACTTTTTTCTGGAAAGATTGTATCTGAAGAAATTGCATAATTGAGGCTGAGTTCTTTAAATTTATGGGGGCTGTGGACTCTCAGGTACAGCCTCCGTAAAACTGCCGCAACTTCTTCAATATTCATTTAATCTTTATAAACGTATACAGTTTGTTGCACGAAAGAGTTCAATTAATCCAACCACGATAATGAAATTGACCATTTTGGAAAAAATTATAAAAAACATGTTTTTTGACCCATTTTAGGTTTGGACAAGATAACTCAAAATATATTTTGTCATACTAGTTTTATGTTAATCCTGATAACATTCCCCAGTAGCGTTTTTTTTAATTTTTTTGATATCTTATTTATTTTTTGGCACGTTTTGGTCTCTAACTCAAAAAATAAATAAGGTATTAAAAAAAATAAAAAAATGCTCCTGGGAAAATGTTATCAGGATTAACATAAAACTAGTATGACAAAATTTAACAAAATATATTTTGAGTTATCTTGTCCAAACCTAAAATGGGTCAAAAAACGTGTTTTTTATAATTTTTTCCAAAATGGTCAATTTCATTATCATGGTTGGATTAATTGAACCCTTTCGTGCAAAAAACTGTACACGTTTATAAGATTAAATGAATATTGAAGAAGTTACGGCAGTTTTACGGAGGCTGTACCTGAGAGTCCACAGCCCCCTTAAGGAGATATGCATTGTTTGCAAAATGGGAGAAAACAACAATCATATTTTGGAAATAGATGCACCCATTTACAATCAGGGAAAGGGCATTCCCAATATGGGGTGCATTAATGTGAGGCTGCTGAAACTCCCCTTTTCACCCTTAGTGTCACCAAATCTCAATTTGTTGAAGTTTAATTGCAATCACTCAAATACCACCCAGCCCCTTTTCAGGAAATTTATTTGAAACATCACCCACAGACCCTTCCATACCTGGAGTCAAATTTTGCAAACATTTGACAAAACAGTTGATTGTGAATGATACTTATCCTGAAGTACTGTTTATACAGACATGGCAATGCAAATTAATAAATATAATAGGTGATATGTCATCACTAGATATATACATTGTATTGGTTGAAAGCTGTCAAAGGCTTGAAATATGCTTATTTGTAAATGTAAAAGATTTTCTGACACATTGTAAAACATACTTTTAAGTATGTTAAAATATACCTTATGAATCTTTAAAATATACCAACATAGAACTAAACTGGTTAAAAAGGGATGAAATTTACAAATAAAAATGTCCCTCACTCCTTTGTAAGAGGATGATGTTGTCATAAGGACAAAAGTTGTGGAGAGTTTGCCTTGAAAAACCTGGACAAACATGTAGGAATTATACTCGCATACTGGATTGAATTCCCTATAAATGCTGATACCTCTATCACACCTTTAATAAAAAAAACTTAAAACCTCATCTTACCATTTTTTCTTTTATGTATCTTCCATTTTGTTTTTGTAGTCTAATGTTCAATCCACTCTACTACAAGTCCATCCACAAGAGGAACGTATCACATCCAGAATGGATAACTGTACCAATGCAGATCCCACATCTGAAGAACTATTTAAAGGTACAGTCGGTGATTGGGTTTTTTCTGGATATTTAAATATTTACTATAAAAATCTGTTATTTTCATCCCAAAAATGTTGTTAAATGGGGAAAATTCTTCCTTCTGATATTTTAGATCAAAAATGATTACACAATTTTGCTTCAGGGATAAATTGTTTGAAAGGAAATGATAACCCTAACTCTATTTCACCACACAGCAACAGATTTCTTTTCCCACCTCCAAAATTCACCAGAAAGGTCACCCCGAAACCCCCTGGGATTTGAACCACGGACCTCCAGTACCCGGGGCCCAGATCCTAGCCACAACACCACGTCTGTCAGTCGACACGAGGCGAGTATATTCGCCTCGTTATATAGTGTGGGTCCGTTTTGTAGCCCAAAAACCTGCACGCCGGGTTATAAAAACATGTTTTCCGCCCAATTGCCGTACGGTGTAGTAGAGTTAGGGTTATATATGATGAAAATCACAAAATTTTGGAATGAAAAAAAAAAAAAAAAATTACTGTATTATGGATTTCTTGTGAAAAGGGAACTCTAATCTCACTTGCTATGTTTTGTCTACTCATTTTTTTCCCACCTCATAGAATTGGGGGACAATATTGCCGCTCTGTTCACAGTTATATGTGTCACCGCTGTCGCCTTAGCAACCTTTACCTTGTTTATAGAAGCTGTCCTCTATGTCAACAACAAGATACCCAGCAGCAGAAGAAGAATCCGAATTATTATCATTATGGGTATTTATCCAGTAAGTGATAATAGATAACTAAACTGCTCACAAAAAGTATCGAAACACTTAGAAATGAACCAATATATAACGGCTCGAAAAGGTATGCATTAATCGAAGCAAATAATCATGTGCATAATTTTGTTCTGCGTATTATGACACCTCGATCGTTGAGATACGATGATGCGGAGCGGAGTTATTGTCATTTTAATGATCGTGGGTCCAGTTTCAAAAGTGACACTCATCCCTATTGAAAATCACGAATCTGATCATTCTAAACAGTAATGCAAACCTCTTTCTATAGGATGATTGTCACTTTTGAAACTGGACACACGACCATTGAAATGACAATAACTCCGCTCCGCAACATCGCATCTCATCGATCTAGGTGTCAAAATACGCAGAACAAAATTATGCACTTGTTTATTTGCTTCGATTAATGCATACTTTTTCGAGCCGTTATATATTGGATCATTTCTAAGTGTTTCGATACTTTTTGTGAGCCGTTTACTATCATCCATGTCACATCAAGGTGACATTAGCATATGTTCTATAGTTAAATCAGTTCCAAATTGGCGAGACATGTGCAGTTTTATCTCTCCTTGCGCAAAAGTAATCCAAAAGTATTGCTCAGGAATTTGCCCTACACACCGCGTCATGCACATGGTGCAAGCCCATCCTGTTGCGTTATATGTGCCTTGTGCGCATCTATCTCTTCAGTATTAATTCTCGGAGGCTCACCAACTTGGAACTGACTGAACTAATCCTTATAGGTGTAAGTTTTCATACATGTAATACAATTGTAAAAATTGAAAAATCTCAGTTTTTATCATACATTTTTGTAATTGAGGGCGCAGCCTCCACCACATCTCTTAATGCCCTTTAAAAACTCCAAGTTCAATTAGTGGGGTATGGACCATAATGTAGCATTTTCCACCTGCTTTTAAATGATGGTCAAATATCAAAATTGAAAATTGCTGACATGTAACTCATTTCGCTTGATCACGTCGCATAATATGTTATAAGAAATAAAATAATTAAACTGTTTGTTTGACCACATGCGGCTGAACCTTGAAAATACAGACCAACTTTTTAAAGATTCTTTAAAAGTAAAACATTAAAACAACCAAATAGAAAAATTACCTTTTTGAGATATATATGTATTATATTCTATTGCCTTTTTCTTCTTTTGTAGGTCCATACTGGAACGTCTTTATTAGCCTTGTATATTCCAAGAGCACATCTAATGAACACACTAGCAGCTGCAGTGTAAGTAATAATACTGTATCAGTGAAAAGTATTTGACCTCATGAGGAGGTGCCCCCCCCCCCCCCCCTGAACTTTGACAATCATATTGCTTCCAGTGGACCTATAAAGAAATTTGGAGCTGTAAAGATTAGTCAATGATATTAGTTCAAGATTTGGAACAGGGGTTAATGATTATTTTGGCCTGAGACTTGGATTCTAACAAGGACCTAAAGTTTAGACAAGAGACTCATCTTGTGTCTTCAGAAGATAGTGATCAATACCGAAGTACAAAATATTGCTTGGAGAAAACAGATCTTCAATTATTAAGTAATGGGTTTGAAGTGATCAGGAGATATTAAGAAAAACTACATATGACCATGTGTTTTGAACTCACACCCTTCCCGTTGCATGTCTAGATTTTTACATTTTACAACATCTGAGATTCGAGTTAGCATATCGCAATAACTACTTGTTCCACCCCATAAAAAGTATATATTTTCTGAACGTTAATCTCACAAGGAATCAAAATATGCTATTATAATTTAGATATGACCTAATGGTAACATGTTGTGATTAAGAATGTTCAAAAATTATTAATTTTTTTCTTCATATTTTGATTAAAGCTCAATTATATTTTATACTTATCCCAATCATAATTAGACTGTTCATATTAGTTCTTCATGCAATTACCCATCAGAATATAATGGTTGTCACGGGTAACCTATTGAAATATACTATATCGGGAAGTGAATGAGCACAAACGTTTAAATTTCATATTTATTAGCGTTTCCAAATATATTTTGGAGGTATGCACCCTTTCCTGATCTACACGGCATTTTTGAATTCCCCTATTTGAGAGCTTTCCAAAAATGTATAATTTTGCTAACATCGGTTGAATATTTTGTTTGTTATAGTCATGTATGTAAAACCGATGAATTAGGGCAAGTTCACTGTGTGGCGAATAGGGAGAGAGCCAAGGACAATGCAATCGATTCATGATTACAATTGTTATATAATAGTTGACACAATTGTTGAAACAGAAACTTATAGAATATAAAACAATCTATGAAATAAGACCAAAATCATGTTTGTACCATACAGGGATAAGGCGTTATTGTAAATTGAACGTAGAATTGGGAACATTTTCTATATTCCCTATAGAGATTGTACACAGCGTCACCACCGCCACCGCCACCACCCCTGACTTCCGAAATATAATCAATCATATCTCAGCTAAACAGTTATAGAAATACCTGATTTATTCACACAATGTAGCTAGATATATAGGCTTTCAAATGACACCTAAACCATAGCTCTACCACATTTAGTTGTTGAGTTATTAGAAAGAGATGGATGATTCGTCACCAAATATGCAAAGCCACCACCCTTTTTGGGTGGTGAGTTTAAAACACAAGGCCATATATGATTCAAAGAGCTGAGACTGAGGTAAACTCAGTGTCCACACAACTAAATTTGATCCATTTTTGTAATCAGATATTTCTATCTTCAGTAGATAGCAACAGAAACAGTCCAAACTAAAATCAGTGCTGGAATGGGCTTTAGATAATTGAATCCTGATGCGTTCAAAAATCTTTTTTGTAGGAACCAAAGGGCAAAATACTTGTATGGAATATAGATTTTCCTAGTCAAAGGATAACAATGAATTTTTAATACAACCTCCCCCTTTTCCTGGACATTTTCTGTTGTATTTATTGAATATTTTGTCGGATATAGATGTGCATTCCAAGTCTATCCATACTTGATGATATGACATAATATTTTTCCCTCCAATTCTTTTCAGATATTTTTCTGTAGCCCTTTTTCAATTCCTTATGCTGATCATAGACTATTATGGTGGTAGATTTGCCGTAGTGGAGCTACTAACAGACAAGAAGGTGTCACTTGCAATACCACCACTCACATGCTGCTGTGTATGCTTACCTACTTTCACAATGACCATGTAAGTATAGTTTCTGTGGGGATGGGGTAACATACTATACAGGGGAGGGTGCTTACACTCTAAGAAAAAAGGGTTCTAGCGGGGGTTCTTGAAATGGCGAATGGTTCTTGGCAGAACCATGTTTCTCTAAAGAACCTTTAAAGGTTCTAAAAAGGTTTTTGTTAGGGGTTCTTTAACACCGCAAAAAGGTTCTATGTAGTGAGATGGTTCCAGAAAGAACCCTTATTTGGGGGAAAATGGGGTTCTTGGTAGACTTATCGCAAATGCTGAAATTTGCATACGTACATCTTAATAAATGAGTTCGCAATGTAATAATTGTTTTGTAACCCTGTTAATAAACGGTACTGTGTAAAAAGTTACAAATATTTACTTTCTACTTTATTTCTTTATTGATATGATTATAACCAAGTATAATCAATGACTTAAGACTTTGACTTGCTGACTTTTATTAATTTAACACCATTGATTCTGTATTTTGTAAATATTATCTAGTCAGATTCACAGTCAGTTTGTTCATCATTTAATAGAACCTTAAGGGTTCGGCATACATGCCAAAACTGAAGAACCTTTTAAGGTTCTTTCAAGAACCCTCTCTTGATAGAACCATGAGGGTTCTAAATAGAGGACAAATCTGAAGAACCATTTAAGGTTCTATTTAGAACCCTTTCTTGGGGGCTCTTTGAAGAACCCTACATGAATGGTTCCTCAAGGAACCATGAGGCTTCTAAATAGAGGACAAATCGGAAGAATCATTTAATCATTTAAGGTTCTTTTAAGAACCTTTCTTGGGGGTTCTTTGAAGGACCATTAAAAAATGGTTCTCAGGGGGAACCCTCGAGGGTTCTAAATAGAGGACAAGCTGAAGAACCTTTTAAGGTTCTAAGTCGCACCTTTTTTCTGAGAGTGTACACCCTATGCTGTGTATGCTTACCTACTTACACAATGACCATGTAAGTATAATTTCTGTGGGGATGGGGTAACATACTACAGGGGAGGGTGCTTACACCCTATGATGTGTATGCTTACCTACTTACACAATGACCATGTAAGTATAGTTTCTGTGGGGATGGGGGTAACATACTACAGGAAGGATGCTTACACCCTATGATGTGTATGCTTACCTACTTACACAATGACCATGTAAGTATAATTTCTGTGGGGATGGGGGTAACATACTACAGGAAGGATGCTTACACCCTATGATGTGTATGCTTACCTACTTACACAATGACCATGTAAGTATAATTTCTGTGGGGATGGGGGTAACATACTACACATGGGAGGGTGCTTACACCCTATGCTGTGTGTGCTTACCTACTTACACAATGACCATGTAAGTATAGTTTATGTGGGGATGGGGGTAACATACTATACATGGGAGGGTGCTTAGAGGCTCTCATTGTCAGCAGAGAAGTTCAGCACTGTCCCTATGCGTGTGTGATAAACAATGACGAGTGAACTGTAACATCTGTGATGTCATTTTTGATCAATTCTAGCCATTGATCTCATTTGTCTGTAGCTAGAAACCAATGACCATATCATCTTATTGATCTTTAAATGATTTTCTCAATTTATTTTTGCTCGGTCCCACATTTCAGATCTTCCCACATGTTAAATGGTAGGGGATGTTATAAAAAATGAATCAACTATAATTCAGTTTTTCATTTATTTACAGGAGGAACCTTAGATGGGTTAAACGTTGTGTGATGCAAGTGGCTTTTATCCGTCCATTTTCACTGTTCATTGCACTGGTACTGTGGACAGATGGCAAATACCAACCTGGAATAGTAAGAAAGTAGTATAGGATGTCAAGATATAAAAGACACTAAGGGTGTCCCAACTCCCAATATAAAGGACGCTTGGATTAATTGTTATAAGGCTATATTAAAATAATCATTTGTTTCAAAGCTCCCGCGCGCGTTAGTTAATTGGTGCACGTTAGAAAAACTTCTTCTTTTTTTTCTTTTTTCTTTTTTTTTAAATAATAAAAAAATCCCAAAGTTTCACGGATTTTTCAGATTTTCATTGATCACATCATTTTAAATACAAAAGGTCACTTTTACAAGGATTTCAATATTTTATATATTTTTTATTTTTATTTAAAAAAACCAAACAACGCATTCCGCATTAGGTTTTGAAAAACTGAAGAGCTTTGAGACAAAAGATTTTTTTAATATAGCCTAAGGTTTTGAAAGGATAAGGCTCACGGAAACACAACAACTGCTATCTTTTCAGTGTTTTTTTCTTTCATAATTTTTTTGGAAAAAGATCACGTAATATTGCTTAAGACTATAAAATAAACTAGAAAATGTCATGGTCTATTAATTATTTTTCAAAAACTATGTAACTTAAGCTGGGGAAAGCATCTAAATTTAGTGAAATTCTTTAAATATTTTAAATGTTCAAGGAGAACATACTATTCATGAAACAGCATTATATGGTAGGAAAATAATTATCTAATGTATATTGACCAATTGAATTGAACACAGAACTATAATATTCAATTCAACGAATTTAAACTGCACATCCCCAACCTGTGATAATTTGAAACTCACGCCCGGTTGTCTGTGTCGAAAGTGCTGATGGAATAGCCATATCCAATATTGGGATGTCATCGTAACTAAAACCGCCTCATCAGCAACAGGTCGCTGCACATATTCACGCAGGAATTCAATGCATAAATTGAAAAAACCAATACAGGAAACAGAGATGTGGAAATCTCTTAACCGTTGCGTCATAGCTTCGATCAATATGGCGATGTCCGTACATGTGATTGGTTTTCTTTCTAAAGTCGGGTTTTGTCTTAACATGGCACTATTAAAAACTTTAACCTACAGATGTGGTCTGTATAATAATAATGCTACATATCTGAGTGCTAAAGTTCCATAGCAAGGATGAAAATCCTAAGCAATTGGCTTTACTGATGTATGCTTGTCCACATAAAGCGTGTATACTCAATCATTTGGGTTGGATGGTCTACTTGCTGAAAAATGCTTTAGAAACGCATTTGAACTCTGTGGGTATTGGGCAATAATTGTTATTAACAAAGTCATTAATTTGCAATTAAATTAACATCGAGTTCTTTCTTTCTGGGTATGAGCTATTTACATAGGAAAGCATTAAAAGCACAAACCCCATTTTTTAAAATTTAAATCAATAGGGCTTCTTTATGACGCATGGCTGATTGTGCTTTTCAGTTCCAATTTCCCTACTCTCAAAAAAGGTTTAGTACACAACACTTCATATGAAGATAACCAGCATTCTCTTTGTGAGGTTTGGGTCCAACTTTACCGTTCCATTTGGCATCAATCTCCTAAACATACCTAGTACGATAATTTAACAAAAGCTACACCCACATTACTCTTCCAGATCTCCTTCAATGAAGCCTACATCTATCTCAACATCATATCTATATGTTCCGGTGTGTTGGCAATCTGGGGTATCGCCCTGATGCTGAAGGCGTCTCAAGAGACTTTGACAGAATACCGCATTGAACCAAAGTTTTATCTAGTCCAGATGGTTCTCATTCTTATAAGCGCTCAGAACCTTGTCTTGTCCCTTCTGGTGGCAATTGGTGTCATTCCATGTATACCACCCTTCAGGTCCGACACAAGGGCTAATTGTAAGTTTGTGCATGGGTTAAGCAAATCAATCAATCAATCAATCAATCAATCAATCAATCAATCAATCAATCAATCAATCAATCAATCAATCAATCAATCAATCAATCAATCAATCAATCAATCAATCAATCAATCAATCAATCAATCAATCAATCAGTAGGGCACACATTTCTTAAATCAACTTAAAATCACATCATATTTCAGCAATATTGATTAAAAACAGCCTATTTTCAAGATTAAACAAATTGCAATTAATGAATTTATTGCGATTAAAGTTGTAAAAATAAGATAATGTTATCGCTCTCCTGGATTATGATATGAATTTGTTGATGGCAATTTGGTGATTGGCTAGCAGTGGCTCTACTCATATCAGTACATTAGATCACCATTTTGAACTGAGCAGTTAAAGGTTTATGAATCCACTATAAGATACCACTAGGTATTTGATCACTTGTGTCAGAAAACACCTGCTAGAAATGAACTAGAAAATATCTTAGAATAATTGTCAGAAGTGCTGTACATGTAGACTGAAATCAAAGTTACTTAGTTAACAAATTGGAAGTGATGATCTTATTCAGTGTCTGTATTATACTTCAAAACACACACCTTAAATCACCCATGATACCGCATGACTGAATGTACTTCTTTTTACAAAGAACTTCTAGGGGGGGGGGGGGGGGGGGGTGGGGGGCTACCCAAAATGGAACAAAACTGGAGGGAACAAAACTGGAGGGAACAAAACTGGAGGGAACAAAACTGGAGGGAACAAAACTGGAGTAAACTATGTGATTGGATATTGTCTTGGAAATCTCTCTATTTTGAAATATGTCTATGGATGAAAGTTACAATATATTATCTTATTTTATTTTTATCACAGATATCAGTGACTTGCTGATTATAGTCGAGATGTTCTTTTTCTCCATTCTGTCTCGCATCTATTTCCGGACCCGAATGGGAAACATAGACCAGTTGAAACCTGTGAAACAAAAAATTGCAGAACGAATTGCTCATCATCGACATTTCTCCCTCACTCTTGAGGACGACACTGTAGAAGAAATATGCGCTAATAACATCATTACAACGACAGCATCTGTGGAACATGATAGTGATGTTCCAACAACGCAGCTTCAGATAACAGACGTTGAGGTTACAGCTGTTAACCCTAGAGATGCAGTAACGCTTGATATTGCGAATCATAATCATGTTGCTGCTCCTGTGCTTATCAAGCCAGAAAATGTTGCTCCTATGATACACAAACAAGAAGATGTCACCCCTTTGCTTCATAAACCAGAAAATATTGCCCCAATGCTTCACAAACCGGAAATTGTTGCCCCTGTGAATGTGATGAACAAACATCAAAATGTTCCCCCTGTGCTGATCAAAAAGGAGAATGGTGCACATGTGCTGAACAAAAAGGAGAATGTCGCCCCTGTGCTGATCATTGCTCCCCCTGTGCCAGTCAGAATGCAGAATGTCGCCCCTGTGCCACCAATCATCACCCCTGTGCCGATCATAAAGAACAATGTCACCCCTGGGCAGATCAAGAAGACACGGTTTATGATGCCTGTTCTTGAATCATCATCAGACGATTCCGATGTATAACCATAATTGCAATTTTTTTAACAAGTTTTTGAAAGAAATGAAAAAAGAGCTACAATGACCAGCAAAGTACTGTTTTTTATTGTAAATTTCAAAGAAATATTTATACTTGTATATAATGACAGACATTGTTGTTGAACAAAACTATTTTGTATGGTATTTGGGTCCTTTAACACTACTGTGATTGATTATGAACGAGATTGATTGTGTTTCGGTTCCATGAGAATGTGACATCGGACAGATTGCAAGCATTAGTATACATACACATACACCCCCATAAATATAAATGGACTATCCTTACAATAAACTGACATCCATAGTCTTAAGAAATTGATTATAGTGAGTAATTAGTATTACTTTCATATCAGGTATCTGTTACAAGTAAAGGGGTTGAAATGAGTAAATAAACGTCCTGATGAAGATTCGTCAGTACGATCCTAACTTGACTAAAGCAAGGTTGAAAAAAGAATGACATGTTGATTGTTATCCGGCTTATTACTGTATTATTTAAGGTCTTCGGGCCTCGGATCCAGGATTTTTTTAGGGGAGGGCCAAAATATTTGATTTTTTGCCGAAGTGTAACCCGACCAACGGTGTGCGGACTGAGGGGGCACAAGTGGAAAATGTTCAATTTTCTAACCCATTTGGTGCGATCTGGTGTATACTTTTGACCAGTGGCGTAACTAGACTTTTTCATTTGGAGGGGGGGGCAAGAAGGGGCAGTGACTTGAAATGGGGGGGCTCCTAATGGGTGGGCTCCATTCCAGTGTCAAGAAATGCGCGCATAGCGCGCGAACATTTTTGACTTTACACCTACTTTTTGCACGATTGAGCTACATTTCGGCTCTAAACAAACTTGTACCATAGAATATTGCATTTTGGGAAGACATGCGCGCACAGCGCGCGATTTTTTTTTCTTCATTTGGGGGGGCAAGCGGGCCCCCCGCTGGTTACGCCACTGCTTTTGACCAATATTTTATTGAAAAGCCACCACTTCATTTCCAATCAATATTTTGGTTTTTATCAATGCTAGATAGCTATTTTGTAATATGTAAGAAAGAAGTTGAGTATAAAATATACTGATATTTTCTTAATTTAAGTATAGATGGTTGAAATTGTTATAATGAAAAACAGGTTCCCCAAATTGTTATGTTGAAAATATAGTCAAAATGCGACACACGGCATCTCGCGACAAGGCGACAGCCGTGTTATTTTGTCAACCCATGACCATGTGATATGTATAGACCCCGGTATAGACGGTAGACCTCTTTACTTGGGCAAGTACCTGTGCTTTCCCTCCACTTCTCTTCCACTTTCTCTCCCCCTCTCTTTCTCTCTCTTTCTCTCTCTTTTTTATTATTTGTTTTTACAAAATTTACCGGGGGTACAGGCCCCCGTGCCTCCCCCCCCCCCCCCCTTGATCCGCTACTGGTCTTATCCTAAATGGGCTTTTTGTTAACATTTTTTTTGTTGAAAAAAGGTTGTAATTTTTGTAAAAATGTCCACTTTTGACAAAACCTGCCTCCAGAAAAAATCCTGGTTACGGGTCTGGCTTCCCCCACCCCCTTATTTCCTTGTTTGAAGATCCCTTAAGAAATGACAGTATAATTTGTTTTGCTGTCTTAAAGGGGCACTAAGAGATCCTTCATGGAGGGCGCCCTCAATTTTTTCAGAAGTTGGGTTTTAAACATATACGTAATGCTTATATATGTTCTAACGACCACCTAAAATTATAGAGCTTAATTTGAAGTATTTCATGTGAAATTCATGGATTTGATAGCGTTTTGAGTTTCGATGATATCACATCGAAACTACCCAAATTCATCTAAAAGGCCACAGATAGCTTCTTACTTATTTGTTTTATGTTTATTCAAAATAACCTTGATGACCACCTATGGCTTGTTGCGTGATACATAGTCATGACCTCCCTAATTCAATTGGGGGTGATTTTTAACCAAAAGACAAAAAAAGTGAAAAGAACTAATATATATACCTTCGGTAATGCTGAGAAAATGTCTTTATTTTTCATTTTTACTGATTCTTTTTGAAGAAATCTTACATGGAAGGGTTTCTATGTATATCATTTATCTAAACAAGGTTAACAATTTTGAATTTCATTTTTTTTTAAATCTCTCTGTGCCCCTTTAAAGACTTTTTTGTCTGAAAGTTGAGACAATCATCTTTTGTTTTGTCTGTCTCTTAAAGGGGCATTGAGAGATATATCGATATACTAAATGAGCAAATAGCGTAAAGATAATCATCAACATAGCCCAAATCCAAAATGTCATACAATTCCGACATCGCCTTCATGCCAAATAAGCAAATAACAGCACTTCCGGATTGAGATTTGCCGCGAAAGTCCGCACGTAAAACGATAGCATAACTTCCGAATTCAGCACCTAGTTTCGATATAATCATATCGAAACTAAGAAAATCATGAAATATTATATGATAACGGCGAATGTTGGTAAACTGTTTCAGATGGTAGTTAGTATATATGCCTAAGTATTACTTTGATGCAAAATGTTTAGAAATCCAACAGAAAATGACCCTACCCCATTTTAGTCTTTTTCGTGGCGCGGGGTCTTGTTAACTAGGGTCGCGATTGGTCAATTACCAACATGTTTACAAGTACTTCACATCTTCCGGTTCACTGCGCCCTTGCTCTATGCGAATGCTGTCGTTACGCATTAGCTGTCAAGTATGCACCAGGTACATGGGATGCTGAGAAATCTGAGACACTGTGATCGACAATTCTTTGTTTCGATTATAGTTATTGGTGGATCACAACCCTGATCGGATTGATCAAATCATAATGAAATGTTGCTCGTCAATTAGTTTACCACATACTTACCTTTTCCACTGGTTTTGATGGAATAATATTGTAATTTGTTATTATTCTTTTGTAATAAATCTGACCAAATCTATTGTGTTATACTAATTTGAATCTGCTGCCCGTTCATACTCCAATCGGTGGGTACACACAATGTTGACGGATATCATTGTGCATTATTCACCCACGTTGCGTGATGCTTAACAACGGGAGTATTAACTGGCTATTGAGTGTAGCGTTAAAGCAATATTAGGAGTAATTCTGTTATACCCTTCACAGGGTATTCATAGTGCATGATTTTTAAGAACGACGCATACCGACCGATGTTGGTGTGAAGGGTATAACAGAATTATGCCCAATATGATGTGATCTTTTCCAGGCGGCGCCCTCTATTCATGATTTCTTTTTAGAAAGTAGATTTTCTTGCAGATTTACATTTCTGATCATAAATCATAAATATATTCTGAGTTACAGAGCGATATGATTCCTAATTGCTTTAAAATCATGGTTTAAAGAGTGAAAATAAACTGTTCTGCTTGCAGAACAGTTTATTTTTCACTCAAAATTCACTCTAAAACCATGATTTTGAAGTAATTAGGAATCATATTGCTCTGTAACTCAGAATATATTTATGATTTATGATCAGAAATGTAAATCTGCAAGAAAATCTACTTTCTAAAAAAGATCACATAATATGCCTTTAAGGCTACACTCAATACCCACCATCAGGCCATCACCACTGGAGTTATGATCAATTTATATTGCAGTATGATGCCCTATAGTTTATATCTGAGGACAAATATGTGTTATGGTAATCATAGCAAATTTATAATAAAGAAAACATTGGAAAATAACATATGTTTCCTGTGGTTATTTTATATAAAAGTGTATTTCAAGGGCTTAGTGCAACAAAGGGCTATCTGCATTTTTGGCCAAAATAAGATTTTGGTATCAAAATGATCCGCACAAGATCAGGAACCTAATTATGAGAAAATAGTAAATTCACCTAATGAAAAAGGTTTAAATAGCATTTCTTTTAACTTGTCAAAACCAATAGGTGACAATGATGGGTACAAATCTTTAATTCACTTTTTTCTCAAAATGACCGAAATGCAGATAGCCCTTTGTTACACTAAACCCTCGATTTAGCCTGCCTGGGCAATTGGCTAGAGTCTGGTCCCTACCAAGCATATGCATCTACATCTAGTAAGAGCCCCAGCTCTAAATGTGACTTTAAAGCGGTTTGACCCATGACCTCCCAACATGCTCCTACATTTATGTTTTATGATAGATATATCTTATCTAAAATAATTAGGCCTGCTCTTAAACAATTCGGATGGGAATTTATATTATATATGGCGATGATTGTTACCCTATATATTCACATAGCAGAAATAAGATAAAATGATCGGTAATAAGGGTAGGGATAGTGTAATCACCATAACATTTGAAATTAATGTCAAAAGCATTTACAATATTATATACATTTTGGGGGAAAACTGCTTCACAAGTTGAGATAGATATTTGAATGACAAGATTTAAGTTAAAATAGCTAGCTGAAACAATGGAGACCATCAGAAAAAAGCTCCAAAAATCGTTATTTTCCTAAATGTTTCCACTTTATCTGTGACAGTAGAACATTGTAGAATGGAATTGCTATAAAAACTTGAGTTCATTCTCTTTAGACATTTACTTTGAATACTACGGTCGATATAAAGGGTTAGAAATAAGTAAGTCCCCCCCTCAAATTAGATCACGTTTGTTTGCATAACTCCACACAATTAGACATTTTGAGATATTGAAACACTTATGAAAAGGAAATATTCTTGGCTATCCATAGAAAGTTTCTCCCTATCAATACCATTATTAATTTCCAAAAAAAGTCACATTTCCCCCCAAAAATGAAGTTTTCAGGAAAAAGTGGCATTTTTCAAGATCCTATACGAGTTTGTTTGCATAAATCCACACAAAATTAGGCGTTTTGAGAGATTCAAACTCTTATGAATAGGAAAAACGCTTGGCTACCCACAAAAAGTGTTTGCTTTTCAATACCATGTTTACTTTTCCAAAACAGTCACATTTCCTCAAAATGATGATTTCTGAAAAGTGGCACTTTTCAACGATTTTGGGAAGTTATTGGCGTGAATGGTGGATAGTATTGGCTAGTCATGCAATTTACAAATAATTATTTTTTAAAATTTCAAATAAAGACCAGCTAAAGAAACCAAGAGTCTTTTAATTAAAAATAAAGCCAATCGAAATTAATTTTTAAAAAGCACTGGAGACATTCTTGTAACTTTCTTGTATAGGATCTTGAAAAGTGCCACTTTCTCTGAAAACATCATTTTGGGGAATGAGACTGTTGGGGAAACTAAAAATGATAATATTGAAGCGGGAAAACTTGATATGGGTAGCCAAGCGTTTACCCATTTCATAAACGTTTCAATTTTTCAAATAGTCTCATTGTGTGCGGAGTCGTACAAACAAACGTGATCTAATTTTAGGGGGGCTTACTTTTTTTGAACCCTTTACTACCTCAACCCTTACAGCAAGTTGTTTGATCTCAATTCTGCTATGTTGATAACTAGTGGAATATGAGTGTTCAGTGGCGTATCTACCAAGGCAACCCCCTCCTGGCAGAAAAAAAGCCATATGTGCCCTATTAATGCTCCCGCCCCATTCTCTGGATGCCGGATTTAGTGTGTAAAGGCATTTTGACAATTTACAAATGTACAAGGACCATTTTTCGAGCACGTTTTGTGTAAAACATACCCAAACCATCACACCCCCCCCCCCCTCTCAAATTTTCTGAGCTGATTGCAAAAACATTTGGGGCACTCTTTACGAAAACGAAAATTAAGAAATCTTGCCCCCCCCCCCCCCCCCCCCCCCCCACCCCGGAAAAAAATTCCTAGCTACCACTGCGGTGTTACCCTGTGGGTGTTACCTATGAGTAAGCTATCTTCATTAGTATGTCGCAAGTCTTCAAACTTTGTCCCCATTTTCAGAAAAAATGAATTGAAAGCAAAGGTTTACATGGAATCTGATGAACCCAGAACCTTGGTCCTAAAGCGAATGTCATAATCATGACAGTTATGTTGTCAATGCCGAAGCAGCCCATTTAGTCTATAATGTGGATAAATCTGTATAACTCATACAGTAGATTGCAGGCTAATTTGTGATCACTTTCTCATAGGTAGAACTGGAATAGGACCATCCCCACACTAAATAAATTGCAAGAGAATTGTAAGTGTAGAGAGGCCTCTTTTATAATTATTGTAGATAAGATATGTATCTTTCTTAAACATGAACATTTAGGAGTATTTCCGGAGGTCGTGGGTAAACTCAAAAATATGAGGAATGGGCTCCTACCAACTGATTAACTCATTAAACATAAAAATAAACAAAATGTAATCGAATCTTTCCCATATAATATGCAATGGTGAAACCATTTTTTTACTGATGATGTAAAGGCAAGACTTTTTAATTTGCAGTATTTAGGTAATCTGATATAAAAAGGGCCATCAAGAGTTTGACTGCTAACCAAATCCAAAATAATTAATACAAACATTTCAATTTTAACATTCTTTGTAAGAAACAAATCCATAGATATCTTTTAAAGAAAGAAAAGAAAATACCAAGTTTTAATTATAACAATGATTTAATCATAGAGCAAATGATGCAAATGTTGGTGTCTGGATGGGTTGGCGCCCCCATATAGTGAGCCCTCTATTAGTGTAAATGAGATGGGTTGGATGACTATCATAATAATAATTGATAATATGGGAACACTGAAATTAAGGCAAATGTAAGTTCATAGATTTCTTTTTATTTGGCTCCATCTGGGAAGAGCGGGATCCCGGGGGGTACTCACGTATACGGGTATGTGCAGGGACAAAGCCCCCCTTTTCACGACCTGTCGCCGCTCATAAAGCATCTCATTTCACTGATAAGTCGTTCCACAAGCTATACAATCCAAACTCTAGCGCCGAGTTGCCCCCAAATACACCCAATTTTGGTCAATTTAGCCCAATTGTCTTAATTTACTTTAAAAACACCCAATTGGGCGCAAAATGTTTTCAACTTGGGCCGTTCGCCAAGACCTCCAATTTAGGATGTGTCAGTTCGGTAAGCGGTAAGCCCCTGTTTTGAGAATGCCCAGTCACACACCCTGGCCCTACCCTCTTCAAATTCGAGTACCCCCCCCCCCCCCCCCGGGAGCGGGATACAGGTACATTAATAGAAGAAGAACGTCTTCTGAGCAAAAAGGGGCTGGAAATGTGCCCCACCCACCAGATGCATTTGTTGCCGATGCGCTGGTTGAACTGCAAGATGTGGTCAGGGTCTAGTATATGATCATTCAGCTCAGGAAATTGTATGTAATAAATGGTTGACTTTTCACCTAAAGAAACGATGTAGGAAATTTTTTTTGATAGCTTTTTGTATCAGATCAATTCGAAACCATTTCCTTAAAGCAATTTGAACCGACAAATAATGTAAGAACATTTGACCTTTTACTTATGGTGACCTACATATTACAAACCTTAAACCTAGCATCGAGTAGTTATAAACCATTATCAATTATTGTTTTATGATTTCAGAAACACTATAAATATGCATTTCAGGGTATCTTTGTATTTTATCCACCTAGTAATTTTCCTCCTGATAACAACCTGTATAAAGGCCCACAGTTGACACGGTTATTCTAGCAAGTTTTGTTAAGTTGGTATACCACCGTGGTTTGCCCCCCCCCCCCCCCCCCCCCCCCCCCCCCCCCCCCCCTATACGCAATGATTACTGAAAATTCACGTGGCCTAAGGCTCTGCATGCCTTGTATACTTGGTATTTATCAGAGCCAAACACCTCTTATCCGTGCTATCTTCTGAAGACAGCAGGACTCATTAATCACGGATTTAATCCAGGCAGTTCGCGACTTTAATTTTTACACTGGATTCTGGACTGTAAAACAAGTAGTGTTATTGTATTTTCTGTGTTTATATACGGCTCCGTTATATGGACCTACATGTATGCACCGCGTGCAGTACAATCAAAACCTATAGTTTCGCACCTCGGCATGAAACAATATTGCGCTGTAAAAATGGGAAACATCATTTTGTGACACAACGTATAAGGTTTACTTTTGCGGCTACACGTTACTTGGAAGTATTTTAATATAACGGAATTTTATGGCCGAAGGCAACATTCATGGACCCACTCTAGCGACTTGATGATAAGTTAGTCTATTCAATATTCAGTCCCGGGGTAGGCACTTATAACAAATGTTGGTCAAAATGTGTAGTATTGGAATCCGATGATGATGTGATCATTGCGACTATGAGCAAAGCCAGATGTAATCGAAACTATCACTCTACATATATTCAAAAGACCAAGACAAGTCATAGTTAGTTATTAAGCTTCAGTTGATTAAAGAACAAGTTCCTTTTGAAGACCACGGGAGAAAAAACCCTGGTTTAACACCTTACACCCCCCCCCCCCCCCCCCCGAGCATTCAATTGGCTGTGTGTTTTATAACCTTCACTGTTAACGTGTTAAGTGTCATTTTATATCCATCGCTCTTACCCCAGTGACCTATGGTGTAAATAAATACAGTCATTTTTATATATGCGCGCCTTTTGCAAATTAAACAACATTCCATATGTCATTGTTGAACTGTGTGTAAGGGATAGTTTGCCGTTCTGCTTAATTTAGAATATTATATATTCATGGATCTGTCATGACCGTGTGTATGTATATGTTACAGTACCTTCATCACATCGTAGCCACATCTCCATCTTGCTAGCAATCTTCGACAAAAGGTAAGATAAACTTCACAATTCGAGTGCTTGAAGCCGCACAAAAACGTTAAATACTACATTTGGTATATACACTTAGTAACAAAAACACGTTTGGATATTCTCAATGGTGTATTAAGGCAATGTAGGATTTTCAATGTATATTTTACCATGAGCGTATTTTAGCAATTTGTTTCGCACATGTGTTGATTTGTTTAAAAATAAATTTATTCGATGAATTTTGCTTTATTCCGTATTAAAACGAACGGAATAAAGTGAATTTGCAACTCATGTACTAAAACTAAAGAATTGTCCGCCGTTAATTAAATGTGAATGTTTTCATATACGAAATTTAGCAAAATGTCAGTGTCACTTGTTTGGACTTCAAGCACTTAGTCGATATTTCTCATTTAATATAATATAATCAGTCATGATCTATCTATGAATTTACCGGGATACATTGCAACCATTTTTAGTGGATAGTTAGTTAATCGGTCATTTCGTGGAACATGGGCATATTAAATAAAACATTTGGAGATATTGCTCCACCATTTGGTCAACTTCTTTCCCACATACTTTGATTGTGATTACACGAGAAAAACTATACCAGAACAAAAGAAATTCGCGCAGATATTAGAAACACAGTTGCAAGGTCAGTCAATATATACCGCATAATGAAGAATTCATTAATGAACTTGGTTAATTGTAGCCGTTGGTTGGGAACATTGGCGAAGTCGATACTGTAATGAAATCTGATTGAAACGCTAACGTGATAAACGTCAAATGTCAAGCTATAAACGTCAAATGAAGCATGCAAATTTGTTTGTTGATGTCAGAGTAAACATAGCTAGCAGGGGGTTCGAACGTCAAAATGAATGCATCAGTTGACGCTTGACTCTAGGCAAAATATAGAGCGAAAGGTCGTAACGCCGGGACCAGTGTAAAGGCAGCACAACTTTAAGGCTTTCATTTCTCACTTAATATATTAAACTAACTGCATGTGTAAGGTTACACATGAAGATAAAAGTATTATATATAGTGCAAATTGACGAGGGCATTCATTTCAGAATGGAATTTATTTGATGGAGCATTTGCACTGATGTAAACTTTGTTTCAATGGAAATATCGAAAGGTCACTTTTGAAAAGCCTATATTGTTGGTCTGATGTGGCGCGGGATGTAGATAGGAACTGGAGACACCGTGAGTGCCATTTTGACCAGGAGAACAGGCTTCTACGTGTTATCTTTGATAGTCTGGTATAAATGGCTGCTTTTCCACTGCGAAAACATTTGCCCGAATATTTGGAAACATAATATTAATATGCGCACAGGCTCAGTCATATTAATTGAACACCATGAGAAGCTATGATATAATTTGATGGAAGAATATGTTTGCAAGGTAAGGAAATGGTTTGGACAAATTAACATTAACCGATGAGAATTGAGCAATCGGCATAAATAGGTCTTGTCACTCATAATCTCATAATAAAGTTAGATGCCAATGTAAATTTACCACAAATTGCCTTTGCATATTGTCATTATAGGCTAGGACTTGGCTATAGAACGTGCTGTACTGGTATGTCTCTTTAGTTAATGCACATCCATATCAAAATGGTTTTAGTAAAGTTAATTTAAATGCATGTAAATAGCCCATTTGGTTGATCACTGCTAATCCGTGATATGTGTGTTTATTGCTATTCCACGGAACTGAGTGTTTTAAATGTTTAATGATGAAAGATAACACCAGATTCAAAAAACATCCGAGTGAGTCTGTTAATGTTGAATTAGGGTGTACTAACTGAATGCATTTCTGTAATATAATTTAAGGGTAAGCTTTAGAATACCTACCATTTGTATTCCTCACTGTGTAAGTGTATGGGTCGTTCTTTAAAAGTCCCCATTGAAGACATGCAGTGGTAGGGTATACTAAAGGAACTTAATATGTTTATCTTGTCCTTACGGATAGGCATTGTTGAATTGTAACGAGTCACTGAAAGATTACGTGAGCCAAATCAAGTCACTCGATTCATACATTCAGCATGTTCTGGGGTCGAGTCATGGACTAGGTTTAGTGCTGGCTTAGGTATAAGAATGATTCGATATATATAGGCTCACGGAGCAGCAAAGTAGTTGAAATTTCAAAATTCCTGTCAGAGGTTTGACACTGACATTATTGGGATTACCCAAATCATTGCTGATTCATTCTTCAAGCATGGATTGACACCAATATTTACTGAGATGAATCAGTGTCTGTGAGGTCATGTTTATTTGCTACTTAACAACCATGTCGTGTGTCACAAATTACTATACTCATAATAAACAGTATATTATACATGTATGTATATATTGTACATTTTGATACCGAGATAGATACATATGGTGGAGTTCATGTGTTTATTTACGATTAATTTGTGATATTGAATAGAGAGCTTCAATAATTTCGATTTCCAGAGAATGTGGGAAGGGAATTTAACAAGATATACAATAGATAGTTGAAAAATGTAGGGAATTCAATATATCACCTCTTTGCTTGTTGATATAAAGTTATTGACGTCTTTCAGATGAGCCATTGTATTGAATTATAATATTCACAATCGATTTTGAGTTTCCTGTTGTAGGTTTAAAAAAACGGACGAGGTGACTTTTAATTATTAATTATTAATTATCTTTTATTTTCTTTATTTTGAAATTAATTATTTTGTGGTCGCAACCAATTTCAACCCCTAAATATTGAGGACTCTGCATTTAATTATTTTCCAAGTATGATTAATTTGATACCCAAGTTATAATGCAATCACGTTCTATGTTTGTATATTATCATAGCTGATATGATTTAATTCAGAAAGTAGCAAATGAAGTGTATTGAAAGTCATTTTAAAGGTGAAAATCCTAAATAAATATAAAATAATTAAATATTTTATAATTCTCAATTTCGGACGAGGGCGGCAACAGGAAACTCATAATCAATTGTGAATGGCCTAAGTCATGACACGATAATTATTCCAACAATAGTTTTAAAAAGTCTTTATACACCTCCGTTTTGGCTAAAAGAAAAATAAATTAAAATACATGTGCTCAATATTATACTGACTTGAATCTCAGACGAACGTCTAGTGCCATCAAGATCGTCTAATATCAGCCGGAAATGAAAGTCATACTTTTCCACACTGTGCTCCACGCCAACAAGATTTTATTGTTAAAAATATCAGGTATTAAAACAAACTCGCACGATATGAAGTAATAGACAATTTACGAGGGGCATTCAATAAATACCTGCAACCATTGAAAATCTCTAAACCTGACACGTGTCAGTAAAATTAACTTAGGATACTTAAACTTTAAGTCTTACCCCTTTCTCACAGAAAATTTCGAACACGTAGGTCATTTTTATCGTTACATTTCAGCACTGTGAATATCGTGATCTCAGGGCAAGGGAATTAAATGTTACAATGGCGGGAAATTTGAAAGACAAGTTTATGGTTTGCATTAAGATACATGCGTTAACAGCGTTAATATTGGCGCTTGATTTATAATGCTGATTCTTGTCAATTTTCAGTACCCAGAGACCATGATGTTTATAGTACTGAAATTACATGATAAAAATGACCCACATGTTTGAAATTTTCCGTGAAAAAAGGGGTAAGACTTACAGTTTAAGTATCATGAGTTTATTTTATTGACACATGTCACGGTTCAGAGATTTTCAATGGTTGCAGGTATTTATTGAATGCCCCTCGTACTTTTTTAGATCACCAAGTTCAAATGTTGACGGAGAATATACATGTAAGAGCTTATTGTTATGGAGATAATAGAAACCAAAGGTCAAATTTACCAGTCTGTGCTGAGTCTGTGACACACCTTCTCAAGTTCAAGATCGCTTCAATCCTTGTGACTGTTTGATTAATGGAGTGATACATTGACAACATTGTAGTTGGCCAAAGTTTGGAACAACTGGTCATTAGACCACGTCTTCTTTGTGAACCATTGTCATGATTGAGATTATGCTACTGCTACTACAGTTATGACAGTCGATGTTGTGGACAAGAACGTATTCGATGGATGAGCCAATCTGGTGGTGTTGATTAAAGAGTATAAACGTAACGTGAAGTGAACAATTAACAAGGTTTTAACGAACTGAAATGAGCCAAATGTAATGTAGCTGTTTGCTCCGTCCCCATTCTGCCAATGGAAAGCTATGTAGAGCCAATCAATTTGTTCTAGATAAAACATTAATTTGCAGGATAAAATGTCATCGGAAGTGAAGCCCAATAGTATAGAACAATTTAAAAAAGAGATTGATATCTGAAGGTCATGGCATGCATGGTAATAAGTCGAATTTGAATAACTTTGGAACTTATCCTACCAGAAGGAGCGTACCACATGTATGTAAGTGTGTACCACCTGCTCTACACCTGCTAAGATAGCGGACATGATCTACCATACAGGCATGGCAGGGCATTCACCATCCTCTCCCAAATAAAGAAACGCCGCCTGACCAGTGCTGACCTTCGTCCATAGGCATGATAGGTGAATGAATCTGCATGTTGAAAAGACTTCAAGGAGCATGTCTGATCCCGTCCGCAACTTGTGTCCCAGGACCACAAGCTCATCATGATTAGATTTAATCGACTTGTGTCGGAGGACCACAATTGCCACTATGGACTGGCACTCAACTTATTTTTGGGTAGGGATGTGCTGCCCAGGGTCTCGAAAAGGGGGGCTACAGAACTGAACTGCGTGGATTTTATGACGAAAAATAGGGTCTTAGGAACTGATTTTTTCAAAAAAGTAGGTCTTGAGAATATTTTTGGGTTTTAGAACGCAAAATTTTCGAAGAATTGGGGCTTTGGAACGCAAAGTTTCGTGATTTTTGAATTTTCAATAAAATTGGGGTCTTAAGAACTGATGCAGGCTCAAAAGGGGGTCATAAGAGCTAGCAGCAGAGGGTGAAAAAGGGGGTCATCAGCGCGGCACATACCTATTATAGGCCTACCCTTTTTTCCAATGTCAGTGCCCCCCCCCCCCCCCCCCCCCCGGGCTATGGACTAGGGACTAGGGGTTAGGGTTTGGGTTTATGGACTAGGGTTTGGGTTTGGGTTTAACCTAAGCCATGGCCATCCTTGAGTTTAATTTGTTTATGAATATCATTTCAGTGGTGTCAAAATATGAGCTTGTGGTCCTGGGACACAAGTTGCGCTTTATTCCGTTGAGGGCGCCAAGACGGAATAAATCTAATTTAAAAAAAAGAGTATACATGTTAAGAAGATTATTAGGTCTGATATGGGCTATCCCATTTGAAATCCACACACCCACTCCTATGGAAGACATTATACCTTAATCTTCCCACAGGGAGTGTGAATTTCAAATTGTGTTACCTGTGGGACTCCATTTGAAATCTACACTTCCTTAGTGTGGAAGATTAAGGTCATAACGTCCATAGGGGGTGTTTCGGATTGATGGAATAGCCAAACAAGAGCTATGAGCTGCACTTATGGTGCCACTCACACGTTTCAATAGTGTTAGTGGTGAACGGGGCTGCTGAACCAATCGGTTGAACAGTTTTTCGACATACCTCTCTTTACATACACATAATTTGAAAACAGATTATCTTAATTATCATTTCACACCACCACTTAAATAAAGAAATCAAGGTTTTCAGAATATAAGTATGATCAATTATAAGCATGATCAATAGTTACATGTTACAGCGCTTGAGAAATTTCATGTTTTTATGGTTGACAGCCGCACCTTATGCAAATCGGTGCAAGTCTTGTCAAGTATAGAGAGCGCTGTTAACATTTCAAATATTTTACGTGCCCCTAAGAAACAGTATATTTTAAATTCCGAATTTTGTCACCAAATACATTTCTTAAATGCACCAGTGATGGTCATGCCCGATAACAATATTTTTTTCCAAATATCGTGTTTCAAAATAATTATATAACTCACTGTTTTTGCGCTCACGAATGATCATATGACTGATTATTTCTTGCAGACGAAAATAGTTTTAAATACTTTTTATAGAACCGAAAATGGTTATCATGGTTTTATCGGAAATCTGAAACTTTTGTACGTGACTCTCAAACCAGGTTTGTTTGATGAAAGTCACTGGGTCGCCATAATAAAGGTCTCTAGTCCACTATATCTTGATATCTCTCGAAGCCTACTTTCTACAGTTCTGAATGTAATGATATAATACGCTATAAATGTCATTTGATTACGGTCAAGAACAAATACAGATGATGATATACAAATATTAGACTATATATTGTATTTACATTGCATGCGATTTTAACAAGACTTACTAGGTATTTATCACCACAAAACATGTCATTAAACGGAACGGTGTGACATGTTCATTCGATATATGTGTACGTTTTCTTCCTCTTTGATATTATCGGCCCTTACACTGTAAAAAATAAAAATGAAAAAAAAGCGTTGATTCAGGCTTTGGATTTTAAAATTTGGCTCTTCCAATTAAACTCCCCCTTGATATGCAGATATATAACCTTAAAGGTGTACTACAGGCTGTCCCTATGATTAGTATACCCATCGATGCCCAAAGTTCATCATTTTTTCTGAACATCAAAATAAATGGAATTAGGTCCATTGTTTTTCTCATCATCTCTGCCATACTATACCCTTTATTAGAATTTTAGATCATGGATATCGGATTTATCACACTCAAGATATACTCCATTTGGTAAGAAATGGTGATTTCGCCTTTTCGACAAAGTGCAAAAATAAACAGCTTGTTTGAAAGTAACAAATGTATTCGCATATCTCTTGTCTATGTAATATAATCGTGTGTTTCTATATGTTGTAACTGTTATAGTTTTGGTTGTTCAAATCATTATAATTATTCACTTTAATTCGATTTGAAGGGTAAAAGAAGTTCGTCACACTTGAGTGACTTCATGCTTTGTTTTATCTGAGTAGCTAATAGAGTGATATTGGGTAAATTAGCCGTGGGTTATAGATTTCATTTTCACATTGGAGGATGGAGTTGGTGAGTTAAACAGTAAGGGACTATATCATTTGTACCAAGTTTGTAAGAAATTTCATCCCCAATATGAAAAAGAAGTCTAAGCCACTGCTAATTACCCATGACCACTTCTTTACCTATTTGAATGTCCCTCAAGTTTAGCCTAAATCTAGCTCATATCGAAACAAAGCTTGGGATCCCTCATGTGTGACGATTCATTTTTCAAATTGAATCAAATGAAGAATTATTAATGATTTGAACTAATACAGCAACATTTCAAAATAGAAAGGAACTAAAGATTAGCAGACAACAGATTAAGAGAATATATTAGTTTCTTTCAAACAAGCTATTTTAATAACACACACACATTTTTATGCACTTTGCCAAAAAGGTTAAATCACCATGTCTTACACAATGGAGTATAACTTCAGTTATAAATAAGTCCGATATTCATGATCTAAAATTCTAATGAAAGGTTACAGTATATCGAATATGATGAAAAAACAATGGATCTAATCTCATAGATTTTGATGATGAAAGAAAGTATTGAACTTTAGGCATCGATGGGTACTAATCATTTTGGGACAGCCTGTAAGAGATGTTTAAGTGGTTTTAAAAGAAAATGTACTTAATATTAAAGATAATCATTATAATTGGCCATTATTGTTTCTACTCACACAAAAACAGCAAAGCTTGATTAAAATATTGTTTAGATATGTTGAAATATCATCGCTATTTATTGATTTTTTTAAAACGCTTTCATAGGCCTATATGTAATATCGTATGTAATATGAATCGAAAAGAAAAATAGCGTAACGCTGTTAACATGGTTAACCATGAACATGATGAAATGCTGTCCGAGCCGGGGATGGAATATTTTGAAACGACGGCTGATTTGTCTTAATCTTACAGCTGATGTAAGTTTGTTTATGTAATATTGTAGAAATCCCGGTTTTATCCTAACTGAGGGCGCAGCCTTCAACACATTAGTATCCCTCTAATCTTCCAACCCTGAGTGTTGATTCCAAATGGGGTTACCTTAGGGATCACGTCAAAACTCGACCGCCCGGCAACCGCCGGTTACGGCCGGTTCCGTTCGGTTCTCACAAAACGTGTCGTCTGTTATAATATACACACATAATGAGGTCAAATAGTAACACTCTGGTGAACACGACCGGTTGAAAGTGCCTCGTCACACACGTGAGCAATAACATCTTGAAGTAATGGGCTCTTTTAAGACTTAAAAGTCTCATTTGACAACCAGTACAATACAGCTATTGATTTTCGCTGGGGTTGGCTTTTTCAATCTGTTTATAGCTCAATTAACTTTTTAAAATCAATACCGAAAGTCTATGAATGTTTTTTTTTTATAGAACGATTATAGAGAGAGCTATTATGACCGCAAAGTAACAGATTGATAGTGTAAATTGGTCAGATTACAGCATTAAGTCAACCGGCGGTTGTTCAGTGTTGCATGCGCGAATATTCATATACCAGTAAAACATTTGACCTGAAAGAACCGGGCGGAACCGCCCGTAACCGGCAGTCAACGGGCGGTCGAGTTTTGACGTCTCCCCTTAACACTTTCCACGCGGAAGGCGGCTGCAGACGACATTACAAAATGTCACAAAATGTTTCAAAAATGTCAAAATTATTGAATTTCATTACCATATTTAGAATCAATATGAGAAATGTTTTGAAAAGTTCAAACATGCCTAGTATAGGTTCAGTAATCCTTGAAATAGACTGTTTTGTATGGTACAGCCGCGGTGGAAAGTGTTTAAGTTAAGTCTTCCATAGGGGGTGCATGAATTTCATTTGGAATATGGAATAGCCCATTGCTCACATTAGCAACATGTTTCGAAATATTAACACGGATAAAACGATCGAAGTTCTCATAATTGTGCAATTTACATGATTAAGACACCCACCCCTTTCAGACCTTTCACTTCATACACTCGATATTTCATCGAAACGATTTATCCGTTTAATAACCAATTCTATATCGCGACAAATTCAACACGTCTGATGTGATGAGTCTATTTAATTTAAGTGTGGGGTAATAATAATTTGATTGTTGTTAATTGCATTCGCGTTCATCTTGGTCATTCCCCCGGAACTGAAGCCCATGTGCGCGTGTTATAAAAGCCATAACCATCGCAGAGCATTCTTAAATTGTAAATTGCAACTATAAACATATTTAGAAATAAACAAAAAATAAGTAGATAGATGAATATCCTTACAAATAAATAAATAAATTAATTAACAAACAAATGAATTAACAGGTTAATGAATTAACAAATAAATGAATAAATCAAATCAATATTAAAAGCTCATATAAGCATGGACCACAATAAGAGCCTTTGAAATGAAATAATTAACGGAAAAGCTTGGCGACGATATGAAAGGGAAACATTTGTTATGGATGTTTTTACCATTCTAGTAATCTCTTTGTGAAAATTGAACTGAATGAGATTTTATTTTTTAAACATTAATTAGTCATTCATAAGCAAGTCCAAAGTCCAACTTGCTACACTCGACATTCTTAATCAACCAACGCTCATTTAATGGTAATAAATAAATCTGTATCGCGATGAAATGCTTTTATTTCGGCATGTATATGACGACTGTTTAAACACACTCAGCTTTAAATACCAATAAATTAACAGATGGTGTCATTTGAAAAAGTCATCTTTTGTTCCAGTGAACTTTGCAGCTCCTATTTTAATGCGGCAAAAGAGACATGATATTTGTTTTCTTTGAGGTTATGCCAATTGTGTGAAGCAATAATGACTACACATCTTTTAATATTTTGTTATTGTAAACTGTGCAAGGAATGCATGGTTTAAACTAACAAAGCGCGCCAATGAGAAATATTATGATACAAATGTTTTTAAGCCTCTAAAAATAGACACGAGCAGTTCGTGATGTTACGTACCAAAACATGCAAAACTGTTATGAAAGAAGACAACACTATAATATCTCTGCTTAAGGCAAATTAACGATCCAAATTAATATTAACCTTTTTCACCAAGGGCGTATTTTCACTTGACAATTTCTGCGATCCAAATAAAAAACCATAACCTTAATAAAAAAAAGATGACAACATTTATTAGCCATTTTGTGATTTGTATTTAATTTGAACATATTTTGGTTTATAATCTTATTGGACATTTTATATAGGTTAATGATATTTTGATACTGCAGACTTTGATGAGTACACAAGATTCATATTATGTATGAACACGAGCCATACCGTCGCATTGCATTTAGTGCTTCCGGCGAGTATATGAATACATGTACTCAATATGAATATTATATTTTAATAAAAGACAAATATACGTTATGTCTACGATGTTCACTTTCAGGATTAATTAATTATAGCAACATAAAATATATATGCAGTAATTGAAATACCCGCATGACTGTCAACCCGGGGTATAGACAGTCATGTGTATCGCAGCTCTCTTCATAATATTGTGATGTGCACTGATCATAATACACAACCCCGGGTAGACAGTGGGTATTTCTCCACACTGTTAACACTGTAAAAAGACGTTACACAACACAACCACACTGTTTAGTGTTTAACATATGAATCTAGCAACCGGTTGTTTAAAAAAGTACACAACTTGGGTAAAATGTTGCACAACTTTGTAAAGGTTTACAAGAAGTTGTGTGAAAATTTACACAATTGTGTAAACTTTTAAACAATAGTTGCTAGGTTCATATAGTATTAAACATGTTGTGTAATTATCTTACACAACCGATTTAGCTATTATCAGTCCATTGTTGCATATTGTCTTTTCCAGGATTCATGACCTATATTTGATTGTTTAAAGTAGAATTTTGGGTATTCAAATGGTCAAATGTCGGTTTCTCAAAAGCAAGCTATAATAACTTTAATTCCCAAACCTGGCAAAAATCAAAAATTGATAAAAAAATTGGCGTCCCATATCTTTGCTGAACATAGATTATAAAATAGGTACAAAAAGTATTTCCAAAAGGATCGAACAAATGTTACCCAGTATTATTGGTGAAGACCAAACAGCGTTTGTAAAAGGTCGATATATTGGTGAGAACATTCGTTTAGTTGAAGATGTCATAAAATATTCAAACAAAACAAAACATCCAGGTATGTTATTATTAGCTGACTTACAGACAGCCTGCCAGCATTAAAAAATATGCTCAGAAAAAATCTCAACGGCATTTTTTGTTAGAGCAATGCCAACCGTGTTGAATCATAAATATAATTGACACTGCATAGGATGTGGGGTGTTGGCAAATTCTATATCTTGATTTAGTGTGAAATTTTGCCCAAAAACTGTCATTTTAATCCGTTTTTCACCACAATATTGTTTTTCAGGATATTTATATTTTTAAACATGTTATTTCATCATGACTGGTGCCAAATGAAAGATGAGGATGTAAGCTTTAATATGATACAAATATATGCGAGTATAAATCACGAATATCAGAATTGTGATTGAAAACGCATCAATTTGTAGCAATTTTTGATCAAATTTCGAAATAGTTATTTAATTAGGTATTAATTTAAGATTCAAAATAAAACAGCATCTGTCCCATATGTTCTGAAAAACTGCTGATATAACATTTAAATAATATAGAGGAAAAACAAAAAATGCTTCGATAATCCAAATTGTATTTTATAGCAATTTTATTCTACAAAGCAACAGAGCAAGAATCCCCTTTATTTCAAGGTGTTATACATACCTATATAGGATATAAACAAGCACATTATAGGGGACTGGTTTAATGAACCCGAACAGGACTTGTGTGAATTACCGTG
This sequence comes from Ophiura sarsii, assembly GCA_035610835.1. Taxonomy (NCBI): domain Eukaryota; kingdom Metazoa; phylum Echinodermata; class Ophiuroidea; order Amphilepidida; family Ophiuridae; genus Ophiura; species Ophiura sarsii. The sequence goes on from CM069441.1 coordinate 26,762,211, forward strand.
CATGAATGCACCTATTATGGCATAATGTCCAGCTGACGCGGTAAATTCAAATGCGTGTTCCCTGGGTTTCATGCCTGGTGAATAATTTGTTTACATACAGATAAAGCTAAGAGTATGTACAAAGTGTATACACACTGATTAAATACAGAAATGAGGAATACGCAGATGAGGTTATTTTACCAAATTGATCATTATATTAAATATTCATCACTAAACTTGACTTTATTGGGAATATGGTTTTGTCGTTGTCATTTATGTCAATTGCGGGGCATCGTTGGTCGGTTTCACTGTAAAACGGTAATTTCGACTCGTTTAAGATCATAATTATTGTTTCTTGTCAAATATTCCATTTTTCAATGATTGATGTCAATCAAATGGAAGGTTATGTCCGCTTTTATGATGATACCCATATAAACGAAACAGAAACCAGGAATACAAAATGGAGTAAAAACAAGTTTTTAGATTTAAATTAAAATAGCATTTGTTCCATATTTTCTACAAATGACCGATATTACACCTGAATTATATATCCAATGTTTTAATTATAATAATTGTTATTAATGTTATAACATTTACACATTTAAATGTAGATGCCAAAAACCTATATATTTAGCATTTTAACTACAATAGATTCCAAACAGAAATAGCATTTGTTCCACATTTTCTACAAAACGGCTCAAATTACATCTGAATTATACCGAGAAAAACTTATTAGGCCTAAACCAATTTGTAGTTTAGGCGACGACCCCCCCTGTTCTACGGGCAAACGGACCTCTCAGGTAGGGTAGATTGGTCAGTTTTTCTTTCTTACGGGAGCCGCCGAATCAGGAATTTAAGAGAGGAGGGGGGGCGGGGGGACGGTACTGTCGAGGCAGAAAATGTTGAGGGGCGGGATTGACATGGTGTCCCGAAACTGAGTTTTTCTCATGGTCTTAGTGCAGCATCACATAACTGTCATTTCTACTCGTTTTAGATCGGAATATTGTTTTGAAGAATATCGCTTTTATATATATATTTAATTAGGACTGGTGTCAAACCGAAGGCGATGATATCAGCTATGTTTATAATACCCATGCGAATAAAAACTCAAAAGCACATCAAGGTCAGTAGCGTAGCCAGGCAAGGGCCAGGGGGGGGGGGGGGGGGGGGGCAGAGTGCCCCCTGAAAAAGGGGTTACCGGGAAAATCGGGAAGTCAAAGCAAAATCGGGAAGGCAAAGGGAGGGAATGAAAGGGAGAAGAGGATATAAAAAGGGAAGGAAAGGGAAAAGGGAAAGAAAACGGACAGCAAGGAGAAAGGAAGACAGGCAAACTTTGGCCCACATGTGAAAAACTATCAACCCTTCATGGATTGGATGATGAGATATTTTTTGTAGGGTAGGGTCTGGAGAGACGATATAATGTTTGTTAGGCCAAATAAAAAAAAGGGTTTTGTTTGCCCAAACAAGGGGAAATGGGTATTGCTCTGTAACTTAAAAGATCTTTACAGTTTACGATTTATGATCAAAAATGAAAATCTGCTTCCAGAGTATAATCAAGGATAACGGGCGTTCACTCGGAAAAGATCGCATAATATGCCTAATATTAACTGCTTTTCCTCACTTTTCCCCTTATACTAACTACATACATGTATTTCAATCTACACAGGAATTAAAGTTATTGTCTTCGGTATCATAGTTATGCAATAACAAAATTGTGATTTACCTGTTGTTACGTTATGCAATCCTCTTAGCACGTGTTTCCTGCCAATCACAGAAAATATTAACTGAGTCAGTTGACTCATTTTGATGAGTCTTATGTTTGTCCGTGTACTGAGACACTTCAACGATTTACTGAGTCAAATGACTCAACACTAATGAGTCAATTGACCCACTAATGCTTTAAATGAGTCATATGATGCACCAGCAATGAGCCAAATGGCTCAGTAATGCTTTAAATGAGTCATATGATAAACTAGTAATGAGTCAAGTGAAACATGCATTGATCACCTGATTCATTTGAATGAGTCAAGTTACTCAGTGGTGGATCAAATTGAGTCATTTAATGCATTTATTCGAGTCATTTGATGCATTTATTTGAGTCCCTTGACTCACTAGAATGAGTCATTGGTGTGTCCGTGTACTGAAACACTGTGATATTTTATTGAGTCAGTTGACTCGGTGGATGAGTCACATGACTCATCCACCGAGTCAACTGACTCATCCACCGAATCATCTGACTCGGGAGATGAGTCACATGACTCGGCTGATTTGGCAGGGTCCAAAGTGTACTGACTCTAATGCGTCATAGTTATAAATGTAGAATTCCAAAAGTGAATTATTTGAAAGACAAAGGTTCATGCGTTATAATAATATATTCACTCATGCGTATCATAACAAGATCATTTGCATTACATATTGACCAACCCTCGTATATATTTACAAGACCAGGAAGCGCTATTTTCTTATAATTAACCAGGCTAGCGAGGGATTGTAACATGTGTTACGGTTAGGGTTAGGGATAGGTTTAGGGTTGGAATTAGGGTTATGGTTTTGGTTAGGCTTTAGGTCAGGGTTCAAATCAGGGGGTTAGGTTACGAACACATTTTCAAACGCGATTTACCCAAAAATGCGACGAATTATATGATATCTGACATGATTGCCTTTCATTTGGTACCAGTCATGCAGTAATCGAGTTTACGTCGTATAATATAGGGCCTATCCTTCAGGCAATATTTCGACACAAATTAAGAAGAAGAAAAATGTTTTTGGAACAAATTGACCATTATTACAAGAAATTCTAGCAATTAGAAGTATAAGCTCACTTTCGTTTTCTCAGACATGTACAGGGTATCTCAGATTGGGCTATTCCAGATAATGATGAGAGGACATCGGAATTCCAGACTTTTTTCCCCACCAATTTGTCAATGGAATTCCATACCTTTTTGGCACATGTTCTTGGAATTCCAGACTTTTTCACAATTTAGACCCCCCCCCCCCCCTATAATAATAATAATAATAATAAAAGCATTTATATAGCGCCTAGTCAAAGGAGGTCAAAGCGCTTTACAAAGTTAACCAAATTAAAACAATACACAGCAAAAACACATTAACAGGAATACGTAAAGTAAAAATGCCTTAATCTACAACTATTTAGGTTATACACAATCATAGCATAAAGCGAGTAAAATACATCATTAAAAACATCATTAAATACATCATTAAATACATCAATAAATACATCATTAAATACATCATCAAAAACATCATTATTAACATCATTAAAAACATCATTAAAAACTTCATTAAAAACAGTAACAGTTTTAAGCAACCGTGAGACGGGGGGGGGGGGGGGGGGGACACTTAACTGGCTGGAAATAGGTGCATTTTGAGGCTCTTTTTGAAAGTAGCGATGGATGTGGATTGGCGAATGTGAATTGGTAAAGAGTTCCAGAAGAGTTATAGAGGACATCGGAATTCCAGACTTTTCCCCCACCAATTCCATACCTTTTTTGAAGTTTGATCTGGAATTCCATTTTTGTTGTTGAAGTTTGATCTGGAATTCCATACTTTTTTTTGAAGTTTGATCTGGAATTCCATACTTTTTTGAAGTTTGATACTTTTCATAGAGAGAGTCATGGAATTCCGGACTAAAAAAAATAAAAATTGTACCTAATAGGGAGGTTCATTATTATCTGGAATAGCCCATTGATCTATCCGAGGTAATACAATTTTTTTTGGTATAAACTTTATTGATATTGTCCAAACTGTTTTCATACATGTATATCTTGCTCCAGCTTTCTTAGGAATTTTAAGATTTTGAAAATCGGACATTTTTGATGGAAAATACAGACTTTTTGGTAACGATAATAGATTTCAAGTTTTTGTCGAAATGATCCAATTCTTATTTGAATTAGCGTTTTGATAACAATCGATTGTTGTGTGCATAGAAACAAAGCTTTGATTGAATAGGGCAGGATTTGTTATAAAGCTTGAGTGGTTTTAACCTTCCTTTCCTATGCTGGTAGTGCTAGGGAGAATAGCTGTAAAGATGAATTATGTGGGCCAAAATATGAAAATACATGTACGTTTTTCATTAATTTTCGATTATGTATTGCCACAGCGGAACAAAAAGAGATATCTCAATGAAATTAACAGAATACGTAAGAAACATCTCCACCATCATATCGCAAGTGTTTACATTTGAAACACTATTTGTTTTATATTTTAATATATTTTTGAAACCCGGTATGGATCATTCTGATACACCCTGTATTATTCACATTGGCTAAATGTTATACTAGCAATTTAAGATTTAGTTAAAATTGTAAAACACTTTATAGAGTATTTTACTTTTAAAATGTTGTTAAATGTTATCTATATTCGGTCATATACAGTAGTACCATTCATATAAAAGCTGACATCGTCACGTTTAGTTGATGTAAAACTTAAATGAATTAAGCTTTTTTGAATTTGAGTCCAAAAATGCTAAATATTGATCTTTTCACCCATGTTGTGTTATTATTGATTTATATTCGCTTATACTGTTAACATATATTAGCTGATACCATCACCTTTCATTTGACACCAGTTATGATGTAATCGGATCAATAATGATGGATATATCCTTAAAAACAGTATTTTGATGAAAAACGTGTAAACATAACTGTTTCGGGAAAAAATTGCTATAGCGATAAATTGGGATAAACAAGCAACTCTATTTCTTCTTGAAATTATTTATGTATACTAGGAGCAGTTTTGTAATACATATGGGAAACTTGTGGTTTTATTTTTAATCTCAAAATAACATTTACCCAATTACATTTGTTGAATTTTAGTCTAAAAATGCTAAAAATGTATGTTTTTTCACTCGTTGTTTTATTGTTCATGATTTATATTCACTTATACTGATATCATATAAAAGCTGATATTGTCACCTTTCATTTGACACCAGTCATGATGGAATCGGACCTTTAATAATGGAGATATTTCTAAAAGCAATAATTTGGTCGAAAACGTGTAAAAATCACGGTTTTTGGGCAAAATTACACACTTAACTTCAATCTGGAATTTGCCAACACCCTATACCATGTGAGGTACATCCTGGTGATTTTATTACACATGGTTGGAATTGCTCTAACAAAAAATGCCGTTGAGATTTTTTCTGAGCATATTTTGTATTATCTGTTAGAGAAGGCATTCGATTCCGTGGAGTGGAATTTTATGTATGCAACTTTAAAGAAATTAAATTTTGGTCCGAGCCTAATATCTTGGATAAAATGTTTCTATAGTAATCCAACGAGTTGTGTAATTAATAAGGGATTTTCCTCTGGCTGGTTTAATTTAACACGAGGTGTACGTCAGGGTTGCCCTTTATCAACAGTATTATTTGTTTGTGTAATAGAAGTTTTAGCATTAGCAACACGAAAAAGTAAAGAAATTAAAGGTATTACCTTGCCAAGTGGTAAAGAACTAAAATTTCTATTTTTGCGGATGATGCTACTTTTTTTCTGGCCGATGACAAATCTGTAGGTCACCTAATTGAGCTTATGAACCAATTTGGTAGGCTGTCCGGACTAAATGTAAATATGGAAAAAACTGAGCTTTTGAATTTGTGTAAAAATAAAAATGACAACATTCCTATTGCAAATATTAGACCAGCCAGAGGACCAGTTAAAATCCTAGGAATATTTATTCTGCCCCACCACGACAGAAGGAAGTATGGGACAATTTGAATTTGTTGATATTTGGTGAAATAACTATTTTTGTGGATTTTTCATATTTTTTCAAATAATTAATAACGTTTGTTTAATTAGTAAAACAAATGTAATTAATTGTTTGAAAAAATATGAAAAATCCACAAAAATAGTTATTTCATCATATATCAACAAATTCAAATTGTCCCATACTTCCTTCTGTCGTGGTGGGGCAGTATTGGTCATGATCAGAACGAATGTTATAATTGTAATGTACATCCAAGAATGTCAAGACTCAAAGATAAATTGGACATATGGCGTAGTCGGAATTTAACACTCAGGGGGAAAGTATTACTTGTTAAAAGCCTTGGCATTTCTCAAATGACGTATGTAATGTCAATGCTTCCTGTTAAAAATGAAACCTTATCTGCTTTAAACAAAATTCTATATAACTTTATATGGAGTGGTAAACCAGATAAAATCAAACGTTCGGTCATGATTGCATCAACAGATAAAGGTGGAGTTGATATGATAGATGTTTATAATACAGATATAGCTTTAAAAGTAATGTGGTTAAAGCGTTTCCTCAGCGAAAAAAATGCTCCGTGGAAAGTAATAGGCCTACCAAATTATTATTTTGATAAGTTGGGAGGTCTTGAATATATATTGCAAACAAATATGAAAGAAGATTCATTTCCGAAATATTTTCCTAAGTTCTATAAAGATATTATTCTAGGTTGGCAGAAGTTAAAAACTTGCGATCAAAAAGATCTACAGCTTGATGAGATCTATAACATGCCACTTTGGAATAATGCATTGTTAACTAATCATGTCATGTCATGTAGTGCCGTGCCATGCCGTGTCGTGTTGTGTCGTGTCGGGTCATGTCATGTATTGTCTTGTTTTGTCTTGCTATTTTTTCAATGGTTAAATGTACATCGTCTTTAGTGTTAATATAAATTTGTAATATATCATTATATATAGGTATCTTTTAAGTTAGCTTAATAATGTATTTTGATGTAATATGTTGCAAACCAAAAATTTTAATTAAAAAAAAGAGAAAACAAAGTAAAATTTAGGCTACCATTTCGATTTTGTACTTGGGGATACTATGAGATTTAGTCGCATGATTAATTATTTTATATATCAATGCTACAATATGCCTGATCTTACATAAAGTCCTTTATATCATCTTCGTAAGTCGGTATGACATTATCAAAGTACACATCGTTCTATTATTCATGTCGTTGTCTATCTATTATTATAATATGGGATATGAGAAATTGCGAGTCATTTTTCTGTAGTAATTGTACAGGGTGGTTCAATAAAACGTTGACAGTTTTTTGAAGCCATTTTTTTTGAAATTCTGTAGATTTAATTTTTTTTCTCAATATTTATGATCTTGACCATCTATGCTGAACATATCGTTACAAATAACCTTACGGTTGCAAAATAACAGCTATTTGAACAAAGTCTGCCCTGTTATTTAACGGGCTTGTGTATAATTTCGGATATAACAAAAATACAGGAACATATTTTCTGCAATTTTGTGTGTCACATGTTAATTTTATGTGTCATATGTTAATTTTATGTATCATATGTTTATTCTTCTTTCGCAATTTATTTTTACATGGCATTAATTTTTTTAGATGAACTTACCTTAACTTGACCGGGTGGGGACTTGAACCCGGGACCTCTGTATTGTTAATCTGACGCTTATCGACTGAGCTAACGAAGAAGTATGATGGCGAAGTGTTTTGTGTTAGTATAAACACAAACAAAATGAAATAAATAACGTTAATATACAGGGAGTCGTAACATTATGGGTTTTTACCATTTTTGTGTTGTAAATAATTATTGTTTTAAAACGTTAAAAAAGTATATTTTTCCTGTAAATTTACGTCACATTTTACGTTTGCTGTAAAAAACCGGAATATTTTACAAATAACGTTGAAATAACGTTAATGTAAAAGGAATCGTAAAATTACGGGGTTTCACCATTTTGTGTGTAAATATTGTTTTAAAATAGTAAAAACCGTATACTTTTTCTGTAAATTAACGTCAATGTCTACGTTGCTGTAAAAAAACCGGAATATTTTACAAATAACGTTAAAATAAAGTTAATATAGAGGGAATCGTAAAATTACGGGTTTTTAAAAACCGTATAATTTTCCTGTAAATTAATGTCAATGTATAACAGTGCATTACCAAAACATTTCATGGATATCCTTTTCGAAACGATCGACCTCATATTGCTATTAGACAAATCCAATCCAAATAAATTTCCCGAAAAGCTCCAAATACAAAAATAAATAAAAATAGGATGAACCAATTTCAAATTCTAGATTACAGAAGGAAAAAATCAAGATAGCTGGTGTACGGCCTCAGATTAGTTACAAGCATGTGTAAATTGTCTAAATTGTTACACTGTAAATCTAGGTAAATCGGTTCATGAAGCTATAGACATATAGCTTCATGATCGGTTGTGTAAGAAAATTACACAACACTGTTTAATATATGAACCTAGCAGCTATTGTTAAAAAAATTACACAATTGTTAGTGTAAATTTTCACACAACTTCTTGTAAACTTTCACAAGGTTGTGCAACATTTTAAACAAGTTGTGTATTTTTTTTAAACAACCGGTTGCTATAGTGTTGTTGTGTAACGTCTTTTTTACACAACTGGATTAACAGTGTAATACACGAACTAAGTCGGGTTTTTTCTTCTCGGAAAGCATGTTTTCTACGCCAAACAAATGTTGATATAAACATGATAAATGTATGTTTTATATGACTTTAGTCTGTGTTGTAAAAATGATCATAATTACAGACAGATAGGAAGTTAGTGTTCCAGTTTAGAAACCAGACCAACCGTCAACGACTTCCTTATATAGCTCCATATCCGTGTAATACTTTATACATCATACCCTTTACACCACAGGAATTACGAATACCACAGACTAGACGTACATTCATGAGGATCAAAATAATGAAGTTCTTTGAATTCATTTAAGAATTAAGTAATAGTTGTTTGTCACACATTTTACTTGTACATGTATACGCGAGCCAAAAGTAACATGCGAGCCAAAAATAACATTCCAGCTTTACTCGGGGTTAGTTAACCATGACCGATTCACACGGCCGTTAACCAAGAGTTTAACCTCTAGATTAGCGAATTTGACGCTAAGTAGGCAAAGAAGATTTCTTGATGTACCCCATAATGCTTAGCGCCCCTACAGTGCCAGAAGGGCTTATCACCAAAACAAACAGTTCCACACATGTGTTAAAGTAATTAACAGCTGAAGGTCGTCTGACCTTTACCATGTTTACCATAGTAATGCATGGTGCAGATAGGGTGAATTTGGCCACAATATGAAAGAAGTTGAATCCCAACTAAAACTTGTATTTATAAAAATATAGGGTCTTTAAGAAAATCAAGAGAGGACTGTATTAAAGACACATCAATCATATTACTTACAACAGGATTTTCTTAAAGACCCTCGTTTAACAACTTTATAAGCATTTCCTTGCACTGTAATGGCGATGGGAACCAATAGACACTGGTGACAGAAATCAGTGGTCATGTGATGAAAGTGAAGCATCCTGGGGTGCATCAAGAAATCTTCTTTGCTAAGTAGGTTAGTGTCCCTCGTTCGGGGAAGGGTGTCAAAAAAAAAATGTCGGACAAACTTAAATTTTCTCCGCGCTTCACATGCGTTTGTTCTACATTTGTCCAACCCATATTTTCCCCTTCCGCTAATATTCAATAATCATAACTATAAATAGGCCATATAAGTATACATTTGTGTGTGTTAGGGGGAGGGGGGGGGGGGGGGGGGGGGCGTCATAAAAACGACGACGACAAATGACATTCCCCCTTCCCCCATACCAAAGAAAATGACCGCCCCTTAGTTATTTTGATGAGTGTATATTTAACATATTGAACCAGTTTTCCAATCGAAGAAACTGGGTCACCGGAATGGGATACTGGTTACGTGTAATCGTTTTATATGATCCACTTCCTTTTGTTTATAACTTCAAAACTTCCTTCTGATTATGTCATTATTATCAATGTTATCATGTTATTGGATATTTAAAACACCACTCTTATCAGCTGTGTGAACTATTCACCTTGAACTCATCCCCCCCCCCCCCTCCCCCCCCCCCCCCGACGGTGGAGATAAACCAAAATGGCTCATTTTGCATGGAGTATTCTCTAAATGTAAAACGAGTAGAAAGAGTGGAAATTCACTCGAAAAGGAGTGAAGAGAGTGAAACGCAGGACAACCCGTTTTAGAGTGGAAAATGTCCACTCTAAAATGAGTGTAAAGTTAATTTTTCACTCTCAATAAGAGTGGAACATTGTTATATACAATCCCCTTTCACTCCTTTTAGAGTGTTTTTCCACTCAAACCACTCTTTTACATTTAGAGAGTAGACATGTCAAAGGAAATGAGACACCATAATGCAGGAGATCGGGAAGATAGCTTTTAATTTACAACTTATTTCTAAAGTCATGGATCTTGAAGAGTTATGAATGTTAGAGACGAAATCAATTTATAGTCACTGCGAGCAATCTGTCTTTGGAGAAAAAGTCTTACCACGGTCTTACATAACATTTCCCACCACAGCCGTGTGTTCAATAGCGATGGAATCGGGGGGGGGGGGGGGGGGGGGCGGGTTAAGAAATGTAAACTTTTAAAACATTCTCAATCTTGAGGATACCCAAGACAACTGAAAGGTCTATTTTGACCTCCCATCTACTTACATGTATATAGCCTATACATTGTACAGACCAGTGGCGTAACTATACTTTTTCATTTGGGGGGGCAATAAGGGGCAGTGACTTGAAATGGGGGGCTCCTAAGATGTTTTGAGTAAAGAGATGCGAGCGTAGCGCGCGAAAATTTTCGACTTTACAGCTATTTTTGGACAGTTGAGCTACATTTTGGCTCTAAACAAGCTTGTACCAAAGAATATTTCATTTTGGGAAGACATATGCGCGCGTAGCGCGCGAAATTTTTTCATATGTGTACTTTTGAACATCATAATTCCATGATTCCTTTCGTCAATGAACCGACAGTGCCAATCTCAACCGACACGATGTCATTATTGGGGGGGGGGATTTGGTGTGTACTTTGTTTGTAAAGTACGCTCCCGCCCCCCCCACACCCCACACACACACCGCTGGTTACGCCACTGGTACAGACAGGGACAGTTTAGCCCATATACCGTAACTTCTTGGCGAATACATGAAGTGTTCTTCAAGAAAAGGGGTCTTTACGAAAAACAACAGACGACTGGTTTGAAACCACCACCCTTATAGCAATATAATAGGCCTGCCATCAGATGTATTGCATAATGTACGCCGAATGTACGCCTTTGCCGTGAATCTGGGGCAACGTAAAGTCTCTCAATGTTCCATCATGTCCATTGCATGGGACACGTATACGAGGGGCATTCAATAAATACCTGCAACCATTGAAAATCACTGAATCGTGATATGTGTCATTAAAATAAACGTATGATACTTAAACTGTAAGGCTTACCTCTTTCTCATGACCAATTTCAAACATGTGGGTCATTTTTATCATGTAATTTCAGTACTATAAACATCATGGACTGGTCTCTGGGCACTGAAAATTGACACGAATCAGCATTATAAATCAAGCGCCAATATTAACACTGTTAACACATATCTTAAAATGCATTAAAATGCATACCATAAACTTGTCTTTCAAATTTCCCGCCATTGTAACATTCAATTCCCTTAACCAGTGCCCTGAGATCACGGTATTCACAGTGCTGAAATATAATGATAACATTTTTTTGTGAGAAAAGAGTAAGACTTGCAGTTTAAGTATCATAAATTTATTTTACTGACACGTGTCACGGTTCAGAGATTTTCAATGGTTGCAGGTATTAAGCCAGTGGCATAAATGAGATTGGATCAAGACTATTCTTTTCTCATGTCTGAAGGCTGACAGCAAAATTGTTAACTTTTTTTGTTGGGAGTGGCTGTTTTTAATAATAATTCAACCAGCGTGCGTAATAGGCTTTTTGGTTTTTATAGCATAGGATTGCATATTCTTGCACATTTAGGTCTTTCTACATATACATGGAGGCTGCCATTTTGTTTTTAGTATATGGAAAATTGTCTAAATTATTTTGTAGTCTTTGTAAATTACATGTACCTATGCAGTTTATTTTAACAGTCCTGCAGTCTGTGATGGAGTCAAAGCTATATTTGTTTAGCCTTGATTATTCAATCAGAGAGATGTTATTAGACTCCCAACAGAGAGACATTTATAATAGCTTATCTTGTTTGACTAAAGAGAAATCTCCCAACTGTCCTGGGGTTGTTTAATGAGTTGTGGATGTCATATACCTAGATTGTTCTTCAGATGGTACCCCCCCCCCCCTTCCATGCACACACATCAACTTTATTGGTTTCCTGTACTATTTTTAGACTGTTGTGTTTTGATTTGGGGTGGGTTTTTTGTTTGAAAGATACATACACCATGTCCCTGGTATTTTGGTATGCAACAGAATGAACAGATGCTTCAGAAAATGGTTACAAAACATGATTCTTTCTCTTGGATCGCCCCCATTCCATTTCAATGGAATATTTTATATAATATTAATAAGCAAATAAATTCGTCTTCAACCATAGTTTTACTAACGAATATTGGCCATATTAAATTGAATATAATTCTAATCAAATTAATTGAATATATATGACATATTTAAAACTTAAACTTAATGTAAAATGTATTCATTTCTATATTTCTATATTTCTATATTTACTTTTTATATTATTAATTATCTACATAATTATTCATTTATTTATTTAATCATTTTTTATTTATTAATGTTTTCTCATGTTTATTTGTTTTAATTTCTTTATTTTATAAATAATTTTTAATATTTTAATTTTTAATATGCGTGTATTTATGTATTGATTCATTAGTTTATTGATTCATTTATTTTCGATTTAAAATTTAATTTTCGAGTTATATTATTATTTATTAACAAAATTAATCAACTATTTATTTAAAAGTATTTAAAACAAATTATTTTACTCATTTATTTATTTCTACATTTATTCATGTATTGATCAAATAAATTGAATACATATGACATATATTTAAAACTTAAATTGAATGTTAAATTTATTTATTGGCTTACAAACCTATTTATTTATATATTTATTTATTTATTTATTTATTTATAATATTACTTATTTGCATAATTATTCATTTATTTATTTAATCATTTTTATTTATTTATCTATTTGCTTTGTTTATTTGATTTAGTATTTTGTTTATTATTTTTATTTATGCTGCCAAAACCGTGTTTATCACTAAACTATGGCTGTAATTTATATTGCTTTCTAGTAATGCCATGCAATCTTGCACAATTATCATCTATGCGCTTGCTTCTTCTGCCACATAATTTTAGCAACTAAAAGCCGTATTTACAAATTTTGCTAATGTTGCTCTTTCTATTTACCTTATATCGCAATTTCCTTTTGACCGCCAACTTTCCATTTTAATGGAATTTGTATTAAGCCTGGCCCGAGCAATTTGCTTGAGTTGAGTCTGGTCCCTTCAGGACCCAAGCGTGTGTCTGTACGGACCGACCGTGTAAACAAACAAACAAACAAACAAACAAACAAACAAACAAACAAACAAACAAACAATTATTGAATGCCCCTCGAAGAACCAGGACACTGAAAACCATCGGTGAAAAGTGTGAGGGCATGTAGGGCGTGCTGGTAAAAGTTCAGACTTATTAAGAAATCTTCTTCTGTGCAACACCTCTTTGTCTCGTGGTTTATTTCTTTAGTGAACCTCATCATTGTTTTAGATCACGACGAACATGTCATTCGTAAAAAGTATAACAATAGGCCTAGGGGGCTGTCATTTTCTTCAGTAAGGGGCGGTCCCAAATATAATGGGGGTCATAATTGTACACGGAAATAGGGGGCTCCTAAAAGTAATACCATTAATAATAGGGGTGAGGTCAAACAATAATTTAAGTTGAAATGGATTTTTCCCACGCTTCACTCGCATTTGTTCTACATTTGTCCACCTTAATTTTTCCCTTCCGTTTCAACTGTTTCCCAAATAGTCGGTAACCTTAAAGGTATATTATGTGATCTTTCCATGGAACGCCCTCAACATCGACAAAAAAAATTGAAAGAAGATTTTCTTGCAGATTTACATTTCTGATCATAAATCGTACATACATTCCAAGTTACAGGGCGATACGATTCTTAATTACTTCAAAATCATGATTTTAGAGTAAAAATAAACTGTCGGATAACTCCGACAGTTTATATTTTTACTCTAAATTCACTCTAAAACCATGATTTTGAGGGTAATTAGGAATCGTATCGCTCTGTAACTTGGAATGTATGTATGATTTATGATCAGAAATGTAAATCGGCAAGAAAATCTACTTTCTAAAAAAAAAATGAATAGAGGGCGCTATCTGGAAAAGATCACATAATATGCCTTTAACTAGACAGGCCTTATAAGTGTAATGTTTGTGTGTGTGTTGGGGGAGGGAGTGGGATCATAAAAATAATCAACATCTGTAGGGGGTTCATAGAAATAATCGCTTTTGTTTTAAAGGGGGAGGGGGTTATAAAACAATGACGACATAAATGACGTTTTTGGGACCGCCTCCCACCAAAGAAAATGACCCCCCCCCCCCCCCTCTAATAGCCTATTGAATTAAATGTTTCAATATTTTTTTTAAAGGTTGGCCATGCCTTTTGCTGGTACGGTTGGAACTGATTTGTCTGCCTTTTCAGCCTTTAAAATAAATTAGAGATTAGCATTTGTATAAGAAGCCATATATGAGAATAAAACAATCGGAGCCAACGATCGTGTGTGGCACTCAACGGGGTGGTGGTATACATACTGTATATCCAGACCGGACTGGACATTAATCATTATGATCAACTTTTTCGGAGCATTTTAATAATAAACATAGGGTTTTGTAAAGAAAGTGATCTCCAATTTGTGTGAAGTTGAATTTTGAGAAACATTGGAGGTTCTAATCTTAGAACGGATGCAGGCGGGAAAAGGGTGGCTTTATAACGTGGGTATTCCAAAACACGGCATCAGCGCGCGTCTTGCGAGCCTGGAATTCTTATCGAATTTTATTGGTATCGGTCACGCAAAATTGAAATTGATATTCGATTACCGGTGTCGATTAATGACAATTATAAATGGTCAAGGGTTAAATAGTGGGTAAATAGTTAAGGAAATGTATTTTTATCGTTAACCTGTCAGTGAGTATACACAAAGCCTGAACTCTTACCCAATTCCACTCTATTGTAAAACAGTCACTCTTTTGTTTGCCCACCATGCGCTAACAACCAACCAACGAGACTTGAGCTGCAGATATCGCAGATTCACTTGCTCGCCTTATAACATTGAGGTATATAAAGTCACTGTTTGCTCAGTGCTTCATGGTGGAAGACGTATGGTTATAAATTTATAATTATGGTGGGACTGGCTGGTAGTTCAGGAAAGTTGTGAAATATTTTCGTGTGTAATAAACGTTTAACAGATGGATTTTCACCATACGATCAGGTAAGGTTTTATATATAGGGTATAGGGTAAGGACCATGACTTTCACTATAAACATGATTAAACACTATAAATTAGAATAGGTCGCGGTGGGGTTCTTAATGGGGTTTGTTTTGAACCCGAGGTTTACGTTTAGTGAAGTATTGGACGGTGAATGAAGTGTTTTCTTTAACAAGGCCTATTTTAAAGTACAAGTACCTAAAATTCTTTTCTAGTATTTTTTTTGATATCTTGGGCCGATTTTACGCTTGTAGTGCCCTTGGCCTACAGTGACATGGAGCATTTAACTAATGTTTAGTCGAGAAAGCAACAAGTCGACTGCAATATCAATACATACCGTACATACAGTTTAGTGCTTTATACCCAATTTCAATATCTGGTCTCCTGGCTTCCAAAACATGCATGGTTAGTTTTAATACATGTTACAGACAAAGCATTTACAGCTCCAGACAAAGCATTATTTAACATTTAACATTTCAAAAACTCATGATGCGCGATATGGACCATGATTATGAAACTTCCATTTTCATCTATCTATTCATGGATGTGTGTATACGACTAAAAGGACTAATACTCGGGCTTGCTTGTGATGACTTCTCCCCGGACTTCTCTAGCTAGTTCTGAACGTCTTTGCTCGAATAGGTGGATTCGAATAAAGATCCCCGATGATCGTCCACTACTGTGCATGTTTGTAATTTGGAAAAGTAGAGGAGGCTAGTAATATACAAGTCCAACTCCAAGCTGTGTGATCACTGGCGGCACCATCATCACATTTAGGGGGGGGGGGGGGGCGACAATTTGTTTGGCTTTTAATGTCAACATTGCCTGAATTGCTTTATAATTTTGCCTGAAATTAGACATTTTAGTTAGGAATTTTTACCTTGAAAGTCAACATATCATTGTTTGAATGAATGACAAAATGGGGGAATGCTTAAGCTAACCGGGAGGGGGAGATATGGGGTGGGGGGGGGGGGGGGGGTAGGGTGTTGACTGGGGTGTTCCCCCGTGGTGCCGCCACTGCATGGTTGTGACCTGTGAAGTCATGTTATTGTTATCATACCTTGGCATTATTGTATGACCAAAAATATATGGACTCCGTCAGATTGATTTCTGTAAGCCCCCTCCCCTGTTATTAGCATCTGCATTATGCATATATCAACATTTGATTGACCATGCACATTTTATCATTCTTAAACATCAGCTATCAATAAACAAAAAAACCGGGAAAAAATATAAAAAAATGCAAGATCGAAACGGAACCAATTTGTTGTCTCACCTCACCATATACACAATTCATGCTCATCTTTTATCTATAAAAATGTGTCTATATTTCTTATGTCCTATTTTCCTCCTCCTGCAGATTCATGGCCGTTTCTTCACATCTAAGATGATTGGACGCCAGATACTACATTATACCAGACAACAATGAGAACACAAAAAGAAAACAATTGAAGCTAACAAATTGAAACCATCTCCATAACTTTGTTTGCTTATTATATATTTGAGATATAAGATTTAACTTATTAAAAAAAAACTTCGACAAAATGGCGGATCCACGGAGATCGCCATGTGGAGTCAATTATACGTCACCCATCTTGAGAAATCCCACGTCAGAACAGCTCTTTGCTGGTAAGTTATATGAACCATGTACAATAATTATTGCCAAAATATAGGCTTTAAACAAACTTTCATTCACTTCGTCATTTGAATATAAATTGACCAAATTTGTGAACATTTAGTGATGTCTTATATTTTGTATTTTATGTATTTGTATTTTTCTCTATCTTGAGTTGAACCAAAATGATTTCTTTATTTCAATCCAATACGTTACCGAAAGTAATTGTTCATTTGTTATTAAATCATTAAGTGGCCATGGTAACCAGTAATAAATATCACCCACACATCACTTTTATTAACAAAAATACCGCCACGCAATTTAATATTAATAACTAATTCTGGCTATGTTCAACATACTTTTTCCGTCACTAAAACTATAAGAGACCTAAAACATTGCATTCATTCTTATTTAGTGCTTTCCACAAAACTCATTTTTAATTGGCAATGGTGTGGAGTTTGAGGTTTGTAATAGATCCGACCAGAACTTGCATGCATATCAAACATTACATTACGGTACAGCCAGAGATAACCAACTGCTTTGAATGCACCGGCCCTGAGCTATAGCATGTATCAGTGCAAAAACGTATTTGCCGTTTGTGGCGAAACAACACATTTTCAAATTAATGCCGACGGGCCGTGCAAACGTTTCTTTTCAGACTGGACAGGGACAGGAACCATCCTGCAGGACTTTCCAAATTGTGTATATATTTTGTAGGTGTTGGGGATGGCTCTTAATCCCCTTACCCGTTGCCACTAATGCAGACGCCAGGAAACAGAGCTTTCAAATGAAATAGTGCTATCTACCGTAGATAGCATACAATACGATTGTATTTTTTGTTCAAATTCCTAAATACTCTTGCAATTATAGTCTGTTTAAACACCCTGTATTATTAATAGGCTACAAAAGAAACCCTTGTATTAGCTGTAGAGTGTAGATTTATAGATACTTATGCATTATACTAGTACTAATAACAAAAGTCCTTGATAACAAATTTGGCATGAGTGATTTTAATTAAATATAGAGGATATTGTTACAAGATTCTCAGTTATCTCTGCCGAATGCATGCGGTGCACGGATGTGAAACTCGTATTGGTTACACGTTATAACTGTTTAGTTTAGTAGGTGACATTTCATTTCATGTTCAACAGCATAAGATGCTATGACCAGGCTAGAAGTAGCAGTGATACAATTTAAGGGTGTTAGGTTTAATTGTTTAAGGATTATGCACGACCTGTTTCAAACAATGAAAACGTATATGTGATTTGAATATTTAAATTTAGTCATATTAAAATGTTCTGTCGATTCTGTTATGATCTAAAAATAAATTCCTCTTAGCTACTTTGTATACATTTAATAAATTCTTTGAGTCAGTTACACACAGTGTCCCACAATAACCTGCAATATACTTAAGATTACAAAATTAATTTCAAAATTTAATATGAGTGAGCACTGACCAACATTGCCGAAGCTGTTGGCTGTGCGTGAACAGTTAGTATCACTCTGTTCATTACGGTTCCGTGCCCTATAGTATAAAATCCAACTTTCTTGACCACGTCTTTGATGACATATCCAGGGTAATAAATTATCCCCTCCTACACCATTTATCTGATTTATTTTACACCAACTGTGTCTTGCCAGCATGCGTGCTACCATTTCCATCGCTATCCTAAGCATAGCTCAAGGCTCTTTGGTGTTGGTGTAACTAGAAGCCAACTACTTTTGAAAATGTTCTTGTCATAACAAATTCCAACTTTTTATTTCAATTTGTCATAAAAAAAACTAGTGCTATATCATATTTTATAAAAACAAATGTTCAAATTTCGAGAAAAAAAATCACATTATATTATCCAAAGAGCAGATTTTAGTTTTAAAATTAGCCCAAATCTGCGGAAAATCACCACGTGTGGAAATAGTCATGTGGCAATACTGCAGCCCCTCAGGCTTGTTCCTAGTTCCACCGCTGCCACACTCAAGGTCCCCCAGCATGCGGTAAATGGTGTTGGATGGATCAAACTTGGGCTCAAACCTTACAGGCAACTGGAATGTAATGTGGTCACGTTTTATTTAAAAATAAGATCAACGTTGGTGTATGATATATGGTTCTTGTTTATTAATCCACAATAAACTGGGGTTTTTTGGAAAGTGTTATTTGAATTTCTACTTACACACTTTTCTAGGAAATGAAATTAAGACGATGTGAGCGAAATATCGAGGGTTTGGATTTAGAGCCACACGACCCTATCTACACTGGCTGCAATGTGTGTGTATAAAGTTGCATATTTACAAGGGTGCCACTATAATAGCACCACAAGTGTATGGACTTATGGCAGCTATTACAGATAGTGATCTTTCACTATCTGGACAAAAATACCTTATCTGCAATAGATGCTCTGAGTTACATTTAGCATGTTTTGTATTTTACGAATTGATATTATAAACAGCCCGATGACCAATTGGTATGATTTATTTTTTAAAAGCCCGAGTTGCAGGTTTTCTGGGAATAACCAGTATACTGTGCAGTGGGGAATGGATATAGTGTTAACCACTTAGCAAGATGTGGGGCAATATGTGACCCATGTGACGTCTTGTTTTCATTTTTGACTTTTTTATTGTTAGGTTTTCTAGAAATTCTGAGTCAGCAGATCGTAAATGTGTGGATATTATGTTCGTTCTTCTATAGCTGGTTTGTAATGCCTTGTATAAGGCGCACGGTCTCATGATGTTTGTAATGTGATGATATGAGCTGAGCAATTATGAGGCAAATACCAATTGAATCCGGTTTTTTATTCGACGTCAGTGGGTGGGAGCCTGGGAGATTTAAAGGGACACGAAGAGATGTGTTGGAGGCAGCGCCCTCAATTATGATAAAAACTGAGATTAGTTTATTTTTATAATTGTATTACATGTATGAACTTACACCTATAAGGATTAATAAAAATCAGCTCTCTTTGTACAAGAAACGTCGATTCCAAAAATGCTGGTCCCGCAGGACCAGCATTTTACGTCCGACAGTATCCCCCTGCAGTACGCGTGATACATAACGCGAACCATATTTGCATAGAGGGCGTTTTTCAATAAATAGCGATGATATTGTTTTAATCTAGTTTTGCTGTGTGTTTTTTGTTAAAAGAAACAACAATAATGGCGATTTTTAATGTTCATCTTGAATTCTGAAGTAAATTTTTAAACATTTAAACTTTTCAACACCACTTAATGTCCCTTTAAATGCGAGGCTATACATGTTTCTAAATTATACATGTTTCTAAATTATGGATCGCATTTCAAATTCTTCCGAATGTAATATAATTTATTCATTTATTCGATAGGCCATTCATAGTATCTTGGGGTGGGTTGCGACATTTGTTATGGGAAATATCATTCACTGATGTTTTGATATTATCGACGATGACTTATTTAATTCAAAACATGATGATTATGAAAGGTTATATGGATCAAAGTTCGTTTTGGCAAGAACTTGTTCACAAATCTTACAGTTGCATTCCCAGTTGAAGGTGCCTATCCAAACTTAATTGATATAGCTCTATTATCAATTACTATCCGTCAGAAGTCATTCAAATTGAATAAGGGTGATGAGCATATCCTTGCTATGGGCGACAATGGGAGGATTGGTGATGGTATCCCTTATGGTGATCCTATACGTAACACAAATGGCGTGAAACTTCTTGATTTTTTGAAATGATGCTAACCTCTCTAAATGAATTGTTCACGCAAATGTCAAGGAAAAATCACTTGGTTCCGTAACCATTTATCCAGTACAATTGATTATGTTTTAGCTTCTACAAATGTTGTTGAAGAATGTATAAATTCTATGATCGTGGATGAAGATCGCAATTTAAATATCGGCAGCGATCATAATATGATTTATACTGAATATGGTTTTCACTTTTTAATGATGATTTTGTGAAATGTACAGTAAGAACAAAGATAACAAAGTCATGGGATATTTAACCAGATTATGACTTTAGCAAGTATCAAGATGAGATTAAATCTAAATTTAAAAACTGGGACGCAAAAGTTTTGATAACCCGGACTCCCTGTGGAGCTCTTGGAAGTCTAATTTCATTCAAGTAACAAAAGACACAATATTGTGTGAAATCACAGTCACTCAAGGGTAAGTGTAAACCATGGTGGGATAAAGACATGGACATTGAAGAGGCTATTCAAGAGAGGAATTCTACTTCAGGTGATAATAACAAAGAAGAGGGGGATAAGCTTTGGAATGAATATCTGGATAAAGAAATTAAGAACCAAAATAGCTTTATATTAAAGAGCGTATTACGTAGAAAAGATAATATCACAATCAGGCTTCAACTTTTCCAGAGACTTGTTCAGCTTGAAAGCACACCACAAAGGTGGAACAAAGGTAAACCAACCCATAAAAAGGGTAATCAGAGTAATCTATAACTACAGGGGCATCGAATTAACCTCATGTGTTTCTAAAGTATTTAATCGTAAATCTCTAACTCAATTTCATGTTTTGTTGAAGACCACCAATTTCTTTCGGAAATACAGGGTGGCTTAAGGAAGAATTACAGATGTGTGGATCATATTTTTTCCTTGAAAAGCATAGCAGCCACACGATTGGCTGAGAAAAATCCACATAATTAGTTAGCCTTCGTAGATTTCAGTAAAGCCCTTGACACGGTCTGGCGGGGATCAAAAATTCAAATTGCTTCAATTAAGCTGACAAGCATACCAAATTGTTTGTCTGAGCACAAGGATTCTAAAAATGTATAGTTTGCCCAACTTCAGATGTGTGGTTACTGAGATATTGAGCAAAACGTGAAAAGGTCAACGACCTTTGCGTTTGGGCGTATATAGGCGTATATAGGGATTGTGACCTTTTGATCCTCTATAAGGCACAAAAACGACTCTAGGTGGTAACAACTACCATTTCTTGAACCCTTGTGATCAATTTGATCAATCAATCAACTACCACTATTTCTTGAACCCTTGTGATTTTTACAATTTGAGATATCGTTTGTCAAAATCATAGCATGTTTAAATGTTGACCCCCAAAAGCAAAGGTCAACGACCTTTTCACGTTTTGCTCAAAATCTCAGTAACTCCTCATTCCTGTATGGTACAAACATGATTTTGCTCTCATTTTATAGATTTTATATTTTTCTGATAGCATACTTCTTGCACTCACATTGTGACAGTGCTAAATTGTACCCCCTGAAAAACATATTTAAAAGTCTCAAATTTAAAAATCAGTAACATTCCCATGTTTCTTACCCCTAAAGCTGCCCAAAACCATGTTTAACTCAATTTGGCCAAAAATGGACTTATTGACTTCTTGCGCACTGCACGTCTTATTGCCACCACTCTGTCTTATTGCCACCGCTCTGTGTGTTTGGTGTGCATTAAACTGTCAGTTACTACTTTTAGGTTTGAAATTATTGAGTACATTGATATTACTAAGGGTGAATTCTACATTTGGTTAAATATTACTATGACTTATCTTTACAGCTATCGTACAAAGCCCATCGTCTATGACTATGGTCATTGTAGCCATATTATTGAGTACATTGACATTACTAGTATTCTTAGAGGGCGAATTCTACATTTGGTTAAATATTACTTTGATTTATCTTTTCAGCTATCGTACAAAGCCCATCGTCTATGACTATGGTCATTGTAGCCATATTATTGAGTACATTGACATTACTAGTATTCTTAGAGGGTAAATTCTACATTTGGTTAAATATTACTACGATTTCTCTTTGCAGCTATCGTACAAAGCCCATCGTCTATGACTATGGTCATTGTAGCCATATTATTGAGTACATTGACACTACTAGTATTCTTAGAGGGTGAATTCTACATCTGCAGAAGAATACCAGGAAGAAGGAAAGTACAGCTGTCATTTATTATGGGCATTTATCCAGTAAGTATTATAGCTATCAGCAAAATTGTTCAACTTCAAACCTATACTTCTTTTATATATGGAACCTTTAAAAAAGAAAATATTCTTCAAAAATGGTTCTTAAAATTGAAGAACCTATACTTAACCTAATAAGAACTTTTTTCGGTTCGATGAAGAAACATTTGAGGTTCCAATTTGAATAGGTCCACTTTCAAACATGAAAAGTCCTGTTTTGAACATGAAAAATCCACATGTATTAGAAACACAGAAACACACATTTTCAAACAGAAAGCATTTTGTCAACAAAACAATTTTGTACATCTCTTCACTCCTCGACTCAACATTGAAAATCCACTTTTGATCAAAAATGTATCACTTTTGAACATACTAAGTTCATTTTAGAACATGAAAAGTATACTTTTGAACAAAGAAAAAATGTGAACATGAAATGTCCAATTTAGGCTCTTTGAAATACTTTGCAGGTGATTTGTATGTTGTGGGATAGGCCTATACATTTTGATAATTTGAATATTTGAATAGGTAACTTTTATTGTCTTATCTGAAAGCCAACTTAATATATTTCTTGAAACATTATTAACATATTGTTATTATAATCATATCGTTATAAGAGCCTGTGAGAAAACTAGACATGTTTCTGTTCCATGCACCTACATGTACATGTATAACCAGGTTATTGGTGGTTCAATTTCAAACCTACTTATACTGAATATACTTATACTATTGCCACCACCCTGTGTGGTTGGTGAGCATGAAACTGTCAGTTACTATATATAAATAATTCTTAATTTACTGCTTGTTTTTCAACATATTTTTTATATTAATGTATATATTATTGTACAGCGCATTGGTCTTTTTGGAAATGCGCTATATAAATCCCTATATTAATAATACTACTAATAATAATACTAACAATCATAATAATAAAAATCACCACCAATAATTGGTTTAAATAATCATAGCAAGGCGATGAAAAAAACCACCCTGTTCTAAGGGCAAACAGACCTCCCAGGTAGGGCATTGGTTTTTTTCAAAATGTGTGTGAATATTCAATAAAACAACACTGTTAAATAATGTTCAACATTAAAGAAAATAAAACATTTTCATATTTGTTTTAAAAATGTGTTAAAAATATTAAAATGGGTCGGTCATGCCTGTAGAACAAGGATATTTCGTCACATTTTTCAGTTCAATTCTAACACTCAACAGTTAACTGATGCATTATACGGTACTTCTCATTATCTCTACCAGGTATTTTCCATCACATCTCTGCTAACCATTTTGGTACCACGGGCAGCTATCATAACCAAATTTACTGCTCAAATGTAAGTATAGTTACAGTGATGGAATCATGTATATAACTTTCCAAAGTGTTTAAACAGGGGGTACAACTGCAGAGCTAAAATCATAACAATCTGATAATCAGGAATATTTGGCACAGAAACCAGGAAGATATAAAAAGAATTATTATAAAGAACCCTGTTAGCTACACTACAAATGACAAGGATGGCTTTTTTCTTCATTCTAACACCCCCACCCCCCCCCCCCGAGATTTCGGTGAAATCAGGAAGCTTTTTTCTTCATTCTAACACCCCCCCCCCCCCCCCCCCCGAGATTTCGGTGAAATCAGGAAGAGCTGGCAGCTCTGCAATTGCTTAATACAACATTCAGAATAAAGTCCAGATACAGATCTACACTTGAAGATATGGTGTTCCGATTTTCAACTTGATGTTTTCTATTCTACATGAAGGGTCATCCTTAAAAAAAGTTGTATTCCAAAGTTTGAGTTGCGTAACTCCAATGGTTCTTATTTTAGAAGCACAAGGTTACGTGACATTTGCCCAGTAATACACAAACTGTTCGGGTGGTTAACCACATTTGGTATAGTAATTCACTGCATTTTGGCCTATAACGTCTAAATGGAACATATGTTGTGCCAAATATTTTACAGAAATAATGAGAACAATTTGATATTCTTATGATATCGAAATATGTTGATGGGCAAAACGACTTTTAACTATGATATAAAGTCTAGCATGATTGTCATGGGTGTATGTTGCATTTAGCAGATGCCACAAATGTATACCCACATACTCACATTTAACAAACAGCCTTTTTAAACTGCTTCATAAAAAAATGAAATGGTTCAAATTTGTAATATTTTGGATTTTTTTAAAGTTCTCTCTATTAATATTTAGAAAAGTGTTGGGCTCTGGGGCTGTAAATAATTGGACAACTTTGGGGGCTATCTGTGGGATAATTTCTATAATTATGATGAGATGAGTGTTTGGGGGGGGGGGGGGTCTAGGGTGCTGTCACTTAGAAAATTCAAACTTGATTTGATATAAATGACAGGACAGCACAACCATATAGCCTACCTTCAAAAAAGTTGCAATTATTTGAAAAAATAAATAAATCTGCATAATAAAACCTTTGCTGAAGGGGATAGAGGCAGGCGTAGCTCGGGGGGGGGGGGGGGGGGGGGGCATGGGGGAAAATGCCCCCCTGACAGAAAAAAACCATTTGTGCCCCCGCCCCCCCAGCCCCTCTAAAAAAAATTAAAAGGAGGAAAAAAATGAAAAATCAGAAAATAATGATAAAAGACCGAGATGGCGGGCGGTTATGGTTATATATGGTATATTCAGCCCAAATAGTCAAAAAAGGCAAAATAGTATATGTAGTACATGTACTGTGCGATTCTTTTTGACCTTGCGACATTTTTTGAACCTCACCCCCCCCCCCCCCCCCCCCCCCCCCCCACTTACGTGAAATTCACGAGTTGGTGACTGGGAAAAAATTTGGGGCAACCTTTTACAAAGATTTCAGAAATCTTGCCCCCCCTGAAAAAAATCCCAGCTACGCCACTGGATAGAGGGATGGGTTTGAAACAGGTGAGTGTATCAAGGAAACATCAATAAACCACAAAGTCAAAAACTAGATGATCTGATTATTATTTTGTCCAATTTCTTTTAGATATATGGCAGTAGCATTATTTCAATTCATCATGCTCATCAATAATTACTATGGCGGCAGGGATAAGATGCTAATTATACTGGAAGGGGTTGAGATACCTATTGCCAGCCCGCCGTGTTTATGCTGCTGTAGATGCTGTATACCTAAAACAAAAGTTACCAAGTAAGTAGAAATAAATAGTGTTGTTGTACATGTACCATACAGAGATTGTTTAGTATCAAATTGGCAAGCCCCCCCCCCCCCCCCCCCCATTATGCTGTAATAATACAGACCAAACATTGTCCATATATATCAACTCAGAAGCCAAATTCACCATGAAATAAGGGTTTTGCATGTGTTCTCCCAATTTGACCCTGAACAAGTAAAAAAGTAGACAGTTTTCTTGAAAATGCCTGATTTTACACCTGATTTCTAAAAACACCACCTTATTACATTGTGGACGTGAATACTTACAGATAAACTAATTAGACTCCGAGGCAAGCCTCATTACATTGCTACAGATAAACTAATTATAGACATTAGACTCCGGGGCAAGCTCCATTGTTCCAGACAAATTGATTTTTCAAGCATTCCTACACTCACTGAAGACATTGCTGGGAGTCGTCTCATTGAAATCATTCTTATTTCTCATCTTTGTAGAAATAACATCAACAAGTTTGTCAGAAGAACCCGTACAGCAGTTCTTCAATGTGCCATTATAAAACCTGTATTATGGTTTATTGCAACGGTATTATGGACCAATGGATCATATAGGCCTGGAGATGTAAGTATATACAAAATCCTGGGGATGGGGTGCTCGTTTATAAGGTATACGTTTCTTTGGCGTCTGACAATATGATGACCAAAGTAAGAGAGTGTTTGATCAACCCTAGTAGTCTCATCTTCACACCAACCTCCTGAAGCATGCTTGCATGGTTCTCATCATGGTCCATAGTTCAAAAGCATTGATCTTGTTATAGTGTCCATGATTCACAGCGTAAGGCAAAAAAAAAAAAGTGGACTTGCCCTTTCCAACCGACCCTAATTTTTGGAAATCTAGGGTCGCTATTTTTTTTTTTCTTCAAAAAGTTTTAAAAAAATAAAAATAAAAAAATAAATTGAAAGAAGCACATAACAATAAAGAAAGATGAAAACGGGTTTTTGAGTAGTATCTGCTTGTTTAAAAAATTTTAAAAATCAACAAAATCAACAAAAAAATCTTTAAAACGTGTTTTGTAACTTTTGTGTAGTATTTCCCTGTTTAAATTTTACAACAAAAAAAATAAAATAATAATCCGACCGTCCCTCTGGCCCTAAAAGGGCAAGTCAACTTTTTTTTTTGGGGGGGGGGGCCTAAGTGGAAGTGTGCTTAACAAACCTACAGCAGCTGTTACTGCAAAGTGAAGGAAGCAGATACAACAAACGCTAGTTGTAGATTGGCGATGCACATTGCTGAAACATGATATAATCCTTTCAACAACTACAACGGAATTAAACATCATTTAATTAAAAAAAACCCAGTAACATGAGTGCAATGCAAATAAAGATGTATGATTATTTCACATTTTTAATCACATCATTCAGATTATGATCCTTTAAAGAAATATTTGAATTGAAATAAAAATGGCAAAACAACACAGAGTAAATTTACTTATAGAATAAGATTTTAATGCTGTGCCTTAAAACACATTACCCGCATGGTGTGTTTTGATGAGGAAGGTGCAGGATCGTTTCTTTTCAATTAAATGTCTTGTTTTTTAAGAACATGGCAATTCTGCACCTTAATGGTTTCAATCGATCTGTGTGCTGGTATCCATAGCAGCGTGGCATTTACCTCCAATTTACTTCTGTACTTGTTGTTGTTGAAAGACAAAATTGTACATTCTTAATGAACCCACCAGGCCAAACCCGTCTTAAATTCTGAGCAA
Source organism: Ophiura sarsii (assembly GCA_035610835.1). Lineage (NCBI taxonomy): Eukaryota > Metazoa > Echinodermata > Ophiuroidea > Amphilepidida > Ophiuridae > Ophiura > Ophiura sarsii. Next base: position 26,789,895 of record CM069441.1, read on the forward strand.
TAAATACCTTATTACTATTACATTACAGTTTACAATATCCAGTGCCTACCTGTGGTTGCAGCTCTTTGCTACCATCTCCACCATAACGGCACTCCAGGGTCTTATCATCCTCTACCAGACGTCACGAGAACCTCTCAAAGACTTCAAACTTCGGCCAAAGTTTTTCACTGTGCAGATGGCACTCGTCATAACCAATGTTCAGTCACTTGTTATAAGTCTGGTGGCTGCTGGCGGGCATCTGCGCTGTAAAGGACCTTTCCCCCCTGGGCTCAGAGCACTGTGTAAGTTTAGACTAACAATTTGTTTGCATGTTCTCCACCACTTTTTATTGCACCATTTTCTACAGGTTGTCCCATAAAAAGGGTGCTCATGTTCCGCATCACTACTCTCATTAAATATTCAGTATCAGCTCATACTCATAGGTAATTTAGTAGACTTTCAAATGGTTTTTTTAAAATTGTAATTGTTCCTACTGATCCAACGCAGATGGGTGATCAACCACATCCCACATGGGTAAATAAAACAGGTTGTGCCATTTTCTAGGATAAAAGATGCTTGTGGAAAAAGTCATATTGCTCATTTTATAATCAGTATTTACTAACGGATGTTTATATGAGCTTCAAGATGACTAAATTACCTGTCAAATGCCGTTTGTTTTGTCTCATTTGTTTTATTTTATCTAAAGTATGCTTGTTTATAGTTGATCACTAAAACTCAAATTTGTGCTATTTTTATGAAGAAATACTTCAAAGCGTTACACATAATAGCAATTTTACACATGGATGATTTCTTTCAAAAAACTGGCACAACTTTGATTTTGTTTGCTCATGGTTAAACAAGTATATCTCTGGATGTACTCAAGCAAATTCGACAAAACAAACATCATACAAAAGGTTATTTAGTTATCTTGAAGCTTGAACAGACAACAAATCCAAATATGAAATGTTAAATGGTGAAAACGACACATTCCACAAAATACTTTTTTCTAAAAGTGGCACGAGCCAGATTTTTGCTCATTGTTTTTTTAGAATGGGAAAAGTAGATACAATCAAATAAACGGCATTTGAAATCTAACAAGATTATCTTTCAGATTATATTAAGATTCCAGCTAAATGCTGAGCAATCAATGACGGCAATGATGTTGAACACATGCACCCTTTTTATGGACACCCTGTACTTCTTTCTAACTCTGTGCAGTGACATCGGGTGTCAGGCAAGCACACACAAAATCAAAGACAAACCACATTTCACAGAGTTACATGAAGCAGGACATAGATTGTTAAACCACGCAGCCTATTTAGGCATTGCTGAAGTGTTGTCTGGTGAGGGATAATCATGTGCCATCAGATTGTCATAGAATAAAGCAGGTCGAATCACAAGACTAATAAATTAAAAGGCTGCAAGTTATGACTAAAATATTTGGATACCTTCAGCTACAACTCTAAAAAAGGTATCCAAATCTTTTATACCAATATGTCTAGTTTAATCAATTCCAAATTGGAGAGAAACATCTGGTTTTTTATCTCTCTGCGTACAAAAGTATTCTAAGAGTATGCGCATGATTATGGCTATATATGCACACAGTTGGCCGCGCGCACATGTTACGCATGTGATGCAAAGTGTGCTCGATGCCTTTATGCGCCTTAATAATAATAATAATAATAATAATATCTTTCTTTATTCATTCGCTGCTTTAAGGTGCCTCGCCAATTTGGAACTGATCAAACTATAATATCAACTTACATGCTGATGTGAAGATCACCTGTTTTGTTCCAATTTAAAAATTAATTGTTGGTTTGTCAGATATATGGTGAAAATAAGTTTGAATTTTCATTGAAGTAAAAACTTAGTAAATCTCAAGAATAATTTGAATGGTTTAATACATTTTCAGGTCTTTTTGTGGTATCATTTGTGTTTTACAAAGAATTTTATAAAAAAAAGGGAAGTAAATGCTCGTTAAGGGAAGTGTCAACCCTATTATTTTGATGATCAACTTTTGCCTCTAAGTTTGAGAATATTGAATAAAAGTACATAAAAGTATACATCTTTAGAAAGGAAATTTGATAAGGAATCCGATGGTGATATCAATGTGATACCAAGTAAACTAAATTTTGAGAAATGAACCAAAAAACCAAAAAAATAAAAATGGTAATTTGTTTTAATATACATTTTTGTAAACAAGACAATTTTGTCTAGGAAGCAATTTTTTCTTTTTCCAAAATAAAGCTTGGTTATGGAAATATTGCTAAAAACATCGGAAAAGTGTAAAAGTTGTGTTTTTTTGCATACATTTCGCTAGAAATGGATGCATATCTCGAGTTTAAAATCAATAATCGAAAAATTGCCTCCTAGCGCTGAAAGTCCTCTACACAATGGTAGTAAAAGCTTACCTGATAGTTTGATACATTTTTAGTTATGTTGTCTGAAAATTCGTAAAATTCCTTCAAATTTGAACTTCTAGAAAACATCGATTTAGTAAAAATATTGACATTTTCCACCATTTAAAGCTAAATGTTCAAGTAATACAGGGGCGTGTGACCTAAAAAGCGAGTATACTATTATGAACAATCATAATAAACTATCAGAAATTTAAATGATCGTAAGATTGGCCTTTGTTTATATTTTTAGACATTGTTTTGCGCTCTTTTGTTTTTCGCGTCTACGTCACGGATATTAAGCGGCGCGTCTAGTATTACGCACGAGAAGTTTCAGCGCGCGACGCAATGATCGAACAGCTGTCGCAGCATTTGGAAAGCGCTGAACTCCGCTTAAATTCCCGCCAAATAACCATGCGCCTTTTCCTGACTCAAACTTACCAAAACAACAATTTAAAATCACCCAAAAGAATGGGAAATAATCGCTTCCGATTAGTAACTTATGATGGTAATGATAGAATACATATAAAAGTATTAAATAATAGAGAAATATGAAATTCAATTTTTGAAACAAGTGCCGGGTTGACACTGCCCTTAAGGGGTCAAATGTGCTACAAGAATCTTGTAAGTGGGTTGAAAATTTGAATTTGATTCATTCCGTCATACAATAATGACGTCTCTCCTCGTTTACATACTATTTTTACTAACACCATGCCAACATTTTGCTCCCTTTTACAGACATCGAGAGTATTATAACCATAATAGAGATGTTCTTCTTCATGATCTTGGCTATGATCTGGTACAGACGGCTCGAAGGCAACGTCGATAAAGAACAGCTTTACCAACTTATGTCCAAGCGTTATGCCAAACTGAAAGACAACTACGATCCAAGTGGTACAACTCAACTTACCCTACAAGATCAAATGGATTGTGAAAGTGTTAAAGGTGTCATGATAGAATCTGATACCACACCGCATACTAATGGCTTTATTCCTAATGGAATACCACATGATCACAGCATGGACCGTATTAGCATCGGTTCAAAGACAAAAGAAACTCCAAATGGAATGTGCTTGAACGAAGTTGTGATGGAGGAGACTGACGATTTCCCGATGGAAGATGGTGGCGCCCTACAGGCGCTATGGTTACACAGAGGAACAGGAAACGGACATATCGGTAATGGTTTTCTGCCTTCACCAGCAAAACCAAAACGCTGGTCAGATAATGAGTACAGATTAAACTGGAACGTTGTGCAGGAAATGGACGATCGAGAGACTGACGTTTGAGATGCTCTCGTTTTGATTTTTATACATTGATACCAAAGTACATATAAATATACAGTATATTTACATATTAATTTAATATTTAATTATTTTCGAACTGGATCGAAAAATTCAAAATTTATGATAAAAAACATGACCAATTATAATATAGGAATACATGTTGAAGTTGCAAACTGACTTTCCTGCTGTTGTATAGAATGGTCAGTCTTGAGATGGATATTCAATGTAGTAATTCAGAAATATATATAATGATACAGATTTACTTGTAAATACACACCACTGGAATCATAATTCATAAGAAATTATCAGACTTCAGAAAACTAGTTTGATTCAAAACTTCTTGAAACATGGCATCCATATGCGTGCAACCGAAAGTGTACCACATCCCCAGCTTTGTGGTCCAGTTGTATTACATATTGGTATGCTTGCAAATGGTAGTTCAGCATTGTCCAAAATATTGCAAACCATATTAAATATAGTAACTGTGAATCATTGTTGAGATTGTCTATACTGTATCCATCCAAAAGGAAAAAAGAAATGTTAATTTGCTTTATTAAATTTGATTGATAATTTGAAAAGCATATGCATCCTTTTATATATTTAGCAATGCATTTTATTGCTGTCAAAAGCAAAATAACGTAGCAAAATATAGCTAAGGTGATGAACAAAGAATCACTGTTCTATGGCCAGACAACCCTATTTAAAAGAATTGGTCGGTCGATTGGGTACTTAGGGTTATTTTTAACCAAACAATACCTTGATCCATGGTCTTTCAAAATCAAGTATTTTGAAGGAAGAAAATGTTCATCAAAACAGAAATTTATGAATTATGTGTCAGTGAATCAGGTCGTAGAACAGGCATTTTTTGTCGTTATTACCTTGATATACGATTCAAAATTAGACCAAAAATGAACATGGGTCAAATTTTGTGGGAACAAATCTGTCATCAATCAGTTTTGAAAATCTGAATAGCTAAATTATGGATTGAAAGAGGTGTCTTTGGACAAAATGATATCATTTTAAGTTACTGGAATATGTATTTGCGGATAAGGTAGGGTACTTGTACACTTTTTTTAGAACATTACATGAATTTGCTATGGCTGGACAAATAGGGAACTCAGGAACCTGGTTCCAGGGAAACTTTGACTTTGAAGGGAAAGTTCTGGCTTCAGAGGGACATTTTAGGTATCAATAAAGAAATACATATGAATTTGCAACTTTTCTAGCCCTGTGAATTGGTAATTCTTTGAAGTGTTGTCCAAAGTCACCTTGCTTGTCCAAAGCCACAATGCTTTACAGTAGAATTGTTAGGTTAGGTTAAGACAGGTAGGTGTTGTCACTGAACCACAATGGCTTTCCAAAGTTTCTGTCCTTCATAGCTGTCTTGAAGTCTGCTGCCTCCAGATCAGTGTCTGCCTAACGGATGTCAATGTATGTGGCGCAGGTCTTCGAGGTTTCTATCTCCCATGTTTTGGTATCCATCCAATGCACGAGTTTGAATGCTGGAATTTTGCTCCTGGAATAATGGCTAGTAAATCTGGTTCTTCTCTCCTCTTAAAGTATCCTTGTAGGATAGCTTAGGATATAGTAATGTATGTAGGAAGTAGTCAAGTACAGTCGTCGCCAGAATACTTCAGCACTTTTTAAAACCGCCAATGCGCGCGTCTAGTTAATGAGTGAGTGGGCGGGGACATTCATGACCCATAGATATGATCGTGGCCAATCAGATTACAGGGGCCGCGACGTGTCGAACAGCTCAAAGATAACGCTGTTGTGACGCTGTTCTACAACGCACTCCCGTGTTTAAGCTGTACGCAGTTGTCACAGAAAAAAGTGCCGAAGTATTCTGACCACGACTATAGTATATAAATCTAGGAAGTTGTAAACATACAGGTGTCATATACGGTAGTATTCCGTCCAGTAGAATTAAATTCTATAGAAATAATCGTAACTTGGTGTTTGCCATTAAAATACTTTGCAAAAAACTCCTGGAAAAGGAGGCTTTTAGCCAAAGAAGATTTTCTGTGCAGTCCAGCATGCTTAGCACCACTACAATTCCAACAGGGCTTTCCCCCAGAACAAACAGTGTAAAAAAGTGTTAAATTTAAGTAATTAACCGCTGCAGGTCTTCTGACTTCTTAATACTTAGTACAGATAGGCATAACTTAAAAAGAAGTTGAATCCCAACTAAAATGTGCATATAAATAAAGTCAAGTAAATTGTACTACTTGCAACAGGATTTTCTTTAAAAGACCCTCCTTTAACAACAATGTATGCCTTTCATTGCAATGTAATGTCCAATGGGAACCAGTAGACACTGGCGACAGAAACCAGTGGTCATGTGATGAGAGAAAAGCATCATGCTGGACTGCACAAGAAAATCTTCTTTGGGTTTAAGCCAACCAGTATACTGTATTATGCTTTTATAAAGTATTGAAGGCAGCTCTTGAAGCAAACAAATGGACCATGTTGTACCAAACCAACAGGTCTTTTTGAACATATTATTTTTACAACAAATTCTACCAAACCTGATGAATCAATTCAGTGAGAAAAGTTGTTTTTCCTTCACTACCTCCTACTCCTTATTTTGATTTAGAGAAAGAGAAGAAAAAATCTGTCCTTAAATATCTTTCTAATGCATTTTTATCCTTCAGATAATTAATTTAAGAGAATGTGACAGGGGAAAGTGATCATAATATTTTAATAAAAAATAGATCACCCCTTTTTGTAAAATCGACGCAACCAGGTTATGTAATTGCCATCCATTACCATTACCATATCAGACCACACCCACTGCATTATAATAGTTATGTGAAAGACAACCAGACTAAACAACTGTTCTCATCAAAGAGGTCAAGATGGAAATTGATTGTGTGACTGTTTTTTCACAATGAAAGTAATGTCGAGCCATTATGGATAACGCATAATGAATTAGCAGAAATAAAAACCTGAAAATGTGAGTTAATAAAATCATTTATTTCCACCATTCATAGTCAATACATGTAAATGTGTCACAACAACGCAGTAATGCAGACTAACATACTATAGTTTAATCAGTTCCGAATTGTGAGGCTTGTATTGATTGGGAGCAAAAAGAAACCCTGTTGTAGCACATATGTGACCTGGCACCACAAAATGAGTAAAGTAGCAAAAAATAAGAATGATTTTTCACATTTTCAGAAAGTAAATGTCCTCAGGTTTAAAATGACACCAAAGTTGTCATAATAGGCCATTCCAAAGTGAAATTATGATAAATTGAAACCTCCCCTTGTCAAATAGACTATTTCAGGCCATAACTAAAAATCAACCCCAGCGACTTTACGCTCATTTTGTCGTGCCAGGTCACATATTTATTGGTTGTGTGTATCAAGACATACATTACTTGCAAGAATAATCGCATGTCACACACTAACGCTAACAGATGCACACACGGGTAGAGATTCCAAAGTGGTTGCGGAAAAAATGTACCCAACACAAGTATATAAAGTACTAGTACAATGAGGGACATACAAATATTCATTATGAATTCAAGATATTATGTATAAGTTAAGGGACATTTTAATACTAAAGTCAATGTTATATCATATTCCTAACCAAAGTTACAGTCACTTATATCAAAACATCAAAAACAAATTGTCACAGTCAAGTTATGGGTATTTAAAGTTTTGGTTTTGTTAACAAATCAATGGAGTAAATGAAAATTAAATACCTCAAAATGTAGTTAACTCTTTATTATCATGAATTTGAGTCTTTGGTTAGATAAAAGAATTTGACATTCTGATGTTGTCCCACATTTGTGCTCTTAAATCAAATTAGCTACTGCCGCATTGTGCCTCATCTACTCATGTTGGGTCACAAATAGTTGTCAATTTTGCACTGATTTGAAGTCCTCTTTCAGACTCGACACTTTTTTGCATTTTGTTGGATGACCATGTTTGTCTTACAATCTGCATAAAAGGGTTAATTCTAGGCCAAATAAAAAATTAAGTAATTCCTCTTCCCCTCGCACATCCTTTTTCAAGAATTCTAGTCATATTTTATTTTAGTCCAATGAGCATTTTAATGCAGGTTTTGTGTTAATCACCCCCCCCCCCCCCCGAACCATGCAATAAAAATATTCTACAAAGGCCTTGCCCTCTTCAGGTTACACAACCAATCACGCAATGTGAATTTCACATTTCATAAAAACAAGACGGAAAAAAACACTAAGTTTTACATTTCTTAGTAAGGCTATATTAAAAAAATGTTTTGTCTCAAAGCTCTTCAGTTTTTCAAAACCTAATGCAGAATGTGGGTTTTTAAGGTTTTTTTATTTATTTTTATAAATAACAAATATTGAATTCCTTGTTGAAATCCCAGTTGTTTTTTTTGGGAAAAAAATTAGAAGAAAAAAAATCTACTTTTAGGAAAATCTAACGCACAGCGGCACATCAATTAACTAACGCGCGCAGGAGCTTTGAGACAAAAGGTGGTTTTTTTATATAGCCTAAGCAGCGAAAAAATATTTACTTTTGATTGAAGCAGCCTACGTATTCACCTCTAATTTGTTTTAGCAAACTCATTCAAATAAGGGGTGAATATTGCCTTAAAATTGACCAAGTTTGTATACCTATGAGTGCAATGGTAGAGATATATTCATGTCCACACAATTTTGGAGGTAGGCGAGTAAATGGACTATCCCAAATTTGATATATTTAACCATTGCTTGAATATGAGCAGCAAATTGGTTTCATAATGATTGAATAAAATTGAAATTGTTTCATTTGAAAATATGCAGAACTGCACTCTGGATTTAGTTGGACAGAGCTAGAACTTAAATCAATCTCTTGCAACTCGCTATACAGTGACAGCAAAGATCAAGGTGGGCCAGCAAAGCCAGCCTTGCATTTGGCTTGGCAACCACGGTCACTGATGTAACTATAGGATGAGTTGTCAGCGACCAATTTCACTTGTAAGGCTGGATATAATACGGGCATGACATAATTTTTAGTTGCTCTTTATGGCATTTTTATACTTCAATCAGTTCTAAAATGGCAAGAAATATGCATTTTTGTTTTCTCTCCCTGCGCAAACCACCCTCATGATTTATGCCATATGCACACGATTTTGGCAAAACGCACACGTAACGCATTTGAAACCAAGTAAGCTTGTTGCGTTTATTTGCGCCTACAACCTTCTGTATTAATTCGCTGCTTTAAGGAGGCTCGCCAAACTGATCAAACTATTAGCTTGAGGGAAGTATGATACATAATGTAAACATTTCTCATCAAGAACAAGGGATACTTGTATACCACTTAACCATTCTATACTATAATGACAACAACAAAATAAAAACTACACCTAGCTGTTGAGACCTGGGTTGGTTCATAGGGCTATTTACATCTTGGTTTGGAATATTAATAATAAAACAGTACTTAACCATAATGACATGAAATCGGTTTGTTACAAAGATATTAAAAAAGAGAATGTTAGCCAAATTGTTTTCAGCCATGGGAAAATATTTGGCTATCTTATAGGATCTGGCATATGCATTTGACCTTTATACGCACAACCGAATCACTCTTACATATATTATAGACACATCACCTTTTAGTCTACTTCAAAGACAATTTTGTGTGTGTATTTGGGACAGCAAGATATAAAGCCAGGCAAATAGCTAGCTGTTCATTTACCACCGATAGATGGCTCACTTCTATTAACATGTTAACATTACCTAATCAGTCGCCATCCATAGATGGCTCACTTTCTAACAGTACTGACCAATCAATGAACTGCTCCCCCCTAGAAATATCTGGAAGGAGCAATTTCTGAACGGTCATTAGAAGTTATCCTATTGTCAGAATACGATATCAGTTCAAATACAGAAAAGGTGTGCAGAGTGGACTAAGTGGTTATATTAAAAAATGTGGGTACATATGCCAATCACTGGGTGAAAATCAAGGTGTCAGTTACAGGTAGAAGTTGCATAATTTCTTTTTTGGATCTTCCATTTTAAAACTGTTGTTTCACAACAAAGTAGAATACCTCTGCTATTGTACTAGATGTCGGTCAAAGTGGTTTGAGATGATGTCTACTGCCCTCATTGTTCATCCAATTCTGCTAGAGCTTGCTGAACTTGCATTGACAAATCCTGTGTACAAATATGATAAAAAATGTGGTAAGTGAAACAATATAAAAGCAAAACATCACCTTCCCCCTGTGAGCATAATAATCTCAAATCAATTTGTGCAAAAACATTACACTGCCCTCTGTTGTATGACAGCATTTAGACTACAGCAAGAAGAAAAAAATCATATTGGTGATAGCAAAACATAACACTGCCCTCTGTGAAGATAAAAGGTCATTCAGACAGCAAGGAGAGAATCAAGAGAATCTCAAAATGTTGTTAACGGAACAGTTCATCCCTGATGTGTTCAGTGGTCATTACAAGTGAGGTATCAGGCGCGTTCAAAAAATCACGTAATGAGGGTAGTTCTTCATGCCGGGGCATGTTACGTATAGGGTTTTGAAACAAGCAAAATTAAGAAATAATGGTTTACTTTTCAAACAATGATCTTACGTATTTAGGGTCCTTATTTGTTCCAGGAGGATTATAAATAGCTGCGATAATTTCCTAAATTTGTATGCGTCACTAATCCATCCTGGCAACGGCTGGCATTGGCCCCATTCTGGCGCTTTCTCAGGCTTTTTTTGTTAAAAAAATATAACAGGAAATACCGAGAAGCCACAGACTCTCAACAAGTTTCGCCAATATTTAGTCTTCATCTCACACCCAAGGGTGCATTTAAACCTGTGTTAAAAGCAGAGTATGGCTTGATAATGTCTCGGCTTACTTGACGTTGCCAGAAAGATTGACCATTGGCCAACAAGCCCGGTTATTTGCTAGGGTATCAAAATATTTCGACTACTTGTTTAGGGTATGGAAATACTTATATTACTTGTTTAGGGTATGGAAATACTTATATTACTTGTTTAGGGTATGGAAATACTTATATTACTTGTTTAGGGTATGGAAAATACTGTCTGAACTTGTTTAGGGGTGTTTTTTTACATTAATGCAATAACTTATTTAGGGGGCTTTTTATTTAAAGTACTTGGACGTGCCTGCTACCCCCTTATAATGACCACCGCAGAAATACATTGTCTTTTGAGGAATTATAACAGCAAAAGGTGAGAATCTCACCCTGTGTGCACTCAGTTAGCAAGATAGCAATTTCAAATTTGATGTTTAATGGTAAAACATACTGCCCTCTGGAAAACCAATGAATTGAAAAACAGCAGAGTGACAATCTCAAGAAGATGTTAGACGAGCATGACACTGCCCTCTGTGAATGTGAAGATTGTACACCATTAATATAACATCTTCTATAAAAAACAATTAAATATGAATCTAAGAATCCTTAGGGTAATATGAATCTAAGAATCCTTAGGGGTTATAGTAACGCTCCTTCAGTGCAAGATTTTAACAAAATAAAATGTCCCCTTCAGGCATGATATTCATACCAAGTGAAAAAATCTGAAATTCCCTGAAATATTAAAAACAGCAGACTATTGTGCTAAATTGCCTAAAATTTGGCAAAATAAATGCAAATTTATGCAAAAATATCTACATTTGAGGGTAAAAAATATCTACTTTCCAATTTCTATCTACAAAATATCATGTCTGCCCCTTTGAAGGATTTGAACAATCTTAAGATTGTGAGAAGAAAACATTGGGCCTCTCAGAGGTATTGCAAACAACCAGGGTAGACTGAAAACAAATACTAAATAGCAGTATGTGTATGAGTGCCCCCTCTCCACCTCCCCAGGGTTACAGTGAATGCAAATACAAAGTAATTACATACTTTGATAGAATGAAGCTGCTCTTGGCTCCTGGTTATGTTGACTTCTAGATTCTGCTGTAAAACTCGGGCATTTTCCTACGAATAAGTAAAATGACAGTAACATGGTCAGTTTTATTGAAAGTGTGATTAAAGAGCTCAAAGTAAAATGAAAAACTGGATTTAAAAATTTAAACCATAACTGAAAATTTCTCAAACAAAACATGTTGAATAAATGTTTTTCTTTGACTGTTATAAAACACACACTTACAGCCAGGCTTAGTTAGAAGTCCAGGCATCCAAGGCTTGCTACAAAACTTATTTTCCCGAACAGTCACTGACTGGAACAATCTAGTAAAGACAATCATTGCCACTAAAGATCCCCTAGCCTTTAAGACCAAATTTGCAAATATCCCTTACCAATAAGCAATGTAAATAACTGCACACATTACCATTTCGTTTTATCCCACTTGGGATTCAGGAATTGGGATTGAACCATAATCAAAGTTTAATTCGTCAAAGAATATTATCATTTAGTAAAGGATGAATGAAAACACAGGCCACTGTACTTTTAAACTATAAGTTAAGAGTTTAACGGGTTCGCCATTGGACAAGTTTAAAACTTGTCGGACGGCGAACCCGTTAAACTCTTAACCTATATTATAAATACCCTCGTAAAAAAGGCTATCTCACAGTACTTTTAAACATTTGTTATTTGAATACTTATTACTAGATTCAAAATTGTGCTAAAATTGAAATGTTTCTTTAAAACTTACCACTGCTTTAGTTCTGTGTTGTTTTAGTGTGTTATCATCCTGTAATCTGTCCAGGCTTACTGTACAGGAGGACAAGATATAAAGGATTATGTGTTATGAGGGTCACCAAGTTGCATCATTTGTACCTCAAATCCCATATCAATGATAAAGTCTGCATATGATATGATATATATATTTTTGACCCATCAGTCTACACGCTGAGCCCAATTTTGGCCATTTTGAGTTGTCAGAAAAAATTGAACAAATTGGCCGTGATGCGGCCCACCCCCAAAAAAACAACAAGTGGGCCGAAAACACAATAAATAAAGTATTTTCACATTTAGCCTAGCGCATTTTCTAAAAAAACCAAAAAAAACACACCACCATATAGCATAGCTATTTTCTTACATTTTGGAAAATAGCTATGCTTTTTTGTGGCCTTATTGTCCATTGCATGATAATGAACGGGCATTTATATTATCGCCCAACCAAAGACAAACTCCTTCATTGAGAGTATAAATGATACTGGGTCTTTAACTGGAATATGCACTTAATTTGCATTTGTGCTTTGTGGATACCTCTACTGACCACTCTCAAGATAACCATGGTTTCAATTTGTTCTGTAGAGATTTATTTATTGGCATCGTAATGGACTCTTTTTCATGGCGAGCACCATTAGTTATATTTGCTGGACATTCACAAATCTTAATCCAACACCATGTTTTAAAGGCTTAGTATAGTAGTGTTAAAAAAAAGGTCAATTATGATTTATTATGACAATGTAGGGGCGTTATGGATAAGTCAGAAATCATTATCAGAATATGCCGTTTCAGAGTGAAAGCACCAGAAGTCGAGTTGTACCGATCAGTCCCACGGTGCAATGAGCGTAGCATACCATATCACTGATGAACTTAGGCCAAACAAAGAAGATTGTCTGTCTCAGAAGTCCCCCCGCATTGGTATGTGAGATGAGCTATGGCGTGCAGGTCTACGCGCTGAGGCCTAAAAATGTTTATTGATTTTTTTAATTTTAAATTTTGACTTTTTTTTTGGGGGGGGGGGGGGGGGGGGTTACAAAATATTTTTACAAAAAGGTCTCTGTAAACTGGGATTAGCAAACCTCCCATACCTCATAGCCTTTTTTCCAAAAAAAATTAAAAATCGCACAGCACTTAGCTTTTTTGCCAAATGTTTCTGAGACAGACCTTCTTCTTTGTTTGGCCTTACGTGTTCCCTGTAACCACTACAATGGAAAAACACTTTGTGGGATTGAATTTTTGGTACATCTTGGCTTCTGGGATGAAACCTTGAGATGGCATCTATTAGATGATGCCACTAATAATGTCACTGCTACACAGCTAACCCCCAGCTAACCTACCTGGGTCCATACCAAGTTCTTCCAGTTTTACTTCACATTGGGATCTGCGATGAAAAGTACACATAAATGTAAGATTTTAGGATTAAATTTGAGCTTTCAGCCTTTCACTTCGTATCTTTAAGAGTTACGCAGTCAAAACCTTTATCCCTATCCCTCTTATTCCCCATATAGAAAGAGGTGGCAGTGTAATATTTAAAACAACAACCTTGCCAGTTGCTACTTAATCATCTCACTAGAAAATATTTGGATATTATGCAAAAATCCATGAAGGTTAGTGTTGATATACAACATTCCTACTTACAATCTGCCTGCTAAGCGGTCATTTCTGGACGTCCATTCTTCGGTCTTATTCTCAATTGTTTCTGTAATAAAGATTCAAATAGAAATTATGCAATATGAAATAAGCAGAAAAGTTACATTTGATACTTTGTAAAAATGATTTTAATATGAATTTCAAAAGTTTTTCGCAAAATTGTTGATGGTATTACAAAGAAGCTCAGCCATATAGTAAATACAGTACATGTTTTGACACAATCTAGGACTTTAAAATGTCATAGATATGAAAAATCAAGAGTTATATTACCTTTATATTCACATTCTGAAGTAACTATATGTTGCTGTAAATCCTCATTTTCTTTTTGTAAATGCTTTGTAGTTTTCTGTGAACACAAAACAAAACATGGTGATGTATATAACAGGAAAAACAAAACACCCTGTTGTACAGGCAAATAAACCTTTTTTAGAGGGGGCGGGCCGAGTTAGAAACTTGAGATCGGGGGAGCTCATTTACCGACAGTACACTACTGTCAGGAAATGTTGGTTACTTTTCAATAATTTCACAATATTTCCACAAATTCAACAATTTTTGTTTTAAATTGCAAATAATTTTGTTTATCGTTTTTTTCTAAATGAATTTTCAAGGCATTTCAAAGCTTAATTTCAATAGACAAACACAATCACGTCACTGATAAGGCCAATAAAAATAAGTTGACTTGCCCTCTTAAGTGCCAACACCTGGGTCGGTCGGTCGATATATTTGGGTTTTTTAGGTAAACATGTAATATTCTACAAGAACAGAGATTTCAAACAATGCTGATTGCTGAACATCTTTCTTCTTTCCTAAAACTTTTAATTTATCAAATGAGTCATTGACAATTTTATGAGTTTGAGTTGTAGTTAATAAAACATAAACAGAACACAATTTGCTATTAATTATAACCAACATATGATGTTTGAAATAGTTAAGCAATATGAAAAATAATTTAAAACAATTTAAAAAAAAAGCGACACTAGATTTTTAGTTGTTAGGGTCGGTCGCAAAAGAGCAAGTCAACTTCTTCATTTTCTTTCTAATTACCTGAGATGAGTGTAGTGCATTCTGATGTTTACTCATTTTATTTCTTAGCTCGCCATTTTGCTCTTGTAGCACCTGCACCTCTTGTTTTAACTGAGTGTAGCTGAGAATTAGATAGAGCAAAAGATGATACAAATTTAAAGTAATTAAATTCAAATGGTAGCTTTTATAATTCCTACCAGAAGTCATGTCGGTTTCTTCCTACGTGTACTAACTGTTGCAATTTTGATGATTAAAACAATCTGTTGTTAACATCCTTTCCCACACATAATATAAAGAAGATTGTATGTTGAAACCGGGGTTGAAACATATTATTTTTATGTCCAAGTTTTATTAAAAAACTGTTTAATAAATATGAATCCAGCCTCCAGGGCAGAGGATTGATTGGCTATAGTACTAAACTTAATCATTCAATTGGCCGGTCAGATCCTACATTTTTTGTATGTGGGGCCTAATGTGTATTGTGTATGTCTTTTCTGACCAGAAAAAAAAATAGACGAGGGCTCCGGGGTGATTCACCCCCAAAATGTGTAAAATGGCCCCCCCTGAAGGCAATGGCGAGGGTGAAAAAAATGATAAAAATCCATGAAATAGCCCCCGTGAATTTTCAGCAGAGGATTCCCTTTATTGGATAAATATCCCTTTTCGTCCCTTTGTTTCAAGCCATTATTGCCATTTGAATTTGTTCTTTAAGCCAGCATCGATATTTTTATCATGAATCAGCATTCCTTTGAACTTCCATTATTACTTCACAATTCCTTCACAATACCACGAATTAATCGCAATGACTGAGTAACTTGTGACGAATTCAGAAGCAATGACGGTGTTGTGATAGAAAAATTAATGGCGACCCGACACTCGCATCTCCCGTAATCACATTCTTGCTTTCGATCTCTATACAACATGTACATCTGTCAGACATAACAGTTACGATAGAATTGTGAGACTGAAGAACCTCATATCCCAAATGCGGCTTACACTTTGCCATGTACACGCGTAAACGGGTCGACAAATGGTCAACAACAGGCCGACAATCTAGTCCTAAAGGGTCAATGATTAGACGGTTATTCCAGTCGTTTTACAATTTATTTATTTTAAGGTAAGGTATAATATAGCTGGTATATCTACCAATACCAGGTCGGGGGTGAACCTTCATATTTTCTCCAACCAGCCAGCCGGGCTGGTAGCATGTAAAAGTTACCAGCCCGACCGTAAACTTACCTGCCAAACAAGTAATCTTCATTTACCAACAGCAAAACTCTTACCGGCCAGCCGGGTGTGTATATTTGAAAAGTTACCTGCCCGACGCAAAAGTTACCCGCCACGGGCATGCGGGCAGGTATCAAGTACAGCCCTGACCAATACATTTAAAACAAGGGGCACTCTCTATGTTATTTCCATTGGTCAAGGGGCAGTCCTTTGGAGGTTCTATTAGAACCAAATTTATTTTAGCAATCCAACTGAACGGCTCTTTTCAGAGCCACCAATTCTTTCACAAGTAGGAAGGGGCACCTAAACTCTCAAATCATCGGGCAAGGGGCAGCCCAAATGATGATAACAAGAGAAGTGGCAATCTCTATGTTTTGTTTAATATTAATATAATTTGGTCCTGAAGAAGACAGTGCTAATCCTGACGAAAGCTTGACAGAATAAAATTTGTCCGATGGCGAACCTGTTAAAAATTGTACTTATACATTTAAAACATGTTTATTGATACGAAAAATTGGAAAATATCAGTTTGTAAGTAGCCCTCGTCTTGCTGAAAGTAGCCCCCCTAAACACCATCACGAGGGCTTTTTTTCTTGAGAAAATCCACAAAGAGCCCCCCTGAAAAAAATATTATTTTTACCCCTGTTTCTGACATTGATTTTTGTCAAAGTCAGAATAGCTTTGAGAAATGGGTGAGTCCTCCTCCCAATAATACTAATAGTGTAGGGATAGGGAAAATGCACAAAAGTGCAAATTGTTTTCAAAAATTGTCTAAATTAAAAAAAAAATCTCCATTTACCAAAAATCAACAAATTGCATAACTGTGGAAGTGTTTATTGTAGACTCTGTTTAGTTTTGAATGACAAATGATGGTTTTGACAATTAAATAAGAAATGTGTAAACATGGAAAAGCGCAACTTAGCCGCGCATTTGGGTTTATTTTTAAGGCATGGCACATTTGTGTGCAAAATCAGGCAACACATTTGCTGCCAACCAGTGTAGTGACAACCCTGAGAGTAACAATATTAGGAGTTATGTTTACTAACAATAATTCCTAATATTTCAAAAGCCATAATTAACTTCCGATGTTGCAAAAATTACATTTTTAAATATGCATCTTTACAACAACAAATATTATCAAAATCAATCAAATTCATTCACATTGTTCTTGGTATTTTAATACTGTAAAAGTCAATATTTTCGCGATAAGATATTTTCACGAAAATGGTCATAACAGGCATTTCGCGATTTTGAACATTTGTGAACAAAAGTCAATAGAAGTCATAATTTTCGCGAGTTTATATTTTCGCGGATGAGGATTGATTTGCGAAATTCGCGAAAATAAAAACCTCTCAAAAATTTCTTCTTTTACAGTAATGCATAATGGATTTTGACCAACCATCCTCTGTTTTATATGTGCTGCAATTAATAAATGATACGATAAATACGATTCTGCATGAATTACTTCAGACAGCAAAGCAGTGTGACCCAGATGACTAAGGGTGGGATACATTAGAAGACAGAAGGAAGGACGCAAGACTTCAGCTTATGCACAAGTTATTGAATGGTGACGTTGGAATTAAAGCAGACGACTATGTACATTCAAACTAGACTTAGAGGGAGCAGTAAGAGGATCCAATGCAGAGGGATCTAATCAAGAAAGATGTGCACAAGTACACATTCTTCCACAAGACAGCAGCAGATTGGAATAAACTGGATGAGGAAACATCCACAGCAACTACCAGCGAGATCTTCAAGCAGATACTTCAAATGTGAAACACCTCTCAGACTCATCCTAACTCATACAGCACAACTTCGGCCTATGAGTTTTTATGACCCTAAACGTTAGTGAAGTACAGTTTAATCTGAGGAGTCATCATCATCATCATCACTGGTTACATGGCTACAGAACTAAAGCTCCATGACACCAAGGCCCCTGAAACCTAGGGACATGAGTTTTTGTGACAGACCTGGGATGATCCCCTACTCTTTACATGAGGTCTGCAACTATTTTAACGTGTACAGGGTGAGCGTTTGAATACACGGAACCAACGGCTTTATGTGACTCTTCAAAACCATGGCGCAACTGACATTCACTGTATAGACCTGCACGTTCTCCGTTATACACAGCGAATGGGGTAGAGGAGAAATTCTACAATTAAATCGATCATCAGCTAACTGACCACGGAAAGAAGATCCGATAAACTAACCTAACTGAATCAAGACTTGACCTACCAACCTAGATAATATATTACTGACGCAACAGAAACAGTCCACGGACCATGTCACCGATTTACGTGTAGCGGAAATAGGGCGATCCAACTCATGTGCTTTCATTCCATAGCTCTCCCGGCCACAGAGAGCTATGAATCATAGTTAATCATAGACATGAATCACTTTTTTAGAGCTAACCAAGTCCTGAAACGAGGTTAGCTCTGTTTCATAGCTCTCATAGAATATGAGTCAACTCAACGTTCGGTCAAGTCGACCGTTACGTACTCGACGGTTGACAGACTCGACGGTCGGACCAACTCGACGGTTCGCCAACTCGACTTCTATTTACCAACTCGACGGTTGGTTGAATGCGGCTCGCAGCGTGATGAGCTAGGACTGATGGGATGGGTGAATGAACATGGGATGACAGCGGGGGAATCCCGGGTAAACGTGTGGATGGCTGAAGTGAATGCGTTCATTTCGCATTCGCAATAGGACTTGAATGCTCGCGACATGGTTTTACCAGGGCGTCCAGAAATGGGTGAATGAGCATGAGTTGACAGCAGGGAATCCCGGGGTAAAATAAGCGATGCATCATGTGCATGGATGGTTGAATGCTCGCGACACGGTGTAGGACCAGGGCGTAGCGTGGGTGGCACTACAGGCCAATACCGGTCGAAATAACTCCACATATCGGCCGCCGTATTGAATATTCATTGAATGCCCCGGGTTGAATGCACACTAAATAGTCCATGGGGAAATAGTACAGGCTTTTGTGTACTCGTTTACGGCATTATCAATGCATGCCTAATGTCTATAGACTAATATACTATAGTGTTTAAATGTCACGGGATTTGCAAAATTTCCTAGTTACTAAATTACTATAAATGATTGTTAATAACTCCCGTGGGATCGGCCGCGGGATGGTATTCGGAGGTGGGGATTTTTTTTTTAATTCCATGGTGCTGGTCAAAGACAGGTGGGTTTGTTAACATGCTCCTATACCTTGTTAACTAATTGTTTTATTATTCCGAAAGGCGTCGCTAATTACTTTTTGATATTGCCATGCAAACACTATCTAACTGCAGCAGTAATTATCTCGGGAATTTGGTATATTATTTATATCGTTGTAATCATGGTAATAGGATGAACTGGCTGCAAAGTACAAATCAATTTGCGAGTTCAATTTTTATTTTACTCGTTTTAAAATGTTGTAATGTTGATGTTTTTTTCATGTTTTTTAAATGGTCATTAATCATTATGACCACAAATCAGGTCACATCGAAAAGATAATTATTCTTTAACATATTTAATGTTGTATAATGTCAATCACGTTAAAAACTAGCAGACTGATATTGGCATAGGCCTAACTGAGGAAAATACAAACATTAAACATGAGAACAACTAACTTGCCTTCGATCACTGATCACTGACACTAAAAACAATTTTTAATATGAATTGTACAAGGTTGATTGAGATTTTGCAGGTGGACAAATTTCCCTGGCCCATGCCCCTTTGGGCCACTTCTTGCCTCAACAAATGACTGACTCGGCATTTTGTCGAGATGAGACATTATTCAAGCACGCCTGTGACATAATAAATGTTACGCAAAGTGTTTCAAAACATACCACCATTTGTCATAATAATTAATAACTCCAAAACCTTTTCAGAAATTTCAAACGACAAAACTGCACTTTTGGTTTTAGCCATTTATTACATAGTTTTCTGTAGCCTGCGAGCATCTTTGAATTCACAAATATTGGCGTCAATTTTGACCAAAAAAGTAGATTTTTTGAGAAAATCACAAAATTCACTTTTTTGACCCAATTTTTTTTTAACAAAGCTAACAAAAATAATTTTGAGTAAAAAATGGCCAAATCACTTTATAATGATGTTAAGACACTAATGAAGGGACGATTTTTTTTTTTTTAAACCTAATCTAATATTTTTGAAAATTTTGACCAAAAAGTGCCAAAAAACGTGAAAAAATGGATTTTTTTTTTTTTTTACACTTTTTTGTCAAAATTTCAAAAAATATTGGATTAGGTTTAAAAAAAAAAATCATCCCTTCATTAGTGTCTTAACATCATCATCAAGTGATTTGGGCCTTTTTAACTCAAAATTATGTTTGTTAGCTTTGTTCAAAAAAATTGGGTCAAAAAAGTGATTTTTTGTGATTTTCTCAAAAAATCAACATTTTTGGTCAAAATTGATGCCAAATTTGGATTCTCTGATCCATTTCCTTTCCAAAAAGGTATACTTTTATATACATTTGAGTCATGGTTCAATAATTACAGCACTAACAAAATTCAACAAAAAACTTCCTTAAGTCCCCCTTAAGGGGTCCCTTCAATTTTGATCGGGACCCGCAAGTCTTTCCAATTTGAAACCTGACGCGTCACTATTAGAAAGTGAGAGGTCTAGGACGCGCAGACGCGTCAGAATGCGACCCCTGGTCATTTAACACTTAGGCCTGCATTGATAAGTACACTAAAGCCTGTATTATTTCCTCATGGACTATTTCGCGTGCATTCAATTTTTAATACGGCCAAATGTGGAGTTATTTTACCCGGGATTCCCCTGAACTGTCACCCATGCTCATTCCCCCCATTTTGCACGCCCCGGTCGATCGTCGGTCCTACACCGTGTCGCGAGCATTCAACCATCCATGCACATGATGCATGCGGCCCGGTCCTTTTACCCCAGGATTCTCCTGCTGTACTCAGCCATGCTCATACCCATTTTTGCACGCCCTAGTCCTAACACTGTGTCGCGAGCATTCAACCATGCCCGCTGTTACCCCATACTCATTCACCCAGTGCACACCCTAACATCAGTCTAGCGAGCCTGAGGGAAATGCATTGCATTCACCCATCCACGTGCTTATATTACCCGGGATTTCCCCGCTACGGTCACCCACGCTCATCGTCGCGAGCATTCAACCATCCGTCGAGTTGGTATAGGAGAGTCGAGTTAACCGTCGAGTTTGTTCGTTTGTACGGTACTTTGTTATTTGCAAATTCATAAACTAATAACTCTACCAAATTAATACCTATGATAATTATTTAATTCGTAGCATTCTTTGAAAGATAATATTGCAAATCCCCATGTCATTTAACACTTTATAATTGATAAATGCCGTAAACGAGTACACTAAAGCCTGTATTATTTCCCCATGGATTATTTCGCGTGAATTTAATTTTTAATACGGCCCAATGTGGAGTTATTTTACCCGGGATTCCCCTGAACTGTCACCCATGAGCACTTGCTCACCCTTTTTGCACGCCCGGTTCTACACCGTGTTGCGAGCATTCAACCATCCATGCACATGATGCATGCGGACGGTTATTTTACCTCGGGATTCTCCTGCTGTACTCAGCCATGCTCATACCCATTTTTGCACGCCTAGTCCTAACACTGTGTCGCGAGCATTCAACCATGCCCGCTGTAACCCCATACTCATTCACCCAGTGCACGCCCTACATCAGTCCAGCGAGTCTGATGATGCATTCACCCATATCCACGTGCTTATTTTACCCGGGATTCCCCCGCTACGGTCACCCCACGCTCATCGTCGCGAGCATTCAACCATCCGTCGAGTTGGTATAGGAGAGTCGAGTTGGCGAACCGTCGAGTTTGTTCGTACGTCGAGTTGGTCAACCGTCGAGTACGTAACGGTCGACTTGACCGAACGTCGAGTTGACCGGGTACCCTCTCATAGTCATAGTCATACGTCGTGATACGACTCAGTAAAACGAGGTAGGCCTAGCCTTTTTAATATTCGTTTCAGCTATACCTACCTCATTGTCTTCTGCGAACCATTAGCAAAGGAAGTAGTTGGCTTCTTGTGACTTCGAGTAAGAGAAATCAAATCTTTGCCGTTCGTAATCTTTGATTTCGACTTCATTTTCGCTTTAGGATCAATACACTTCTCTTCTGTACTTTTAGTTTTAGGTTTAGGTTTAGACGATTGTTGTTGAGGCAGCTTCGATTTGTTGGAAATCGAGCCGTTAATTCGTGGTATTTTTGAGGACATTTCGACGCGATCTATAAAGTGATGGAATTCAAATGTACTGTTTTATACTTAACACAAGCTCGAAACACCCAACAAACTTAAATATGTACTGATTTCAACGTGGAAGTTGGTCCTAAATATTACACAGCTTGCGTTTTTCAAAATGTACCGCCGATTTTATGTTTGTTATGAACCTTGGCTGGACCCGTTTGTAATATTTCGTGTATTTTCAAAATTGACACCAGTCGACACTCGGAGCCATCGACACTCCGTACCCATTGAGAGAGGGCGACATTTAAAAATTGGACTGGCCCAGACCACACCAGACGGTACTGAAAATGCCTTGATTTATATGCGCTGCACACTATAATTGTACGCACAAATTCGATATTACTATTTTGGACAATTTGGGTGCTACATCGGTACAAATAAGAACACGTGTAAGACACTTTCTCGACAACTCTTAACCTGGCATAGCCTACATAGTACTCTTTCATTACACCCACTCAAGTCCTTTCAACACCTGACTTTTACATTCACCATTATCATCGTCATCTTCAAACCTCTTGTTGAGTATACTCGCACAACGTATCCCTGGAACCTAGGAATACAAATATGAGCGTACAGACACAGACCGGGATGATCCCCACTCTTTACGAGGAGCCTGTGATTTCTAATCACTCAGTTCATTAACCTTTTATGTCTGTTGGGCTATAATTGTTCACATTTGCTCTTTATAATACAAAAAAAACAAAGACAAAACAAACAAAAAACGTATAAGCCAAGTTGAGGTCCAATACATGATAAAGGATATCAAGTATAGGATTTGTAAGGTAAAAATAATGTCATCAATGTACAGATTTCACAAGGTTATCATTTTTTGGTATACAAATACAAACGTTCATTTATAATATACAGATATAAAATTAGACGCAAAAAAAATAATCTTGATCCGTTTTTATACACACAAAATTTAAAAAATCACTATTTTAATTATTTAGGCCTACGCTATAGTTTCATTCAAGATCAAACCTCACAAATAGAAATATCAACATTTGATCAGGCATTGTTTTTGGGCGCAAAAGTATGTTTTGTGTTTCTTGTGAATGACTTTATTTCAGGTTATTCATCCTGTTTAAATTAATCACAACCTCTTATAATAAATAATACGTTCCTCGGAAATGAGGCTATGAAAATTTAGAAAACAAAATCGGATCATAGGCCTATGGATTTTTTTATTATTTTAATTTTATATAGGCCTAATGCAAAGTATCCAGATTTGGAATTAAACTGCAGTGTATGTGCCTTTGAAATCTGTTAATGCCTTATCACTATACCTGTACAATCCACATGATATTTCTTTGATACATATTTGACTTCACTATTGACCTTTATACAGGGCGTGTCAATAAAGTGACAACAGAGTGTCCCATAAAAAAATAATACAAAATATATGCCATGTTTTTGTTTCAAAAAACCACACTGCTCCAGAGATAATGATTAATCAGAATCCCACTTTGGCCACTTTTGAACAGGAATATGGTTTTCAATTAAAAAAACTGCTTTTCAGTTTCCAATTAATTATGATAGTTTAACAAATAACATCTGTTAACATATTTTGTATGTTATCATGGATAATATGGATAATCTGAAAATATGTCTTCTGCTCAAAACTGTCAATTGATTTTATTGATTAATTTAAATGTTCAATCCACTATCGAAGTGATTATGTAACTCCCTGGTAACTGGATCCTTTATGAATGCTGAGCGCATCCCATTGACTTTATGCGGCGAAATTTCGATCGCCGGTGTTCAGGACTCGAAAGCGTGATCCACTGAATTACACGTGAATGACGATTCCATAAAAGAGTTCACTGCTCTGCACATGAAAAGTGGCCAAAGGTGAATTATTTGACATGCCTGAATAGATTAGCCATAATTTTGATAACGAACACTCCAAAAATGGATAGAAAAAATGTAAACCGGAACCCTCAGTAGAAAATTCCATTTATTTCCTTATGTCATAAACTACCGTATTTTGATAATTGTTGAAAAGCATTGATGATAGCCCATAAATACCAATGGCATGTATTATCATGAAAGTATTTCCATGGTATTATATATCATACAAAGCGTGTCAATAAAGTGTCCCACGAGTAACAAAAATAATTAAAACTATCATACATCCCATGTTTGTTTGTTTTTCAAAAAATAGACTGTTTGTAAGCCCCATTAGTCCATTATCAAATCATAGACGGTATTATTCAATATGATCAAATACACTTTATCTTTATCCCAAATTCCAACCCATATGATCAATTCAGTAACAAGAGTGCGAATCCCACTTTGGCCATATTTGATCACACTGCAAATCGCAGGGAACACCTCGGCCTGGACACGTGTTCATAAAATCCAAAAGGTTTATTTTGCAATATTTATTAGGTCATTTCGGTTTAAAGAGGTCCCCCACCCCCAAACAGCAATACAAAATTAAAAAAATTGTGTAAATTAATGCAGTTTAAATAACATGATATCAATGGAATTTTCTTATTTTTGAACACATTGTGTTCTATCAGGTGTTCCATATTAGCTATTATGAACATTAGCGTTCAGCGTGACACTCCTATTTTGAACACATTGGATGGTTCTGAACACGTCCGAGGTGCTCAGTCAAAACACTGCCTTACACTCTCAGAACAAAGGTTAAAATCTTTAACCATGTTGGTTAAAATTTTAACCAACGGGAGGTTACCAGGTGAACCACACAATTGGTTGGTTAAAACTGTAACCAACAGCTGTTGGTTAAACTTTAACCTGTGGTTGGTTACAAATTTTAATCATTTTTTGGTTAAAATGTTTTGACCAACAGTGGTTGGTTAAACTTTAACCTGTGGTTGGTTACAATTTTTAATCATTTGTTGGTTAATATGTTTTAACCAACAGTAGTTGGTTAAAAAATGTTGGTTAAACTTCTTTTTTTTTGTTGCTAAACTTTAACCCAGACAACATTACAATATTGATGTTTCATTGGCCCGATATTGGCTTTCAATATTGGCGCCAACACGTGGCCAGGACCAACAAGGGACAGGACAAGGCACAAGATCCTAGCGACGAGGCCGGGAAGCTATAACTTGAAACAGCGGTCGCAATTTTTAGACCACGTCAGAATTTGTATATGAAATCAATCGTGTTATTTTCAGCAAAATATTTTCCTCGCCAATGAAATTCTTTGGCGGGAATCTTGTTATGACCATATTGTTGGTTAAAATTATGATGCCTTAACCAACGTTGAATAAACTAAAAATTACTTATATTTTTACTCTTTAACCAACGCAGTATTAAAAGTAATTTTTAACCAACGCTTCATTTTTAACCAATGTTGTATACTTTTTAACCAACATTCTTTTAACCCATGGGTTTTTAATACCTGTTCTGAGAGTGTAGAACACTACTGTGCTAATTTAGAACAATAGTTTGCTAATTTAGAACACATACCAATGTGAACACTAGCGTTCACATTGCTACCTTTGCTTCTTTTTTTAAACTTTTGGTATAGTATTCCATCCAGTATACATGTATGAGATATGTATCATATGTTGTTGCTGCAATAGACTAGCAGTACCCACATTTATTACCGGGCTTTTCAAACATGCCAGTTATACAGGTGTGAGCGAGACGCACATAGTATCAATTCTACACAATATTTCATGGGATTTTAATATGATTGTCCCGGTATTCAAGATCTATAGGATTTGACATACCTGTGTAGATTTGCCATAATTTGATAATGAAAGCTCCCAAATGGATAGAAAAAACCTTATGCTACATTAAAGATTGCTGAACATGATTAATACCTTTTCACGTACAATTTAATAGTTTTCATGGCCACATTGTCCACAATGACAGCGATATACAGTATGAAAATCTCACTGATGGATATCAGCTTATAACCCTATCTGCATGAAGAAATACTGCCGGTGCTGCAGTGGGTGGAGTTGGTGTTCTACTCAGTCCATTTGCTAGAAGAGTATTAGTGTAGTATGTCTCCCATTCTTGCATGTCTCTCATTCTCTCATTCTTGCATGGTTTCCAGAAGTTTGCAAGTAACTCTCAATGGTAACCCTCAGTCTACAATCATAGTGACGTATGCACCAACAAATGTTGCAGATTCAGAGGTGGTGACTGATTACTACAATTCCTTGAGTGAGTGTACCAAAAAAGTGCCAGCCCACAATTTTCTGACAGTGCTAGGTGATTTCAATGCAAGAGTGGGAAAGGACATGGCTAAATTTACATATCACCAGCTTACCAACATTAATGGTGAGCAGCTATTGGACTATACTCAGACCAGGGTCAGACCACCGAATCATCACAGCTAAAATAAGACTCAGCCTTAGAGAAAATGGTAAATCCCCTCCCGACTGCAGGAAAAGTACTCGGTGAAAGTGAAAAACAGATTTACTGCGTTCTGTGAGGCTGACAATTATATGGACCAATCCACAAAGTACAGCTACATGACTCAAGCCAATAAGGAGACAGCTGTTGAATTTGCTACCACATGTCCAAAAGAAACATCAGTAGGCGTTCTGCTATGATGTGGATGTTGAGACAGCTAGGCATCAGTTGAAGAAAGCACATGGCCGACAGATCATAGAGAACACCAGTGATAGCTGTGAGACACTTGAGGAAAGTAAAAAGGTTCTTGATGAAGAATATGAAGCTGCAAACAAGCGATACCTAGAAACTCAATGAACGGGGAAGCTAACACACAACAGCAGCACAAAATGACTTGGGACATCATTAATGAGATCAGTGGTAGGAAGAAGTCAAGAAGTAGCCACTAAAGAGGAAAGATTGCAAAGTTTGCACGACCATTTGCTACAGCTTCTTGGTAATCCTTCGGTAGTAACTGATGAAGAAATATCAAAGGTTTTTAATAAACTACCAATTCGATAGATCCTTTTGATGCTGAGGAATATCAGAAAGCTAAAAAGTCTTTAAAATAAGAGAAAGGTTATGGCGAAGATGGAGTTCCTCCAGAAGTATTGAAACGATGTGATATTGATTAGATAATTCTCGACTTCTGCAACGATGCTCTCCTTGAAAACAAGAAACCAGAACAGTGGTCTGTTTTAAATCTTATACCTGTTCCAAAAAGTGGCGACCTTAGCAACACTGCAAACTACTAAGGTATCAGTTTGACTTCCATAGTTGCAACAACATATGTTGCTTTAAAACATGATAAGACCGCATATATAGATAGCAAACTGAGACCAAACTAATGTGGCTTAGAGAAAACAGATCCACAGTGAGGCAGATTCTTGCACTCCGCATAATAATTGAAGGGATACATGACAAAAACCTCCAGCAATAATGACATTCACAGACTTCAAGAAAGCATTCGATACTATCCATAGAGGCAAGATGATCAAAATGTTGAAAGCATTTGGAATCCCAAACATCATAGTCAATGCTATTGTGGATACCTACCAAAACACAACGGCCAAAGTGACAACTCCTGATGGGGTCACTGATACATTTTATATATTGGCAGGCGTTCTCCAAGGTAATACTCTTGCTCCGTATCTCTTCATAATAGTTCTGGATTACAGCATGCGAACTGCCTTAGAACGCAGTTACAGTCAACTCCAGGCGCAGCTGCAGAGTTGGACCACTGATGGTAACAGATTTGGATTTCGCTGATGACATAGCACTAGTGTCTGACACTGCTGGCCACTGGCCAGGCACAGAAACTCCTGGAAAGAGTAGATAAAGCAGCTCTACGTGTTACGGTGTTGGCCTCCACATGAACGCCAAGAAAACGAAATACATATGGTGTTTAACCAACAGGATCAGGTGACCATTACGACTACCGATGGAAGTCTGGAATTGCAAGATATCAAAACAAGGAAGGCACTAGCATGGAAGGCTTGTATAAGCTCAACAAGATAATATGGAGATCCAACCTACCAAGATCAACACAAATTAGGCTATTCCAAGCTACAGGTTCAGAAACATGAACAGTAACAACTAAAGTTCGTAAGCTATTGGATGGATGTTACACCAGGCTTCTTAGGTCAGTCCTGGATATAAGTCACACATCACCAACAAAAAAATCTATGTTGATTGTTGATCTTCCTAGAGAAAGTGAAAGAATCAAGAAGAGGCGACTATAGTTTGCTGGACACTGTCAGACGTTCTGGGGATGAGGTATAAGATCTAGTTCTATGGAAACCAGTTCATGGCAAAAGAAATGCTGGACTACTAGCACGGGTATCGTGCCTACCCAATACCCCGAAAATATAACCATGTGAACATTCCCATTTTAGCATAAAATATCAAATTTTGGCGCGCTGCGCGCACATTTTATCACCATATTAGGTATAATTAGACCAAATTTTGCAATTTGCTTACCAAAATAGGTAAAATTAGACCACATTTGACAGTTTTAGCGTAAAATGGCAAAAAAATGTGCGCGCTTCGTGCGCACTTTTTAATTCTTGCCCCACCAAATTTGTCTTTCCCCCTGCCCCCGCCCCCCCCCACCCCATTTATGATGCTGGTGCCGCCACTGCGCCGGAGTGAGTGAGTGAGTGAGTGCGTGACGTATAAATAGGCCGTATATTACCACATGCTTTTCCTTATCAGGTATTTATGGAGAGGCGAAGTAATTTAAACTTCTGGCATACTAAATCAAATTTATCTTAATAAAACTGCTTCAATATTCAAAATTCATGTCATTATTTGCAACAATCGCAATATTATATATACTGCTCACAAAAAGTATCGAAACACTTAGAAATGATCCAATATATAACGGCTCGAAAAGGTATGCATTAATCGAAGCAAATAACCAAGTGCATAATTTTGTTCTGCGTATTTTGACACCTCGATCGTTGAGATACGATGTTGCGGAGCGGAGTTATTGTTATTTCAATGATCGTGGGTCCAGTTTCAAAAGTGACACTCATCTCTATTGAAAAGCACGAATCTGATTATTCTAAACAGTAATGCAAACCTCTTTCTATAAGATGATTGTCACTTTTGAAACTTTAAATTAGGTTAAAAAAAATAAAATCGTCCCTTCATTAGTGTCTTAACATCATTATCAAGTGATTTGGCCATTTTTTACTCAAAATAATTTTTGTTAGTTTTGTTCAAAAATATTTGGGTCAAAAAAGTGAATTTTGTGATTTTCTCAAAAAATCTACTTTTTTGGTCAAAATTGACGCCAAATTTGGATTCTGTGATCCATTTCCTTTCCAAAAATGTATACTTTTATATGCATTTGATAAATAGTTCAATAATTACAGCACTCGCAAAATTCAAAAAATCAAATCAAAAACTTCCTTAAGTCCCCCCTTAACCCAATGTGAACGGCGCGCTCAATCAACCATCCTTCATTTGATTGAACGCATTTTCTAGGCGTGTGATATAAGTGATGTATTAGTTATTAGCTAAGGTTTAGTGATATAAGTGATGTATTAGTTATTAGCTAAGGTTTAGCTGGACCAACAATCGCCGTCAGCGGTTCTTTTCCTCACCATGACCGTTTTCCTTTAAGAAATCTATACTTGATTCAATATTTTTAAAAATATGCAAAATGCAAACTTTCTGGCAACTGTTGCCGTATAGACCCTATCCACATACTAATGGATCGGGTATTGATAAATTTGTCTTAATAAAACTGATTTAATTTTCAAAATTCACGTAATTAACAAACACGATATTGTAATTTCCCCCAAAATGCGTAATTGACTGGCAACACTGTCATTAACGTCTGAACGTATAAAAATGTAATACCCCAATATTTTCATCAGATGAGTGGGGCAACGTCATCGCTCTCTCCTCATATAGCTCTACTATGGAGCCCATATTTTCCCATTCCATATGTTTATCTTGAATCAAAGTTCTAGAAACACCTGTGGGTCAAATATCTACTTACCCTCTCTCTCTCTCTATAATGCAGTCTCGCTGTACTCTATACCGATGTGCATGTGCTGGTGTGTAGGCCTAACCTATAGTGGGTTTTTGCTGCAAAATCCTCGGATTGTCAGTGACTATAGCAGTCTAGCATGCTATTGTCTCTAAATTGAACTATTTAACTCGCGTATAGGGTGGCTGGGGGGGGGGGGGGGGGGCGCTGGTTAGCTAACTTGTATTACCGGAAACATTGACTACTTGTCTCACGTTCAGGGTCTATAACATCATTTAGGGAAACAAAATAAAGTGGAACGTGCATTCTGACTGGTTTCCATGACAAGCTATTCAAAATGTGTACAAAGTCTATAGAGATCCAAGTTCAGCCGTCAAGCCTGAATTGGCAATTGTCCAGGTTACTGTGTTTGAACGCGTGAATCAGTCAATAGCGGGAGTCGTTTCCATGGTTGTCATTTTAGGTGCCCATCCATCCGTTATGAAAGTTTTTGTTTAAGATAGACCTGCATTATCAATACATGTGGCGACATAATAGTAAAACTACAAGGATTTATTTGTTTGTTTGTTTATTTGTTTGCATGGTTATTACAATTTGACACGTCTCATAGTTTGGTTCCGAAAGCTTTCAACATTAAGGCCACTTAAAATTTAAAATAAATTATTAGATTCTTGTAGCACTGTCCTTCGAAAAGTGAAGAGGGAGGGCGGTTTTTATTTTTATTTTTTACGAAATTGACATGTAAATATGGCTGTTTTCATGCACAATATATATTGCCGGCATCTTTCAGCAGCATCCGGAAAACGGTGAGGCCCTTTTTATATTTAAGTTTATAATGGTTGGGTTAGACCAGGCTTTCTCAACTAGATTTACTGATGCGCCACATTTTAGTAACCAACTTGTTGAAGCTCCACTTGGTCATATTTTTTTAGAATTTACAATGGCAAAATTCCCTTTATAACATTAATTTCAAAATATTTTAACATATGTAGCATAATAACTAATATTACTCATTTGAGGGCACATGCGCGCGTAGCGCGAGAAAAATTGCTGTATTTATATATCTGACCGTCATAGGCCTATGAAATCTGGCTATATCGTGATATGATTTTTATTTAAAAAAATGTTTTAACCAATCTCGCGCCACTTAGGATGCCTTGATGCGCCACACGTTGCGCGCGCGCCACCAGTTGAGAATGTCTGGGTTAGACCATATAGAGTTCTATAAAAACACTTGAAAGTGACTGTAGTTGATTAATACATAATTAGGCCTATCAACCATTACAATTTCAGTGTTAGAAATTCAATAACATTTGAAAATTGAAGAAGAAAACAAAAGTTGACCTTATTCCAGAAAGTGAGAAGGGAGGGCTACGAGAATCGATTTTTTTAAAGTGGCCTAACCATGCGTTTACATTCGCCAATCAATTCATTTCTGATAGTGCGATAGCCTAATTATTCTAATTATCACAAAATACTGTTGATAAGTGGAAATGACTAAAAGGGTGTGTATTGACGAGAGAACAATTAAAAGGCACTAAAGAAACAATTAAAAGGGAGGGGACCTAATGTATGTTTCTGTCTGCATGCTAAGTAATAATAGTCTATGCTATTGTCACATGTGTTATTGACTGTCCGATACTTTTTGTTAGACAAAATTCTGTTGGCATTTCGAAACGTCGGTCCCTTTTTAGCTTTTTGGTTGGCGGGCCAAGCCCGCCAACCTTATAGCATCAGATTGCATATCCTTTGACATTTAGGTCTTTCTATATATACATGGAGGCTGCCATTTTGTTTTTAGTATATGGAAAATTGTCTAAATTATTTTGTAGTGTTTGTAAATTACATGTAGGCCTACCTATGCAGTTTATTTTAACAGTCCTGCAGTCTGTGACGGAGTCAAAGCTATATTGGTTTAGCCTTGGTGATTCAATCAGAGAGATGTTATTAGACTCCCAACAGAGAGACATAATAGCTTATCTTGTTTGACTAAAGAGAAATCTACCAAATGTCTGTCCTGGGTTGTTTAATAAGTTGCGGATGTCATTATACCTAGATTGTTCTTCAGATGGTACCCCCCCCCCCCCCCCCCCCCCCCCTCCATGCACAAACATCAACTTTATTGGTTTCCTGTACTATTTTTAGACTGTTGTGTTTTGATTTGGGGTGTTTTGTTGTTGTTTGAAAGATACATACACCATATCCCTGGTATTTTGGTATGCAACAGAATGAACAGATGCTTCAGAAAATGGTTACAAAAGATGATTCTTTCTCTTGGATCGCCCCCATTCCATTTCAATGGAATTTTTTCTATAATAAACAAATAAATTCTACTTCAACCATAGTTTTACTAACGAATATTGGCCATATTAAATTGAATATAATTCTAATCAAATTAATTGAATATATATGACATATTTAAAACTTAAATTGAATGTAAAATTCATTCATTTCTATATTTCTATATTTACTTATTTACTTTTTATATTATTAATTATCTACATAATTATTCATTTATTTATTTAATCATTTTTTATTTATTAATGTTTTCTCATGTTTATTTGTTTTAATTTCTTTATTTTATAAGTAATTTTTAATATTTTAATTTTTAATATGCGTGTATTTATGTATTGATTCATTAGTTTATTGATTCATTTATTTTCGATTAAAAATTTAATTTTCGATTTATATTATTATTTATTAACAACATTATTCAACTATTTATTTAAAGGTATTTAAAAAAAAAATCATTTATTTATCTCTACATTTATTTATGTATTGATCAAATAAATTGAATACATATGACATATATTTAAAACTATTTATCACTAAACTATGGCTGTAATTTATATTGCTTTCTAGTAATGCCATGCAAGAATCTTGCACAATTATCATCTATGCGCTTGCCTCTTCTGCCACATAATTTTAGCAACTAAAAGCCGTATTTACAAATGTTGCTATTTTTGCTCTTTCTATTTGCCTTATATCGCAATTTCCTTTTGACCGCCAACTTTCCATTTTAATGGAATTTTTATTTATTTGTTTCTTTTGACTTATTGTCTTCTCCGTGGATGCTGTCATTGAACCACCACAGACATTGGAACACAATCATGGATTATCATCTGTATTCAAATGTCTGAAAAGCTGAATATCCATGCTGCGCTTGCGCCTGTGATCATAAGCATGGGAGCGTGTCCACTGTGGGAGCGTTCATAAATACTTTGGTGGGGGGGGGGGGGGGGGGGGGTTGTCAAATAAGTGTTAAAGCTAATAAAACAAGGCGGTTCTCGAACGGCGGGTCTCGCCTGTTCATCAAAAGTGACTTGAAAGAAATGATGATGAAACATATGATACAATGTAGCACTGTCAGAGGTATGCATTGTAGTTAATGCAAGTGATGTAATACCTTAAGGGATGCTCAAATGTTACCCAGTACTAAAAAATTTGCGGAACACAAACGAATCGTTTCCGCTTTATGGCCCTTCAAAGTTTAGATGGTACCCCACCCCCTTTGGACTGTGCAGTGGCGGCGCCAGCATCATAATTTAGGGGGGGGGGGGAGGCAAAAGGAGGCAAGACATTTTAGGGGGACCCCAGACGATCTTGAATGACCTCCAATGACCTTGAAAATTTAATCAACAAAAAGAATACACCCCCCTTCCCTCCACCAAGTCCCATCAAGATAGGCTCTACTGATCTATTTGACCTCTGATGACCTCGAAAATGTAATCAGCAAAAAGAACACACCATCCCCCTTCCCTCCACCAAATATCATCAAGATAGGCCTTATGGATCTTATTTGACCCCAGATGACCTTGAATGACCTCGACAAATTAATCAGCAAAAAGAACACACCACACCCCCTTTTCTCCACCAAATTCAATCAAGAAAAAGAACACACCACACCCCCTTTTCTCCACCAAATTCAATCAAGATAGGCCGTACGGATCTTATTTGACCCCAGATGACCTTGAATGACCTCGTAAAATTAATCAGCAAAAAGAACACACCAACCCCCTTCCCTCCACCAAATCACATCAAGATAGGCCTTACGGATCTTATTTGACCCCAGATGACCCTCCGATGACCTCGAAAAATTAATCAACAAAATGAACACACCATCCCTCTTCCGTTCACCAAATCCCATCAAGATAGGCCTTATTTGACCCCAGATGACCTCTGATGACCTTGAAAATTTAATCAGCAAAAAGAACACACCAACCCCCTTCCCTCCACCAAATCGCATCAAGATAGGCCTTACGGATCTTATTTGACCCCAGATGACCTCCGATGACCTCGAAAAATTAATCAACAAAAGAACACACCATCCCTCTTCCGTCCACCAAATCCCATCAAGATAGGCCTTACGGATCTTATTTGACCCCAGATGACCTTGAATGACCTCCGATGACCTTGAAAATTTAATCAGCAAAAAGAATACACCACCCCCCTTCCCTCCACCAAATCCAATCAAGATAGGCCTTACGGATCTTATTTGACCCCCGATGACCTTGAATGACCTCTGATGACCTTGAAAATTTATTCAGCAAAAAGAACACACCACTCCCCTTCCCTCCACCAAATCTCATCAATATAGGCCTTACTGATCTATTTGACCCCATATTTGACCCCAATGACCTTGAATGACCTCCGGTGACCTTGAAAATGTAATCAGCAAAAAGAACACACCACCCCCCTTCCCTCCACCAAATCTCATCAATATAGGCTTTACTGATCTATTTGACCCCATATTTGACCCCCGATGACCTTGAATGACCTCTGATGACCTTGAAAATTGAATCAGCAAAAAGAACACACCACCCCCTTCCCTCCACCAAATCCCATCAAGATAGGCCTTACGGATCGTATTTGACCCCATATTTGACCACGATGACCTTGAATGACCTCCAATGACCTTGAAAATCTAATCAGCAAAAGAACACATCACCCCCTTTCCTGACATCAAGTCTCATCAAGATAGGCCTTACGGATCTCTAGATATCGCGTTACAACGCGTCACAAAAGTAAGTTAAGCATATTTGACCCCGATGACCTTGAATGACCTCCAATGACCTTGAAAATTCAATCAGCAAAAGAACGCACCACCCCCCTTCCCTCCACCAAGTCCCATCAAGATAGGCCTTACGGATCTCCAGATATCGCGTCACAAAGGTATTTCTTAGCACACGGCAGACGGCGGACGGCGGACGCCATACGCCGGACAGAAATAGTGATAACATAGTCTCTTTCTGATTACATCAGGCGAGACAAAAAGGGTGGGGTCAAAAGGTTTTTTGAAAACCCCTAAAGAGGTGCGGCAGCCAGCATACCTATACTTGTCCACAGTGTGGGAACGAGTCTAAACTACGGTATATAGTAATACGGACAAGTGTGCAGAGATGCTCTATTGTTGATGTAAAGAGGTGTACAGCAAGCACAACATTGTGCATTATATGTTAGAAAAATAATTATCGAGCCCAAATCGCGTAGACATATAGAACAAAACATCATAAGTATCATAAAAACGAATAAAAACCGCCATCTCTCAAAAAGATCAACATGCCATATTCAAAAATTCGCGGATCGAAAGTTCCGGTATCAATGACGTCATTGATTAACTCAAATTTGCGCAAATGCGTTATATACGTAACTATGTATACAGGGTGACCCAAAAAAATGTTAACACTCCGGGCGTAATGAACATGTACCACTACAGGTTTGTTTCATTATGAACATATGGTTTCATACAGTGCGCCAAGCGCACTGAAAAAATACGTGTTCAATAATTTGAATAGCATTGAATGAACAGATCATCCGATTCTAAATCTAATAACTGTGACATAATCTCCTCAATCTGGTGAACAGTTTCGTCATGAAATAGAAGCATTTTTAGTGGATGATTTTACCATAAATACTGGAGAGCTCTCCGGTATTTATGATTTTACTCAGTAAAGCCCGCAGTAAAGCTGGTCATATGTTAGTTCTTAGATTTAGACAGAATCTGATCTACAGGGTGTCACACCAGAATGATTTTTTTTTTAAATTTTAAAAATATTAAAATAAAATTACTTTCCAAATCAAATACATGCAGCATATTTTTCGGGAACATGTTTATACTTACTCAGTTACTCTACTATCATATGTCTACACTCTGTCAATTTTATCAAGCTATCTTAATCCGTTCCGATATGGGATAATTATCATTGATTGTCGGGAAAAAATACAATAAGATGTACACTCAATGTGTACTAAATTTGAAATGTCGGATGCAGATTAACCGTATCATAAAATGGATTAGCACACAACTCTTATATACTTAAATGATATGCAGGATGCTGTGCCCTCTCTTGATTTTCCACAAAAAAATAATACTAATAGTAATAGGTATCACTTTTTGTGATGTTTTTAATATACAGGGTGTATCAAAAAAATTAGGACACTTTTTGATGATGGTTTAAATCCTTGTTAAATCACTGAAGCATGACCAATTTTTATTTCAATGTAAAGTACAACCGATAAAGATAAAATCCTGAAGAGATGAGAAAAATCCATCATTAATTAAGGAAATTGTGACCTATTAGGCAAGGCAATCTATTTTGTAGTATGCACAATGGTCATTCACACGGTAACAGTAGAGTAACATGAACGCGCACACTATTTATGCCAATATCATGGTAATGAACCATCTACAGTGGGTTCGAGAACTTTTTTAATTTGCACAGAATATGCATGCATCTGATTTGTGGATTAGTTAGCCAGTATTGATTTGTGCCAGAATTAAATGGATTACCAAACTAATCTTTGCTATTGACTGATAGATTATTTTCTATGTTTATAATTATTGTACGTATTGAAACGTAAACCATGTTATTTACTGGTTTATACATGTAAATCCCATTGTACAAACCAGTAAATGACATGGTATACGCAAATTATGCTAGTTTTCTTATTTTTCATCGGATTGATCTCATATTTTCAGGATATCATAATAATTAATTGGGCTTTACATTGAGACTAAATTGGTCATGGTCCAATGATTATAACAAGTACTACACCGTCATGAAAAAGTGTCCTAATTTTTTTGATACACCCTGTACGAATCAATTATTTGAATGTTGAGAGAATTGTTCGAATGATTTTTACCATACATTTTTAGGGGTCGGTACAATCGGTTTCTGATCTAATTACCGTAAACGATGCTGTAGGGTATGGGGTATTATTTACTTACCATTTCAGAGCACAATTTGGGGGGTGGGGGGGGGGGGGGGGGAGTAATTAACGAAAAAAACCACGAATTTTCCGCTCAGCCTCTGTCAGTCACGTAGCTAGGATTTTTTTTCAGGGGGGAGGCGGGCAAGGTTTCCTCGTGAATTTCACGTAAGTGTGGGGGTGTGTGTGTGTGTGGGGGGGGGGGGGGGGGGGGGTCGGTCAAAAACAAATCGCACGGTC
Organism: Ophiura sarsii; assembly: GCA_035610835.1. Lineage (NCBI taxonomy): Eukaryota > Metazoa > Echinodermata > Ophiuroidea > Amphilepidida > Ophiuridae > Ophiura > Ophiura sarsii. The sequence goes on from CM069441.1 coordinate 26,827,683, forward strand.
AAAAAAAATCTTAGAAATTCACTATTTTCACTATTATAGTACTTTACCTTTTTAACATCCAGACTCTGGCAAGTGGCAATACAATCACCTTTCGAAACTTATAAAACACTTTCGCTGTCTATAGCAATGCAATAAATATGCCTAAGTCAAGTAACACGCGTGACTTAGGCAATAATCCTTTTGATTTGGTAGCTCGATTTAGAGTTGAATATTTACCTAGGCACTTAAATCATAGGTGCCTCCTATCATGCCTAATGGTAAAGAGCTGATTTAGGCAAACATCTTAATTTGTTAAAAAAATGACTTAAGCAATTATTTTATTAAGCTGACGATATTTAAGAATTATAGGAGCTTGAATTCGGTAAGGTAAATTATATTGTGGATAATACTGTAATGAAAGTGTAAACCAATTTTAAGTACACACTTGTAAAGTGGTCTTTTTTTATCATATCGTGATCCTTATGTGACCCAACTATCTATGAAGCTATAGGTCTTTTAGCTTCATGAACTATCCAACCCTGTATTATATTTACCGATCTTTTATTGATCGTATTGACGGTTGATTGAGATTTTTCGAGAGACAATACGGTGATTTTTTTAATGTTATTGTTTATTGTGTGGTATTAACCTGACAGTGATACAAAAACGTCCTAGCCATGATAGAGCCACGAATTGAATGGCGTGTGACACGCAACTTGTTTATTTCATTTACTCAATACATGCAACTTGTTTATTTCATTTATTCATTTATTGCATTGAGTTGCGATACATAATGCGTAAGATTGCACAAGATGTGAAATCACACAGTTTTAAGTGGTGAGTGTACCGAACTTCATTAAAGATGATTCGGTGAATAATTTATAAGTCATTGCATGCTGAATTTGTAAATCATGACTCGTGGATGTCTGAAACTCTAAACTAATTCCACGCCATGGGGTCTTCTGATGTATACAACTATAGTGTGTACATTATTATATATTATAATTTTCTATGGCAGCAAGCAATATTACTTTAGGATGCCGTGTTTTTCTATTTTTATTTGTGACACAACAATGAAGGCTTTTACAGGAATGGACGGTTATTATAAAAGTAATAAGAATGTGAATGGTTTTAAAGAGAAATGTACAAAATATAAGGACATGAAAAATAAACATACTAAAATTAAAATAAATTGATCATAAATAATAAAAAACAACCATACAAATGTAAACATAGATGTTAAAACATAAATGTAAATGTAATGTAAATGATCATAAAAAAAATGTAAATGTAATGTAAATGTAAATGTAATGTAAATGTAATGTAAATGTAATGTAAATGTAATGTAAATGTAATGTAAATGTAATGTAAATGTAATGTAAATGTCATGTAAATGTCATGTAAATGTCATGTAAATGTCATGTAAATGTCATGTAAATGTCATGTAAATGTCATGTAAATGTCATGTAAATGTCATGTAAATGTCATGTAAATGTCATGTAAATGTCATGTAAATGTCATGTAAATGTCATGTAAATGTCATGTAAATGTCATGTAAATGTCATGTAAATGTCATGTAAATGTCATGTAAATGTCATGTAAATGTCATGTAAATGTCATGTAAATGTCATGTAAATGTCATGTAAATGTCATGTAAATGTCATGTAAATGTCATGTAAATGTCATGTAAATGTCATGTAAATGTCATGTAAATGTCATGTAAATGTCATGTAAATGTCATGTAAATGTCATGTAAATGTCATGTAAATGTCTTGTAAATGTAATGTAAATGTAATGTAAATGTAATGTAAATGTAATGTAAATGTAATGTAAATGTAATGTAAATGTAATGTAAATGAAATGTAAATGAAATGTAATGTAAATGTAAATAATGTAAACATAGATGTAAATGTAAATATAGATGTAAATATAAATGTAAAGGAAATGCATAAATAGAAATAGAAATCGAAGTATAAGTAGAGGTAGAAGTAGAAATAGAAATACAGAAATAGAAATAGAAAATAGAAACACAACATTTAAATACATACAAACAAACCAATATAAGTACATAAAATCACAAATACAATATACAATTTAAATAAGAACATAAAATAATAAAGGCTGAGCATTGAAAATAAGAACAACCTTATTTAAGAATAACAAATTAAATATAAATTACAAATGATATTTTGCCTTTATTGTCCATTATTGTCATCATAGTTTTATAAATCACATGATAAAACACACATTATAAAGTAAAGATTAAATAACACAATATCAGCACTACCAGAACAAATCATTCAAATTAGTTATTTTTTCAAAGTATTAAAGCCTGCGGTATTAATTCGCAATATGGTGAAATCTTCAAATACGCTACGTCATGCGCGGAATTGAATACAGATCGATTCATTCCTGCCTAATAATCATCCGTGATGTAAACACTACTAATATATGACCTTTGTCCCTGTTTACTATACATTTACATGAATCATGAATTATGTATGAGGGGTGTGGTTTGAAAATGTTTTCGTAATTGAAAATGTTTTCGTAATTGATAATAGTTAAATAAACAATTATTCAAATAAATAAATAAAAAGTCATTTTAGTCATTTGTGGTTATAAACTGCCTGCTGTCTTTTTCATTTATCTTTTCATTAAAACCGAATCAAACACTACCGCCGTAACCCATGGCAAAAAATGTAATGTAAATGTCATGTAAATGTCATGTAAATGTCATGTAAATGTCATGTAAATGTCATGTAAATGTCATGTAAATGTCATGTAAATGTCATGTAAATGTCATGTAAATGTCATGTAAATGTCATGTAAATGTCATGTAAATGTCATGTAAATGTCATGTAAATGTCATGTAAATGTCATGTAAATGTCATGTAAATGTCATGTAAATGTCATGTAAATGTCATGTAAATGTCATGTAAATGTCATGTAAATGTCATGTAAATGTCATGTAAATGTCATGTAAATGTCATGTAAATGTCATGTAAATGTCATGTAAATGTCATGTAAATGTCATGTAAATGTCATGTAAATGTCATGTAAATGTCATGTAAATGTCTTGTAAATGTAATGTAAATGTAATGTAAATGTAATGTAAATGTAATGTAAATGTAATGTAAATGTAATGTAAATGAAATGTAAATGAAATGTAATGTAAATGTAAATAATGTAAACATAGATGTAAATGTAAATATAGATGTAAATATAAATGTAAAGGAAATGCATAAATAGAAATAGAAATCGAAGTATAAGTAGAGGTAGAAGTAGAAATAGAAATACAGAAATAGAAATAGAAAATAGAAACACAACATTTAAATACATACAAACAAACCAATATAAGTACATAAAATCACAAATACAATATACAATTTAAATAAGAACATAAAATAATAAAGGCTGAGCATTGAAAATAAGAACAACCTTATTTAAGAATAACAAATTAAATATAAATTACAAATGATATTTTGCCTTTATTGTCCATTATTGTCATCATAGTTTTATAAATCACATGATAAAACACACATTATAAAGTAAAGATTAAATAACACAATATCAGCACTACCAGAACAAATCATTCAAATTAGTTATTTTTTCAAAGTATTAAAGCCTGCGGTATTAATTCGCAATATGGTGAAATCTTCAAATACGCTACGTCATGCGCGGAATTGAATACAGATCGATTCATTCCTGCCTAATAATCATCCGTGATGTAAACACTACTAATATATGACCTTTGTCCCTGTTTACTATACATTTACATGAATCATGAATTATGTATGAGGGGTGTGGTTTGAAAATGTTTTCGTAATTGAAAATGTTTTCGTAATTGATAATAGTTAAATAAACAATTATTCAAATAAATAAATAAAAAGTCATTTTAGTCATTTGTGGTTATAAACTGCCTGCTGTCTTTTTCATTTATCTTTTCATTAAAACCGAATCAAACACTACCGCCGTAACCCATGGTACCGGCAAGTCCATGGTACCGGCAAGTCCATGGTACCGGCAAGTCCATGGTACCGGCAAGTCCATGGTACCGGCAAGTCCATGGTACCGGCAAGTCCATGGTACCGGCAAGTCCATGGTACCGGCAAGTCCATGGTACCGGGCACTACAAATCTATGAATTTTCTTTAATATATACCAACATAAATAAATAAGTTAGACCATTTGGAACGGTAGTTGCTACTCCGAGTTTCACACGTGTGCGATCATAAGACAACTCTAAAAAAACTTATGAATATCTTTCATTTCAGATCATATTCATAAGGCATCTATATTGTCAACAATATCGATTGAAATTGAAAGTTGATAATCATGTTTTTATGGCCCAAAAGCTGCACTCTAGTCGAAAATACTATATTCATGCTCACGGTTCATCACTGGACAGATTTGGTTCATGGATATCATTACATGTCATAAATATTTATTTAAACTTTGTGTCGAGCCAACAATAATTTGCATATATAAGGCCACGGTTCACCGTGGATTTGCACGACCATTCGCGAAATTACTTTTCACGATTACAATTCATGCTTCACAAGTGTAAATGTACATGTATCATACATAAGATTCCTACGTGACAAGTATGAAGGCAACTTGATATGCTACAGATGTACAGCCGAGTACATCGAGTACATGTACTTTCTGACCTTGTTTATGAAATTATTATTCATGAGTCTAAAAATAGTGTCAGTCCATAACGTCATACATTGGTATAGCGCTGCCTCATCCAATGGCAAACCTTATCGGATATATTGAACGACGCTGAAGCGGCCAGGCTCTTATTCCTCATTTGCGTAAACACACAGCACTGCTTCTGCCCAGGCTTCCATTTTGCAAAAGAACTGACTGAGTAATATTTACATGTTCACGTTGCATTTGGGCAATTTTTGTTTATAATATAAGGATTTATAACGTAATTTGATATTAACAAGCTTGCTATTTAAGTATATTATTACTAGCATATATTGTTAATCCGCTAATACTTGGTTTCAACGTTATTTTTCATTGGAATTAATACAACTAAACGATATATGTATTTTGTAAGTTGTAGTGAGTTCTCATGAAATAAACGTATGCCGCCGGTAACCAATTCAAGTACATCTTCGATCATCAACAGTGTGTCTTCTGCCAATACAAGGAACGCCTTTATAACATCTGAAATGGATTTGAGACTCCAAACTTCACTCCGTAAAGCAGAGACAACTGTCGCGGCTTTAAATATGGCGAATTTTCACATATCCACCATAGGTATGAACAACAACAACACAAATAGTGGTTCACAGTCACCTTCTTGCCCGTTTATTCGCGCCGCCGCCCGAAAACGTGAGAATCGTTCCATTTCGACCCTGACCGTCACCATCACCCTTCCACAAGAGCTTTCTGTGAGATTGGACAATACCAATATCATTCTGATCGATTGTCGATCTTTCATGTCCTTCAACAAAAAACATATCAGTGGGGCTCTAAATGTCAACTGTACCAATCCGTGTTTTCGGCGGCGATTGGAAAAGGGAAAAACAACAGTGGGTGATTTGATCACTTCGGATGAAGGCAAAGCTCTATTTAGAAGTCGTTCTGGAAAAGATGTAGTTGTTTATGATGAGGACAGTCAAGAAATAGACAATCTTCCTGGCAACCATCCCACCGTCCTAGTATTGAAATCTCTTAACAAGGAGGGCACAAGAGCAAGTCTTCTTAGAGGTAGGCCTATAGTTTGCTTATATATATATTTTTTTGTATATAAATCTTTTTTTACTGGACATCAATGGCTTCAATATCGTTGAAGAGCGCAATTCCGCTCGACCCATTTTCCCGCCCATTTTTCGAAACCTTTCTTTATTGCATCCCAATTTATATACCCGGTGAAATTTCACTTTACCTATTAGTATTCATATTATCATATATACTGGAATGCCTTATTCGATTTCAATTTCAACATAGTGACATATTCTAACTCTAACGCGTGTACATGTACATACATGTATTTTTATACAGATTTGACATAAGTCAATACATGCAACCCCTTTTTATTTAGCTACTTCGTAGATTAAGAAAGATAAGATACATGGTTATTTCACATAATATAAAATAAAGACTCAAAATGTTAAGGAAGTTTTGAGTATAATGATATGACAATTTTGGATCACACCGCACTTTTATCGCGTGGTTATATGTTTTGTTATCATGTCTATTATCTCTGGATTTGTATATATCCCAGGGTATAGCCGTATACCTCTTACGATATGTTATCTACAATTTGTTAATATTTAATTATATATGTTTGTACAATCGAAGATGAACTATCAGGCGAGTTCAAACTTTTTAAAACCGTAAACAAGCTGTCTCAGGTTCAATACTGTCTGTTAAGCGCAATATGTATTAATAATATAATCATGTGTTTGATAAGAGTATACCATTAATATTTACATAGTTATAATAATAGAACACTACGTAATGTTTTTATAGATAATTATTATTTTTCATATTTATAATTCCACAATGCAAATAGTGTTTGCAAGTATGAACTTGGCAACCGTATTAGTGGCTGTGGTATTATTACTTTCAAATCCAATTTTCTGAGTGGGTGTAAAGAAAAGAAGTAAATTGATTAGCTCCTAACAATAGAGTTGGCAATGAAACATAATGACTTGTTTTGGGGAGTATACTATTTAGTATTTGTACTTTGTATTCAATCCAAGTTTTGAGTAGGTTGATGTCTAAAACCACACACAGTGGATGGACACACACATCGACTCATAGTTTAATTAAAAGAAACCGACAATGATTCATCGTAAAAGACATCAATAATATTAACCAGCAATCTTCCAAATTACTTGACAGATATTTTGATCAAAAATTAAAAAAATCCTTACATTTTGTTGAAACATCCGAGCCAGGTTATGACTTTAATTTCCGATGCTATTTTTACTTTTTTTTCTATCGATAGCCGGATGGTAGTTAATTTACAAGCGTCCGCGCGTTTGATTAAATGGATATTGGATGGGCTTATCGTCTGTTCGCTGTCAAACATTTAAAACGGTGCTGATGCTTGAAACAGTCTAGCACTTTAATTGTCTATTCATATACGTTTCTCATGTTCTAAAATGCTCTTCTTTTTTAACTCTCTTTACAGGCGGTTTAAAGGAATTTGAGTTCTATTATGATGGTCTTTGCAACAGCGAACTGAAAGAGTCTCCTGAAGATGAAGAACTTCCTCCATCTCCTACTCCCGATAGTTGCCAATGCCCCGCCATCCCCGATGAACCAGCTACAGAACTACTCCCCCACCTGTACATAGGCAATCAGTTAGATGCTGCCAATCTTGATCTCTTGGAGGCGTTGGGTATCAGCTATGTGTTGAATGCTACAATGACCCTTCCGTGTTACCACGAAGAGAACAATGTCAGATACATGAGGATAGCGGTGAAGGACAACGGAATGGCTAATCTTAAATGTCACTTTGAGGAAGCCATTGAATTTATCGGTACGCAATGTATATAATAATATATCATATCAAAAATATTTCCACTCAAAGAGCTTCCCATTTGAAGAGTACAACAGTATTATATCAATTATAGATCCTACATTTGTGATCATCATGCAATTTGAGAGATGAGACATCACCTTTATCTAGGCTTATATATCGTTCATGCAACATCTTTAAATATAAATACTTGGTTATGACTGGAGTTGAAAGACGATTCTACACAAAAATATACTTGAATTATTAAAATTTGTTATGAATCAATGTTAGAACAATATCGATAATCGTTTTCCCAATTGTATTTTTTTTTTTTTTTCAACAGAGGAAGCAAGGTTGAAGAACAAGAAAGTGCTCCTTCATTGTCACGCTGGCATTTCAAGATCATCAACACTGGCGATTGCCTACATAATGAAGACCCGTAACATGTCCATGATGCAAGCGTATAACTTCGTCAAAGCCAAACGACCAATCATCGGACCAAATATGAATTTCCTGGGACAGCTGCAGAGTTTTGAAAAGACACTTAGGTCAAACCAAAAGGTATCCACTTGCGCCAGGCAAGCTCATAGGTCGCGGACGTCTTCACCGGCTACCAGGAGTTTCAGTTTTCCAATTACTCAACCAGAAACATAGAACAGTGACAATCAGAGATGGTACTTAGGTACCAGACCTATTGATGTTTCCTGATGTAGAAGAAGGTCTACCGCTCCTGAAGTATAAAGTGTGCTTTTTATACCAATACCAATCCTCCAGCAGAAGTATATGGAAGTGATTGAAGTGAGTTACGCAGTCAACAGTATGTTTAAAACATCATCGTTTATAGGATTCCACTCCAGTGTCTTTTTGAACTCTTCTTTTTCACGTTGCCGGCAACGTACTGAGTTCCACTGGAACGGCATAGACCATTTTCTTCCAATCCCAATAGATCAACAACGATGCTGCGCGTTCTCATTCAAAAGTTCGAACTTGCCAAATTTATCCAACCGCATCGAACTATATAAACGAACAATCTGAACTTATGAAGTTACCAGTAGGAGAACCTAAAGATGCCAATAACATCATCGCTCTAGGTTCCCATGGTAATCTCTATTGTCGTACCCAGTGGGTACCATACCAACCAAGATACCTTTATAAAGGTCGTCATAGAGGTAATAACCAATGTAACCAATATGGGTTACACATCTACAAGAGCTCAGAACAACGAAGTTGTCAGTACTGCCCTTCACCAACATTTAACTCAAAACTGATACAACTTGGTATGTGTTCTTACAAGACACCTGCCTACCAACAAAACAAATGTGCAATATATTTTATGTATACCAATATGTTTGCTGTTCATATAATCAATTAACATGTTCTAATGCATTCCATTCTATAGTATCAAATACCTTTCCAACTCCATGCAGTGGCCAATTACATTCTTATATAGTTTCGAATACATATCCATTCCAATCTTGACCAACAACTCTCTCTATGAAAGACCAATTTCCACCAAAACTGATCTACCATTCAGGGCACTCTTGAGTCTTGACCAAATTTTGATAAGGAAAGCTTGAAACCTTTCAAGCAACAAATTTGATAATCCAGACTACATTTCGTTGTCACCAACATTCGACTTGAAATAGTTATTACTTATTTTTTATTTCATCAGTCAACTTCTATTTAGACCAAATTACAGACATTCCATCTGATTTTACCTTTTGATATAAACCACCCCTACCTCGAAATAAAATTTAATGAAGATTTCGTTATTGTTTAAACTGACCTGGATCTACAATCATATCACACCTAACCCTATAATGTTAAATATTATAAATAAAAGAGTGAACAGTTTATGTGTGGATTTACGACTGTTAAACGTCATTAACATGTATGGATTAGCGACTATGAAACAAACGCCCTTCCTTCCCCAAAATAACATGATGAATCCTACACATATTTTTGAAGCTTGTGTTCAATTCTCTTGGATGACTTTGAATAAATCACCCTGGCACGGTTAAACCACCTCTTTTGTTATCGAACGCGGTATTGAACGAGGCTTTAACTTTCTCTTTATATGGATTCAGAAAGTTGGCACGCAATATTACATGTCCCTGGAATAATCGGTTCACTACATAATATTTAGGTTGTGACACAATCACATTGTGTATAGGCCTATCACGCTATATAAAGGTTGTTGTGTTGTGTTAGTGGGGCCAATGAATTGAAACCACTACATTTGCATATATACCGTTCCTTACTTCCTTTGGAAAGTCCCTGGTATATACTGTAATTGCATCAACTCTATTATTTCACGACGAAAATACATTGAACATTGTTTTTATACCACTAAATAAACACAATACCGCACCTTAACACTTTATATTAACATTCATGATTTGATGTGCCTATTGGCAAACAAACAAACAAATGATACGCTATGCTTTATTTAGCATTACGGGTCCCTAATAATACATGTATCAATATCAGTGCACGGTGTAACCAGTATTAATGGTCATATCTCTCTCTCCCATTTATAAATGGAGAGAGATAATATAGCTCTAAATAAATAAAGCACCAGTTATTATTAGCGTGATCATCATGCTATGGAAACTGGTTTCACTTTGAGTGCCCCCTGCATTCACCATTCATCTATTAAAAGGTTACTTATTAATGTTATGCATTATACTCAGAGCGCTGACTTGCTATTGAAAGTCAAAGCATCACAGTTTTAGGTTAGACTCATCGGTTTTGGAAAGTGATGCACCTAAGACCTGCTGCATGCGAATTTTAGTGTTATACATAGACATGTGTAAGGACAAGACACTCGTGAATAGTATAAACAATTAAAAAAGCAAACAATACCCTCCTGCAATCTATTTGAGACATCTGTATTGTATAGAACTGGAGGACATTGAAACGGGAAATCATTTGCGAGGGACCGGAAAACATTACAGTATCCCCAACAAATCTCGTTGTTATTCATGTTATAACCCAGAGCAACTGAAAATGTACAAAGAATATACTATTATATTTCTGTCTATTTTTGATAATTCCACATTCAAAAGGTTAGTGTTTTTATGTGCCCGCTTATTATGGTAAATTGTTGATTTACAAGGAAGGTATCTTCCTGATAACTATATTAATGTAATTCATTGTCATGTTGTGTATCTTGATTTGAAAAAAGAACAATAAACTACAAACGAATCTTATGTGAGTGGTTCTAGTGTTTAGCGTTTATCATGTTTATAGGATGGAGTCAAATAAAGAATAAAACGTCATGGCTTAATATTTGTATCACAAATTAAAATTAAATAGTGGCGTAGCTAGGATTTTAGGGGGGTTGGGGGGGGGGGGGGGGGGTGAGGTCAACAAATTTCGCACGGTCACAAAATTTCGCACGGTCACAAAATTTCGCAGTCCAAAAAGCACAACAGTCAACAAATAATGGCAAATCCTCAGTGTTTTGAGCTGTTTTTCGCCATTTATTTTTAAAAACCAGGCGAAAATGGTAATTTTTAAAAGGGTTAAAAAGCATATAAGACCTATTTCCGAAGAGTGGGGCGGGGGCACAAAAGGGGGCGGGGCAACACAAAATTCTGTCAGGGGGGGGGGGGGGGAAACTGCCCCCCCCCCTGAGCTACGCCACTGCAATGGGAATCGTAGATAACGAGCAGACCTAAAAAGTATGACTTCAAACATCATGAAATATACTTCCATTACTGTCTTCAGTAGATAGCAACCTGATTTAACCTTCGTAGATAGCAATCTGTCATTAGGTTTGAAGGATAAGCATATTCATGAAGGAGTTCTTATCAGATTAACAAAGACAACTGCTGGTGTGATGCTTTTCTAGGAGCACCTTAAAAATACGACCAGATGCCTGAAAACAATATGAAAGAAAAAGGCCACTATGTAATGGCAATGAGGGTCTTCAATTTGGGAGGGGGGGGGGGGGGGGGGGGGGGCATGCCTGTGATCCGGGGGGGGGGGGGGGATAACCGACTAATTTGTATTAATACACAGCGTTTGTCATTCCATTGGGGGGGGGGGGGTGGTCAGGTAACGAAGCTGCAATATTCCCATAATGTCATAATCTTCCATTTCAAAGGCCTATCAAATGAAGGGCCTATCAAATGAAGGGCCTATCAAATGAAGAAGACCTCCAAGAAAAGGATTATAATCATTTCGATTGCTAGGTTTATGAAATGTTACTTTTATCAACTCGTTTTGCACACTATTAAATTCCTCCTTGAAATAGACTTAAAACTCGGGCCTTAAAATCACGAACAAACGGCGGAAACACCGTTTATTAAAACGAGCACCATTCATCAGTTTGCGGGGGGGGGGGAGGATTGATTTTATCATGTTTATACTACTCCTTTTTTCATCGAAACCTACCCCCCTCCCCCCCCCCCCCTTTGCATGTTTTACGAGTTCACGTACTACGTTTAGTTTAATACACGCATGGTCAGAGGCCCAGTCCCCCTCCCGACACTGCTATCGATTCCCATTGAACATGTTGAAATCGCATGAAAAGGGCCAACTTCTATATTATACAATGCAATGGTACAAAGCCAAAGCGTATGGAACCAAATTGCACGATTAATGACGTATGATGTAAAATCAATGAAATGGGACAAACATTTCATGCCATGTGACATACAATCCACCAATCAAATGACAAGGAAATTTCCAACTGTTATATAAAATTCCTTTATGAACGAAGCGACGTGTGTGTGACGCAGGATGACAGTGCGAACATGCTATGTCGCATTACGTAACGCGGACCAGTTCTGCGTTTTCAAGGACCGCGTACTTTACGACGCTTACGCCCTACGGACGGTATAGGGCTACCCAGCGAGGTTACATTTACGCGGTATTCATTTTGTAAGACTTCTGAACCAAAAAAGACGTCCTTTTTATGTAAGTTATCTCAAAAACTAAGTTTTGGTGACCCTATTCTTTTATTTCATTAATCTGAAGTGCCTATCAATGCGCAACTTTTATCAAATTTACAACAAAATTGGCGGAGCAGTTTTGTTTTTAAATTCAAAAATGTTTGGCCTAAAAACTTATTTCCATAAGATTGTGTACTAAATAGTAGTCAAAAATGGCTAAAAACACGTGTTTTGAAATGGCTGTAGACTGTAGCTCAAAAACTAAGTTGGTGACTCCCATTTTTTTATTCGTGATTTTTTATAAACGTTCAAACTTTGTTCACAGTGAATATAAGAAAATTTGGCGGACAAATTATGGTGCAGTACCCCTTGCAGATTTATATTTCTGATCATAAATCATAAATACTCCGAGTTTACAGCACAGAGCCATACGATTCCTAACTACCTCAAAATCATGGTTTTAGAGTGAATTTAGAGTGAAAATAACCGGGGAAAATAAACTGTCGAGTTAACCCGGCAGTTTACTTTTACCCTAAAACCATGATTTTGAAGTTATAGGAATCGTATCGCCCTGTTTATGATCAGAAATGTAAATCTGCAAGAAAATCTGCTTCAATTTTTTTCTCTCGAGGATTGAGGGCGTTCCCTGGAAAAGATCGCATACCATGCATACAATCGCAATTTGGGGCAGGGAATGAAAGGGGTATTGGACAGGCCCGCCCGTGATCAGGAGGGGGAGAGAGGCATAACCGAGTGTTTGCTTATAAACACACACACATAGAGTTTGTCATTTCCTTGGGGCGAGCCTTCTGGCAGGTGGGGGGGGGGGGGGGGGGGGGGGGGGGGGGGGGGGGGGTAGGGGATGTCCCTCTGTAGTTACGCCCCTTATCACACGATTGATATTATCCGTATCCTGGATTTACCATCTTGTCGGGAATTTAACTGTAAACTGGAGTGAAGATCATCATAAAGAAGATCATAATGTAGTCCAATTTGGTAGGACGATTCATGCAATTTGGACGTCATGCACCGATTCAATTGAGTGCAGAATAGGTTGGATGCGATTCCCCTAGGCTGTTAGGCTCACGGCTTCATGGATAACTGTTAATCCATCTGTACCAGCAGCCCTCGATGATCTTCCTGCATCGCGAAGCATTTCGGCCTGCAACCATTTTATAGGCTGATGTGTATCTCTATACAGTGCATATGTTGTATATCTCTGCATTGTCAAATAGAGCAAGCAATGCGAGCTCATTCAGACCTGTCTTGACGCCTTAATCATAAAACCTTCAAAGCATCCGCTTTATATTTTGCCCCTTTAGGCCTATACCTGAAATACATGGTCGATAGTCATTGTTCATTCTATATAAATAATTATGATTAATCTGTAAGTGTAAGGCTAAATATTAAACTCATAAACACAATCATTAGTAAATTTCATTTGGTATATGCAAAACGCGCCAGCTGTGATAGCAAATACACATATTGAATGTGATATTTTTGGAAAATCAATACGACGAACGTGGAAATGAACTTGGAACAGCTCTTGAGATTTGATTAACTTTTGACTAATAGTAATACACTCCCATGACGACCCATTCATTTTTATATCAGATAAATCCTATTCATATATATTTTTGATCGCGAAACTAATGTTAAGATTTCTATTATTAAATCATTTCGACTCGAACCGTGTCGATTAAGTCATACCCATCGTTTGAATCGACTGCCTGATCAAAATGACGTCAACGATAATAAAGCATTTCATTGATCAAAGTGAAAAATACAACAGTCCCTTTATAACAGTTATCCATGGATGTACAAAATATAATATTCATATGAATGTCTTGCCTTGCCGGTATTGTTAATACTAGTTTTGTATAGAGTTTTAAAAGCATCCAATGTCAGTAAAGCGACATGGCCTTAGTGGGTTAGCGCTTATACTTCGTGATAAGAACGCGTTCGTAGCTTCAGCCATCGTCTCTGGTTGTAGGTTCGAGTCCTGATCTAGCTGTATTTTTGAATGTTTTATATAAATATTATAGCCTATCTATTAATCAATTTTCAATAGGATAAGGGATGATTTATTTGATTGGATTGTCTGTATCAATTTGATTAAAATATCTCGGAACATTTCTAATTCATTTTTGATGAGCTTATTTTAAGAGTGTATGACCATGATGACCGGACAGCATGGAAAGAAAAATGATATTTAATAAAGAAAACTGTCTTTGGAGTCGCTTAACATGATGCAATTCCCGTAGATGACCAAATATCCACATCATCATATACGCTATGATATGAATCATGAGGATCATTCAAATCACTTGACCGGCGGCGCGGATGGATAGTACATGTGCCATGTATGACTCTTTTTGCTTTTGTTTTAACTGTTTAATCAGGCTAATATGTATGCAACAAATTACCTATCGGTTCGCTCATGTAATTAACAAGGATCAATGAAACCTGCATATTTAATTAACGGTGGTGATGGAATACCTTGTCTAACACGAATAATTAACGCGATTAGCTGATAATGATTAACTGTTAATCATAGACCGCTTGTTAATAGACTCATTATCCTTGAAAGGCAAATCATGACCTGTTTATGCATCATGATGTGAATCATAACTCATTTTATTATTAACTATGTTTTCATTTATTCATGAAACCACAGATAGTCGTTGACTATCTGTGATGAAACGTGAATAATCACAGATTGACTATCTGTGGAATAATATTATTCGTTGGAATTTTAGGATAATGCCTATCAACAAATCCTTTATGAATACGTGATTTAGAGCATTGTGTGGGTCGCGACATCGATACCTATTTGCCACTTTGGTTGTTGTATTGCTTCATTTGGTTTGCGTTACGTGATTTATATCACTCTGTTTATGGAGTCCGTCATAGCCTACTCCTATTAATCAACCGGGCATGTAAAGGCTTTGTATAAATTTAAAATGACTTGACATAGCAACCCATGTATTAAATGTACGTATAATCTGATTTTAAAAACTATTAGCTACACATAATTGTGATGTTGTTTGGTTTGTTTTTTTAAAATGACAAAATGAACTCATCACACTAATTATCTTGTTATCATGTTCATATTAATCAGTGACAGTAAATACTGATGTAATGTAAATCGACAATATTATAAGCTTATAACAAGGCCATTCTCCTTCAACTTGTTCAATATAACGTATGATCTGAAATGTCAACTGAAATAAAGATGATATAAATTATATGCCATAACCATTATAATCAAAAGCATAACCATACAGAATTTGGAATACAGTGGACTAAATCGTTCAAACTTCATTTGGAGTTTGGAGTATTACTATTTGCTTTAGTTGCTTATTTATTTAATTATTTCCTATTTGTTATCTTATTTTTAGTAGTATTTCAACTTTTCAAAATGTAACGGTATACACATACAAGTACATAAGCCCAATTCATAGTGCATTGGCCACATTTGTATAGTAAGAAAACATCATTTTTAATTGCTGACCCAAATGTTTATGATATTCATAACACATCTCAATGAATTTTTAAATACTTTTCGAAAAAGAAGAAAAAAAGACGTCATGGTTTTTGTTTAAGATTCGCCTTTTGCACAAATCATGATGTCTGAAATATCTCCTTGCGTGTCGTATAGCAACCGAGGATAAAGCATTAAACACGGACCAGTGCCAGTGAATTTGATATAGCACAGTTTCCCCTGATGGATAAAGAAGTATTTAATAGCTTAAAAGCTGTCATTATCAAATTAGAAGTTTAAGAATAGACATTTTCGGTGGGAAGACAACTCCCTTGATAGTTCAGACTATAATTAACAACTTCCCAAAATGCGCTTATAAAATTATTCAAACCGTCATAAAAGACTAAAAAGAAATAATTTTTCATGCGTTCAATCAACCACAGTTTTCATTTTTTTTACTTTTGTAGGCTACGGACGGTACCTTTATAGTATTTTTGAAACTATAAAAAGCATCGCTGAAAATGTCTGTAAATGATGTATATTTGCCTATTGAAATCGATTGCGAGTGGGCTATAATTTGTTCAAAACGTACCTTTTTTAAGTTGATCACAAAACATTCTAAAACCGTTGATTGACATTTAGCATGTTTAGGATCAGCTGATAGGCCTACTGATAGAAAGCTTTTGATATAAAGTCATTTTGACCGTGCAAAAACGCCCCTCCCCTGCACGCCCTCCTCTTGCAAGCAAAGCTTCACTGGCTACATTGGCTACTGCTCAGTCAGAAACACTTTTACATAGAATGATTGTCTAACAGTTAGGATCAATTTTCATGAAGGTCGGGCGCAAAACATTTGGACTTGAATGAAGCAATTGTATTTTCCAGACAAAATCAACAGGCTAGCTTCCTCGTTTTCCTATTGTCTCTTTTCTACCCACGACGGCGAACCTGTTTAAAATATTTATAATTTGTTTAATACCCGTCGTATATGCCTATTATTTCTAAGGCTAGCTTCACTTTATAGGGACCGTTCATTATTTATGCTGGAGGGCGGTTTAAATAATATGTATATGGGGTCATTAGTAACTTTCATATGTTGAAATAGGGTGGGGGCTATGCCACTTAAAACAGGGGGAGGGTTGTGTAACTTTTTAGACTTGAATTAAACTATTTGAGATGGTGTTGATTGCTTGGGGTGATTTTAGAGGCCATTTTGTAATGTTTGACATTTTTTTTCTGCGCTTCGCGCACATTTTAGGCATAGAACGACCTATCATGTTCAAGAACATTTACTTACTATGAGATAACTTTCGGGCAGCAAAACATCTTTTCTGTATACGTCCCCTGCTCGGACGATCTGTTGGGAAAAAATCTAGAACTAAATAATGATCAACGGTCGAGAAATTTAGAGCCACGGGGTATAATATTCTCGGGGTATATTGAACAGCCTACGGTATGTTACAAAATCCAACAATTTTGTGATTAAAAAAAGGAATAACTATTTTGGATCATGCTTTCTACCTCGTCACAGCTTTGCACCAATCAATGCTCACAAAAATAGAATGTTTCACAATCGTGGCTGTACAATGCACGACACTTTGTAATGTTTGGAACATGAAGCTTCATGTTTGGAATAAATAAAATACAGAGCTACCTAATTCATCCTCTTCTGATTTCTTTCTCCTGAATCTGCTTCATCCATTTAGGTCTCTTCCGTAGGGGGGGGGGGGGGGGGGGGGGGGGGGGGGGGGGGGGGGGGGCGTAGCCCAGGAATTTCCAACTTTTTTGGTTAAAAGGTTCACAAAAACAGCCCAAAATGTCTTAATATGACGTAGTATAATTTGACACGATGAAAAGAGGGGGGCGGGGGGGCTTCATAAAAGTATTGCTCATTCAGATAGGGGCACAAAACAGTTGCCAACGTCCGGACCGAGGGAGGTGTTACATAACATCTATTTGGTCTATCCATCATGACCAAAATTCCGAAGAAAAAGACAGTTCCCTATTTTATAAGTGTATAGAACAAGTTGCTTTTTTAGAGGCGGTGTAAAATGCTACAGGTTGCATATTAAATTTTAGTAGGGGGATCTCGAATTGCCCCTCGGCCCCACACCATTCACAATAGATAATGAACGATCCCTTAGGCCAATGTAGAATAACAAAAAACAACAAAAAGAAAACACCAAAGCCTTTTCATCTATTCTATTGAGGCAGAAAACTCCAAATTGCGAAATAGTTGACACTCCGGGTGATTTCCCCATTGTGATGCAATGAAGTGTGTGATGAATAATAGATGACCTTAAAATACAATATGAACGATCATAACGATTCATTTCCCATAGTCATAAAAAACAAAACAATTCAATTCAAATAGATAGTAGAGGATTGGTTGGCCGGCTTAAATTATGTGATCTTTTCCAGGGGACGCCCTCAATCCTCAAAAAATTGAAGTTTACAGAGCGATACGATTTCCAATTACTTTCAAAATCATGTTTTTGGAGTGAAAATAGAGTGAAAATATTACTGTTTTTTGCTAGCGAACAATCTATTTTCAACCCCTAAAAACCATGATTTTGAAGTAATTAGGAATCGTATCTTTTTGTAACTCGGGATATATTTTAAAATTAAAATCATAAATAATAATATGAAAGAACATAGTATGATCAGAGAGATGTTATGATCGAGCGAATTAGCCCTAAACCCCGGGCCCTAATATGTTCCCAACAAAATAGGCTACTGATTTCGTGTCCTTAAAGGGGCATTGAGAGATACGTGGGAGTGCGCCCTCAATTATCCTGGAAATCAGTTTTTTTGCATCAAAGTAATACTTAGGCATATACTATATAACTACCATCTGAAAGAGTTTACCAACATTCGCCGTTTATCATATAAAATTTCATGATTTTCATAGTTTCGATATGATATCGCAACTAGGTGCTGAATTCGGAAGTTATGCGATCGTTTTACATGCGTACTTTCGCGGCAAATACCAGTAAGTGCCGTTATTTGCTTATTTTGCATGAAGGCGATGTCGGAATTGTATGGCATTTTGGATTTGGGCTATGTTGACGATTATCTTTCCGTTATTTTCTCCTTTAGTATATAGATACATGATACATCTCTCAATGCCCCTTTAATTAATTTGACAAACCAAATAACGAAATGAATCTAGAAATACTGCCAATTAAGTACGCTGGCTCCCACACATCGTTATGTGCATAGCGTAAAGTGGAATAATATAGATCCAAAGTAAAGTAGGGGACAAGCGTACCTAGAAACCAATATGGCGTCAGTAGCAGTCATCAGTAGTGCTGGTTCTGTGGGTGATATTACTAAAGATTTACCCTCTTTACAGTTCGAAAATGCACTCACAAATGAAGAAGACTCATATTTGGTATTGCGGGCTAGATCGCATGCAATTACGGTTTCTGCCTGTGCTCAGGCAACATACTTTGCAGCTATTTTAAACGAAGCTAGGTAGGCCCTAAAAAAGTAAACATCAACAAAATAAGCTTAAAGGGGCTTTGAGAGATACGTATGGGAGTGCGCCCTCAATTATCCTGGAAATCAGGTTTTTTTGCATCAAAGTAATACCTAGGCATATACTAACTACCATCTGAAACAGTTTACCAACATTCGCCGTTTATCATATAACATTTCATGATTTTCTGACTTAGTCTTAGCCTAGTTTCGATATGATCATATCGAAACTAGGTGCTGAATTCGGAAGTTATGCTATCGTTTTACACTTGGACTTTCGCGGCAAAACTCAACCCAGAAGTGCCGTTATTGGTTTATTTGGCATGAAGGCGATGCCAGAATTGTATGACATTTTGGATTTGGGCATTGTTGATGATTATCTTTATGTTATTTGCTCATTTATTAGTATATTGATACATCTCTTATGTGCCCCTTAAATTAAAAGTTATATATCATGTTATTGTTATAGGCCTAATAGCCTATAGGATATATAGGACATGTGTCAAAATTTAGCCCTCAACAGAAAATTAGTGTCATTTTAAAGACAGTATTTTCACTCAATTTTTTTCCCAAGGGTATTTGACCCTTGGGATAAAAAAGTAAAGGGTCAAAATGAAAAGTGAAGGGTGAAAAAAATTCCGTTAAATTTAAGCGCGATTTTTCTTCGCTTTTTAAAAAAACACCTTTTCGTGTAGGGCCCTATAACATCAAATATCCATCCAAATATATTTTTGTATAGTTTAGTTAATTATTTAAATGATTTTTAAATAATGTATTTGTTTATTATTTAATGGGGTTGAGGGGGAGCCTTAGTTTTTCTCTATAGTTGGGGTCTTGTTTTTTAACCCCCCCCCCCCCCACCCTCCTCCATCCCCACCCCCACCCCTAGACTTGCAATCCAACAATGGGTGATGAAAATTTGTTGCCAAGAAGTGATCATGTGATCCTCCAATTCTTGCATGTTTCAGATCAAAATAAAACACTCTTGCAAATAATGATGAACAAATAATACTCCTACTCAGGAAGGGCTCATGAAAAGAAAACCTTTGGCTTTGAAATAACTTTTCATGAAGTTTTCATTGATAATAATAATACAGGCAATATCCATATGAGTCAACAATAACAATTTTGAAGGGAAGCCCTGAAATTTGTATACAATTTGGTGGGAAAACGTGGGCGCCCGCCCGGCTCCGTGGTTTTTTTACCAAATCCAAAATATTAAATATATAACTTTAAGCTTACTTCATGTACTTTACTCCATTAACATTCAATTATGTCTAAATTTACTTCAAACAAAGTGTACTACAATCAATCCCCATGCTTATAGTTTGTAAACAAAGCCTTTCTAAACATCATTAAGATCTTATTCTAATTTAGAAAATGTTTTCTGCATGAAGTCAAACCGAGGTAGGCCTACAAGTTACAACTATTTGAATGTTTGTGCTGACCTAATTTAGCCTAATATAATAATAAGCTAATAAAAAGTAAGACTAAGTGTTTCAAAATCGCCAATTTCAGAGAATGAGGGTGTTATTCAACCTAAATCTGCGCTAAGGGTTGCTTTGGCCATAGTCATGTGTCATCTTTGTAAAAATAGCCTATGGTTAAGAATTGAGGAGTGAAGTTAGGTCACACGTAATTACCCCCCCCCCCCCCGCCCCAGGTCGACCCGTTACGCTACCCCCTGTTGGCATATAATTCCAATTTTCATTGGTATGCACCTACCGTCCAGGCTACATTTGACGTCTTAGAAAATGCCACTGGGGCTTAGCAAATACTTCACAGTCACAGATACAATTCAAACATGAAAATCAGTGGATTACATTGTCTTCAAATTGTATTTGGAGAAAATGGTGTGGTCAGAAAAAAACATGCTTCGGCGACATTGTTTTGTACACGTCACGAGGTCAGACATCTTCTGATCGCTTCTGGTATTCCCATTGCACCAATGACACGGGACATATTCGAAATTGACTTTTGGCCGCTCGAGAGTTAATGATAGGGTCAAAAAAGTGTTACAGCGAATTTAAATGGAATTGTCTTAATGTCACCAACGCCGAGTATAAAATGAAACTGAACATCCTAGGCCTATCGCTGATCCATGTAGTCTATGGAGGACGGACCATGGCTTCAGGGGACCATGGCTCCAGGTTGCCATGGCTCCATTCAGACACGCATCCTCATACGCTTAAAACAAAATATGACATGGACAGCGGCTGGCATGGATCTAAATGTACCTGTATTATAAGGTTAAAGACAAAGTGTTATGCCTAACTAACATGGGTTAAAATACTTTTTTGGTTATGAGGGCTATTTTAGAAAATTCTGCAAAAAAATCTTTAGTTAAAGCCTTATTTCTAAAACTTCCCCATAGAACTATGTACTAAATTCTTGAAAAACCACCAATTTTTGAAACTGATGTAGCTAAAAAAATAAGCCTATGACCCCATTTCTAAATTTTAGATTCATGGTCAGCACCGTTGAGAATACCTAAAGAAAATGTCGTTAATTCTATGTGGTCGAAAACCCCTTAAAGTCACAAATTTCACAAAATAGTTGGGAGTTGTTTTGTGTGGAAATAGCAAAACGTGTTATTATTATTTCAAGTACCTAAGAAACATCAAGAACATGATGAGGTAACAGGGCCGTCAGCAACTTTTGCCCAAGGGGGGTGCGTTTTCATGATTTTTTATTGGAAAGGGGGGTGCGTTTTCACGATTTTTTACCGGAAAGGGGGGTGCGTTTTCACGATTTTTTACCCGAAGTAGTAGTATGACGTCAGAGTGTTAGTGCTGCAGCACGCTGACGATGCGAGCGCCTTGGCGAGATGCCACGAGCGCCTCTGGCGCGAAGCCAATAACGGGTGGGGTCCAGGGGCCCGCCTTAGGGTTCGCCCCCTGAAGCTCTGAGCATTACAGCGAATTTAGGACACAATTTTCATGTATCTTGCCATCGTTGACCCCATTTTCCATTCATAAAACAACATGTTACCCTAAAAAAAAGAAGAAAAAAACCAAACAGCATTATTTATCAAATAAAGTAAACTATCAGATAGTGTTATTTCAGGACACTGAAACTAATGTCCTACTTAAATCACAGGTCCCCGAAAAAGTAGCAATTGTGAACATTCCAGGGATACCAGTTGTTATGAAATCTTTAAAGAAGTCAACATTTTAGCAGTTTCATTTCCAGCCTGTTGGAAGATGCCTCCAAATTTCAATTTTTTTTCATTTCAGATAAGAGGTACTGATGAACCTCTTTGATTTTGGTATGTATGTAACTCTAACTGTATTGTTGTTTTAAAGTTCTGCCCATATGTATTGAGCACGTGTGGTCCAGTGGATCAGCGCAGGTTTCATGATACAAAGGTTGTGAGTTCTAGCCCCACTGTGGCCAACTTGTTTGTATCCTTGGGCAAGGTACTTAGTCTCAATTGCCTCGTTCACCCAAGCGAGATTGGGTAGCTGTTAAAAAGGGTGATATAACAATCTAAGTGCTGATATGGATGTGCGCCTAGCTAGCAGCCGGCGTAGATGAAGCGAAATTATTGTGACAATTTCTCCAACGACAGCGTAATAATAAATAGGCTACAGCGCCATGAGCGTCGCTTGCAACAGATACCGGCGCTATATAAATGTCCATTATTATTATTATTATTATTATGTATTCCCATATATCTGACAGGCAAAAAGTATTGGAACTGAAAAGTCCCCAAAAATCCAAGACTTCCAAATTTCTTCAAGACACCCCGCCAAGGGATCCCATAACTATAGGCATCATTGGATGTGGCCGTATTGGACTTCACCTAGCTAACTGCTTGCTCGTATTCGCTGATGTGCAGCCTACAGAATTAAGAATATCAACTAGGAGACCAGAACTACTAGGTAAGATGGCTTGTATCATGTTCCTTGCCCTGTAGCAGATATTATGCATTCCTGTAACTACATAACATGTAATCACGGAAATGTATTTATTCCGTGAAGGGGGCAGAAGAAAACACAGTATTGAACATTAGATTGAGGCCTAGGATTTCGGTCTATATCAACTTCAGTCATAAATAGTTGATCTTTATAAAAAACCTTTGGCACAATAAAATTGATTGATTGAAGGAAGATGATCGAATAGTAATATTTGCCTCACCCCAACGACATCCTTAAAGGCATATTAACCCTAACTCTACTACACCACACGGCAACTGTGCGGAAAAAATGTTTTTATAACCCGGCGTGCAGGTTTTAAGGATACAAAACGGACCCAGGCTATATAACGAGGCGAATATACTCGCCGAATGTCAACTGACAGACGTGGTGTAGAGTGGCTAGGATCTGGGCCCTGGTACTGGAGGTCCGTGGTTCAAATCCCAGGGGGGTCGGGGTGACCTTTCAGGTGAATTTTGGTCTCGAGTTAGGGTTATGTGATCTTTTTAGAGCGCCCTCTACTCATGATTTTAGAAAGTAGATTTTCTTGCAGATTTTTATTTCTGATAATAAATCATATATATTTTCTGAGTTACAGAGCGATACGATTCATAATTACTTCAAAATCATAAGAAAAATAAAGACAAAAGAAAAAGTGACCCCAGTGAGATTCGAACTCACGTGTAAAAGTTTTCATAAGACCAGCGCCTTAGACCACTCGGCCACAGTGATAGTTCCCGATTATGGTGGCAAAGAATTAACAAATACCACATAGTACTTATTTGAATGTCGTTATTTCCCAATTACCATAAAATGCTGTCCGAGCCAGGGATACTATATTGATACAACGTTTTATTGCACAAAGACAACTGATTTTTTAAAATCCTTCAGCTGTAAGTTTGTGTATGTAATACAATTGTAAAAATGTAGAAATCACGGTTTTTATCCTAATTGAGGGCGCATCCTTCAACAATTCTCTTAGTATCCCTTTAAGTCTTAAGAATGAATGATAATGAGGTGGGGTTTTTTCTCCAGCATGCAGCAAGCTAGTGCACCGCCACAAATATTTCATCCACTTTCTTCAATCTTGATTTGATTAGAGTCAAAATGGGTATTTTTGTTGTTGATTGATAATAAGTAATTGGTAATCTCCCCTTTCCTCACTCCTAAATATTGCAAAAAAGAATAAGCTTTCAATCTACTCCACATTTGAAATTTGGCTTTGAATCAGAATATTTTATTGCTGTAGACAATATTGAACTTTTTAAGGTTGGTAATATATTGCTGCTACCGCAGTCCCTTTCTCAAATTTTGCTGTATTTTGAATTAGTGGCGTAGCTAGGTTATTCATATTGGGGGGCGATAAATGAAAATGAACCGACAAGACTTTTGTGAGTCAAGAAATATGCGCATAGCGCGCGAAATTTTTCGACTTTACACCTATTTTTGGCACGATCGAGATACATTTTGGCTATAAACAAGCTTGTAGCAAAGAATGTTGCATTTTGGGGACACATGTGCGCACTATGTGCGCACATTTTTTTCATCTGTGTACTTTTGACCATCATAATTCCATGATTCCTGTGGTCAAATGAACCGACAGTGCCAATCTCAACCAACACGACGTCAATATTGGGGGGAGGGGGGGGGGCAATCGCCTCCCTCGCCCCCTCTCTGGCCACGCCACTGTTTTGAATACATTTTGGAAAGAGTAAGCTGATTAACATGAGATACTAGTTATCATAAGGTGGCTCAGTCAATTGTGAAATAATAAATAATTATTCAATACCTTTTGATTTTTTTTATCATAATAGTGTCCTTACAAGAGAAAGGGGTCAAGTGCTGCTATGACAACGCCCAAGTCGCCAAAGCCGTCAAGCTTTTATTCCTATGCATTCTTCCGTCTCAGCTGCCCACAGTGGCTGAGGATATATGTGGCCAGATCCCTCAAAACTGCACAGTGTACAGTCTGCTTAGTTCCGTACCAATCCCTAGATTGAGACAGGTAAAGTACAGTCACTGCAGGGTCTTAGCCAAGATTTGAAACTTGCACATTCAAATTTGAACACTCCAGTTACATTCTATTGCGGACGTTTAGTGTAATATTGTCTCTATGCACCCAACTTGTGCATAAT
Source organism: Ophiura sarsii (assembly GCA_035610835.1). Lineage (NCBI taxonomy): Eukaryota > Metazoa > Echinodermata > Ophiuroidea > Amphilepidida > Ophiuridae > Ophiura > Ophiura sarsii. Next base: position 26,853,064 of record CM069441.1, read on the forward strand.
TTATATGAAGCAAGCCCTCAGATGCGAATAGCAGCCCAATATTGCGCCCAAATGAGTATCGTGAATAATTCGAGATTGGAAAATGTCGTTATGGTCAGTTGAAATGAGCTTACTTGATTTTATAATAAATTAGGGATGCATTTTTTTAGTTGCTTGTCCAAAACTGCCTGTAAGACTTTACGAACTGCCCTGTCCAAAAGAGGAGTGTGTGGGTCGCTGGCTAAGTAAGACCTTGGTACAGTGTGTTCATAAAGTTTATCGCGAATCGAAAAAACCCATTGATTATCCTTTTCTGTTGCATTGTGGGATTGCAAAAGGGCAAAATCTGCCCCGTTCTGGATCCCACAATGCATCAGAAACGAATAATCAATGGATTTTTCCAATTGCCGATAAGGCTTATCGATAGAAATTGTGCATGCAAATTTCCTGGAGAGGGAATTATTTTCTGTATATGACCTCCACCCCACAAAATCCTCTCATTCTTCTTTATAAAGACCCCTCCTTTTTTTAGTTTTTATTCATTTTGTAAGACCCCAGTTGACTCAAACTTAATAAAATCAGAAATGAGCATTCTGCATCCTAATTTCTTACCAAGTTCTAAATTCATTTCATAACCTTTTTTATCTAAATAGAAGGATGCTGTTTTCAACCAAAATCAGTTCCGACAAAGGGTGGCCCACTCCTATTAAAAATAATGTGAGGCAACCCTGTCTCCCTGACCCACTCTGCATTGCTTTTTTCCTCTCAGAGATATTAAGACCCCTATCTATATACAAGACATCCATCATTACAACTAGTTTTGCTTTAACTCCTCAGGTAATCAGATGTCCAAACATCATCAAACCTGAATTTGAGTGGAAGTATGAAAATGCCTCCTCGTCGCCGTGGGACTGTACCAAAGATGTGTGCACGACACTAGAGAACTCCCACCAGGTGGAGATCACCTGTCCTTTGAATCTCATCAAAGATGGTATGGAGAAATGATATTGTTTTTGTACATTTGTTATTCTATTTGAGGAAGAGGGTGTCATCAATCTTGTAGTGTTTTTTTCTCTCCAAAAGTGGGGTTTAGGGCAGGATGTTGTTTGTTGAAATAAAGCTCTTTCTTAACCCTAACCCCCTATTCGGGGTTTAAACGGGATCACAATTTTGGAAGGAAAAACAACAACTAAATCGATCTAGGGACACTCCACACGTCAGCCCATCCTCCCACCCACTATGCCACGACCCTCAACTACTCCTTCAGTATACCGTGCTCACTATATAGGCTCTGTTGATTAAGTCATCAAAAAACGTCCGCACAAATGTGCTTGGAGATAGGCTTAAAAGTAGTATTTTTTAGCTGGGGGGGGGGGGGGGGTTAATAAAACGCAATTATAAAAAACACACCATAATCCTAACCCCCCTAACCAGGTTTTTAACATGTTTAACCGGCATCACAATTTTGTAAGAGAAAACACCAACTAAATTGATCCGGGGACCCTCCACATGTCAGCCCATTGTCCCACCCACTAGGCCAAGACCCTCAGCTACTCGTTCGTGCTATATACCGCACTCACTATATAGGCTCGGTTCATTACGTCATCGAAAACCGTCCACACATACACTTAAAAGTAGGCTCAGAAGAAGAATTTTTAAGCGTGTCTTCATTACTGTATTTTGTTCAAAGTTAGATTATTCCTCCGAATCAATTTAGCTGCTCAAAGCATACATTTTACTCATCAAAATGCAAAATATATGTTCAAAATTATCTGTGGATTTTTACTTTCGAAGAATCCACCCTGGCCCTTTGTGGCTATTGCTCATAAAAAAGGAAATTCACCCACAAACTTATCAACAGGATTACAATCAACTGTAAATTTAAAAATCATCGAAATGTCTTAATGAGCTTAATACAAAATAGGATGTCCTGTAGCGTAAGGATAGCGTAAGGTGTGGGAGGAATTTTCCTGGCTATAGTGAACTTTCAAGTTAATCCGGAATTAATTATCCTGATACGGACATAGATAACAGGACAGTTTACCAAAATAATGACTTGTAACTTGTTATAGCTTGCAAGCTATCATAGTCTCCACAATGTTACCACAGTTTTATTTACCGTGTTCTGGACTAGGGTTTTAGAGTTTCGCTTAATTTTCAGAGAACTGCCTGTTCCAAATGAGACAAGCAACATAACCATGTTACTGTAACCTACTTGTGCAGACTTGAGGGTCAAGGCAGTTTCTAATTTATATAGGAATATTGAAAGTTTACAGATCTTTTTAATTAATTTTTAAAATTATAAATAGAGCTGTTATGTCCCAAAGGTGAACGATCCATGAAAAGTGATGATTAGGCAGATATCATAAGTCAAATATCAATTACCACCCCCCAAAAACCCCCAACAACAACACCCCACCCCACCACCACCACATACAAAATATAGGCAGTGGCATTTTAATTTCATTTTCATTTGGTGGTGTGGGGGGGGGGGGCAAGAACATTTTAGGGAGCATCTTGACTACGACTTTTCAGCAAACTCCTGCGCATTTACTCCAAAAGATTTTTTGTTGTTGGGATGTGCGCGTAAACATTTTTTGCAATATACAACTATTTCAGGCTGATTTGCTTCTTGATCAAAATGATATGGGTAATTTGCACTTGTAGCTTGCGGAGAAACAACAAAACAATGGTTTCAGCTATAATTAATGGGAACATTCAAATACACTCCCTGTTAAATACTCTGGTAGTATTTTTTTCTCACTTCATTTGGGATGGGGGTAGGGGGGTGGGGGCATAGATTCTCAGGGGGATATGGATTATCAGAGGGTTGGGGAAGTGGAAAATTAACAAAACCAATTGTTGGAAAATTGAGAATTAAACCCAGTGGCCAACCTAAGACCCTACTTGAACAATTTGCCCAACGCACGGTTAAATAGTGGTTTCTCTGTTGCCCAACTATGATTTTGCCACTGACCCCTGCTTCTTAGCCTCTTGTAGAACTAAAAGTCATACATACTTATACTAACATGATTGTGAATTTAGTATTGAAAGTAAAAAAGTCATAAAAGGAATATATTTTATAAATTTATATAAGTGAGCTATGAAATAGGATGTCCTGAGGTCAATGGTCACAATCCTGTAGGAGGTTTTAGGTGATTATAAACTGGGTGGATCTGGTATGTTATCCTTAACTTTAACATGGTTAGGCAATTTGCCAAAAGAGGGATTTTGATCAAGTGCCAAGTATAAGTCAATTAAATTTTATTAATAGGTGCATTACCAGTATGATTCCTGAAACCATGATTTAGTTCCTCGTGGAGTGTTTATAATTGCTAATAACGTGTAGTTGTCTAGTCTAGGTGGTGGAGGTCACTTGAGGGTTAATTCTTTTTTGCAATAGCCCAATCTTATAGCAATTTAAATTTAAAGACTCTTCATCCAATTCAATTTGGGCTGTGTATGGGGTCAAGAGTTGGAGTGATCCTGTAACAAGCCTTACAGAATGGAATATTCAATCAGTGTTTATCTTCATGCACTCTCTCCTGCAATCTTTGAGCGTGTTTCTGCTGGGGAAGAAACTGCTAATAAACGCTAAGTTTGCCCAGTAGAAACAGGCAGAACTTGGCAATAATCGGTATTTTTGGTAATCCCAAAAACTTTCACAAACCAGGTTTGGAACCGGCAATAATCGGCAATAATCGGCAATAAACCCAATAGAAACAGAAAGGCGATTAATCTTAGCAGTTTGCGCCGTTAACCGTGTCACGCGTTATACACATTGTGAAGCAATCTTTTTCAGGTACGGGGGCATTGTTTGGTATTAAAAAAAGTCAAATGTAGTGGCCCATCGACTAAGATCGATAAACTTAGCAGTAACTTTTCGCGAGTAGAAACAGGGGGATTAAAAACTGACCGCTTGAAACGTTTATTAGCGTTTACTTTTGAAAGCCCCAGCAGAAACACGCTCTTTGATGCACGGACATCTTGTTAACACAGTTAAAAACTGTTGATCTATTGAGCAATTTCAAAATGATATAGGGTGACAACGATGGACAGGTTTATCCTAAATACTTGAGTGGGCTGAAACAACAACGGGATAGGCGTAAAGGGAGGGTGGATGGTGTCCCCAGTGATCAAACCACTGTCACCCCAAGTGACAGATGAGGCTATAATTAGCCAGAGAGCCATAAGATTATGGTTCGCCAATCAAAATTGTGTTCCCATATTTTCATTGTCGGGCTGACATCACACAAACTGGCAATGGGGAGATTGTGCAAGGAAAACAATTGTACGCATGTGCAGAACGCATCACACATAGCAACGGGCAGTGAATCAAAGTGAATTCTGGGTAATTTATCTGCAAAAGGGACAGCAAATCTGGATGACTGACCAAGAGAATGTAGTCTAGGCTGTCAGGGCAGTGGATATACCTTGTGTAAGGGCGCTCCCAGTCCCAGGTGCTTAGAAATGTTGTAGTTGAGTAATGGTTGATGAAAAACTGATTGTATCCTATTGATAAAAGTGTTTATTTTATATTTTATTACACGTTAATTGAAACATCCTTACAGAATCCCTTATCAGCACCAAAGAGAAATGGTCTGAGATGGTTCTCTACTCTTTCGTCAATGCGTGTCTACGGATTGGTTTAGACAGAGAACAGACGATAGCCCTAGTGAATCAGGTTATTCTGGGACAATCCGAAGCGAGAGAATATGAACACAAGATCACAGCAATAGACTTTACCAAGAGATCAGAGTGAGTAATGAGTCTGGGTCATCTGGGCGGGAGGGGGAGGGGGAGGGCAGTGGGGGGAGAATAGTTTGAGTTTGGAGCTGTATTTTTGTTGCAAAATAAGTGTCCAGAATAGAATTCTAAAAAAAAAACCCTGTCCAAACTGATTTAATCAGATCAAGAATCATTATCACCTAACAGAAAGGGTATGAATAAAGGAGATTGCTCTTATAACGCTTTCCATGCGGCTATTAGTTTTACCATACAAACATATTTTTCAGAAACCTTTCCCAACTTTCAAAGTCTATCTCAATAATTACTGAACTAATTCTAGGCATGTTTGTACTCATTTCAATACATTTCCCATGGTGATTCCAAGTATGGTAATTAAATAAAATAATTTTGACATTTTAAAAACATTTTGTGATATTTTTGAATGTCCTCTGCAGACGCCTGCCGCATGGAAAGTGTTAAGGACATATTTGTTGTCAACAATAATTTCCCAACAACTCCCGTTTGATGAGAACCAGAATAGCACTTATCCCCAACATGGCATATACCGATAACAACTTACAGTTTCAATATCAGTTTAGAAAGCCCTTATAATATTGTCATAGAAATCAGTAGATGAGCTGTCAGTAAAAAAGTCTTGTGGTAGGATGGTACATAGTGAACAAAGTGTGTAATCAGTGGGGTGGGTATTAGTACCGTATTACATAGTTCCTATTCTCGGATCTATACCAATTTTTCATAAAAGTAGGAAGTCAACTTTGAGATTTTAGGAAGCAGGATCTGGTCATTATGTGACCTACATGTACAAATTCCAATTTTCATTTTCCTGGTAATGACCATTAGTTGCAGGTCAATTGCCAATCGCCACTGTCATTTAGGAAACCAAATCCTAGAGTTGTAACAAGAATCCAAGGAAATGGTGACTTTCAGACACAGAGACTTGTGCTGACCACCGGATGAATCAGTAAAACCATCCGGTTCCATCTCAAATCCAACGAGATGATACAGCACCTTATCTTGTCTAAAATTGATGTGAGCAAATGAAGCAAATATTGTTTGCAAGAGTGAACAATCCTATTTTTGATAGGTAAAATCTTACAGACTAGATTAAATTATCTTTGTTGAAAATATGCCCTATTGAATTGATTTCTATGTAGGGTATTAAACAGTATCGGTTCAATAATTTTGATAATTTCGAACAATTTCCATACCTCAAAAACAGCTTAGTGTAAGGGCGCACAATGTTATGGAATGCAGTGTGTCATTTCAATACGCATTGGGCATTCAACATTTGGATGAATGTGAGCGTGACGCTTGGTTTGAATAATTATTGAACTGATTTTAGAAGGACGTATTTGTTATAGTACCATGGGCTTTAAAATTTGGAAGGGGTGGGAGAAGCAGAAAAAGGAAAGTTGTATTATTAGGATGGTACATACCCACTATTACCCAGACATCCTCCTATTATGCATTTCTGTACCCACAGTTTTCTGTACTGATTTGCTATCCAATAATGCACCAGGGGCTGATAGTGACATATAAATGACAATAGCACTATTTGATCTTAATATAACAATCATAGCGCATGCGACACAGAACTCAAATTAGCATGAAAAAAGTGAGTATTTTTAAGATTACAACGAAACTAAGAGATGTTATGTTTCTCTTATAGTACGAGGGAGATTGCGGACCAGCTACACTGAATGATTTCTGACCCAAGACTTTGTTTGTTCTAGAAACATTCAGACGGGTTAACCTTAAAGGTGTATGTTCCGATCACTTTTGTTTGGCTATGATTTTTTTATTCACATCAAGATATTTTGATATCAGAAGAATTCCCATATTTTTCTCATTATGTCTGTAAAATCTTAGGGGCAAGAAATGTTCCATTTAGAAATTATAGGCTAAAATTTGGTGAATTACTGCTAAAGGTGGTTAACCACCCGCCAGTCTGTGTACTACTCAATGGGCACATTTCTTGTGACCTTGTGCTTATAAAATAAGAACCATTGGAGTTATGCAACTCAAACACACACGAACAACCCGGGTTCGATCCCGGGCACTGGCGCAGCCTGATTTCCCAAAAATGTTTACCCGTTTCATTCCCAAAACATGCCAGAGAAGTAAGGGTTAAAACTAATCATATGCTCAATGAAAACAATGTGTAACTGGCTATACAAAGTAATAGAAATGTCATTTGATGACATTGGGACGATGTATCTTATCGTATCATGTTGCAAATGATAATGGGATAGGTTCATGTATCTACTCTATAGTCGCTGGTAGAGAGTTCAGTACTGCCCCTACGCACGCTAATGAATGGGCAGGTGTATTTATATGATGCCATATACAACCGGGATAATCTATTTGATGCTCGCATTGGTTGGGTCAAAGTCTTGCTGTTCTATTTAATAAATAGGAACCACACTTCTTTGTTTACACCTAATAGTATGAGCTTGTTACAGCAAAAAATGCTGAACAGTTTTACTATAGTTCGTACATATCTATAACACTTTTCAATGTAATTATAGACCATGTGTAGTTCATGCAGGAGAGATGTTACTAGAATTGCGCTTAGATTATTGTGTTTAGACTCAAATTGTTTACCAGAAACAAATATGATCCACACACATCTATATATTTATATAACCTTTCCAGGAATCGATTATGGATGCTTGCCGAAATTTTAGCCATGAACAATGAGGGGAAAACAAAAGAGTACAGTATGATGCATTGAAACATGGTTCAGTTTCAGGATGACGGCCTTTTGAACAAAACAACAATAACAAAGTTGAAAGTTTGTTTTGAAAAGAAGGAAGGAAATTTAAAGTCAAGGACAAAATATAAACAGTTTCTGATTTCATGACAGCATGCCGCCCTTTGTTTTATGCAACACCCATTATTTTGTTATTGTCATTGTCAATTATTAATTAAGTGAGCCACCAAAAGGGTATGAATATAGGAAGAATTTTCAAAGTGTATAACCCCTTCTGAAAATTCTGCCCTCCCCAACTTCACCCTTCCCATAGTATCCATCCATTGGCACATTAATAATTATATGCAAATAATATGCAAATTAATAATTATATGCAAATTAATAATTATATGCAAATAACAAACTTGCTTTCCCATGCTCCCTCAATTAAAAAGCCTGATTACCCTACTCCTACTGGATGTGGCAGCTGTGTAACTCCTCAAAGTTGTTGTCATTATTTTCATGTATAGAGATGCTGTGAGGTTTTTATACTGATTAGAATGGATGGGGAGGTCTTTGCTATACTTTGAAGAAGCAACAGATAATTATAATTAATATTGGAATCTTATATAACCCATGCCTCACAAAAGAGGCTGCACATGGCACATACACAGGAAAAATGACCAAATCACTTTCAAGTGTGTATTATAAGTACATTTTCATTGTAGTGAACTTTGTAAGGTATCGGTATCAAAACAATTAAACTGATAGATTAAGATTATGTAAGCATTTTGAAACAAAGTGTACTTTAGGTCTACAGCAACTACATGCTGCTAGCCGCCACTTCTTCAGTCCGTTTCATCTAGCAATTATGGTGATGTGCTCGAAAAACTTGATTTTTCACAGCGCACCCCAGCACACATTGACTGGGACTTCCATGGGCGGAACACCCAGGTTTGATTTGTCATGCAGATAGAGCTGATTTTACACCTCATTTGGCCCACTTGTTTTTAAGGCATATCAAGCGATGTTTTTCCTATATCCTTGATTTTTACTTTGAAAGCAGATGCATTTTTTGATATAAATCGTAAAGATCTTCTAAGTTACAGAGCGATACCATTCCTTATTGCTTCAAAATCATGGTTTGAATATGTTGAAATGTTGGGGTTTGCTCCGACAACTTCTCATTGTTTTTTCGTTCGTAACTAGAATTCCATGGTTTGACACCGTATTAACGCCGTTTACAGGGGTTTCTGGCTACGATCGCAACTGTATACACATGTGCACAGAATGGGTATGGAATACTTCATGATGAAAATAATAACAAATGTGTTGAATGATTCCTTAATTGTAAGCAGATTTACATTACGATTTAGTAAAGTTCTGTGATGGTTCTTCACAGAAAATACAGTCAAGATAGATTTATGAGTCTAGGAAAGTCTCTTCTGATAGTCAAACTTTATTATAAAAGAGAAAAAAGTATGTGCAAAAAATTGAAAAAGATATAATAATCCGCTCGAGCACTTCATACCACTGGGCTTTATGAATGCTATAGCTGTTAGAACATTAGTACCATGATCATCACCAATCAACAATGCTCTACTCTTATAGCAGAGATGAACAATAGGCAGACTTAATTGTTGCATAATGAAAAAAGTGCTCCCAAAGTTGAAATTAAGGACCTCCCTAAGTAAGAATATTTTACATCACTACCAATACCGGAAGTTTGAACTGCTGTTGCAAAACCAACATTACTTCCTTAAATTGATAACAAACAAAGTCACACGATTTTCCTTTCGACAGAAAGTGGATAAAGTGATATGTCGTGTACACTCATTTACATCATAGCAATCAAAGACAGGAATGATTAATTTTGGATTTTGTGAATTATATGTACCTTACTTTAATTGGAACCAAACATGCATCAATTACATGGTAGAATAAAGTGTCCCACAACAATTATATGATGCACTACTATATCAAAAAATGTGTGAGTAATTTGTAGTACTCAATAGCGCTAGAAGTATGAGACATGATATGGCGCAATGTTTGTCACACTTTCAATATTGTTTGTGTATTTGTTTATAAACATGAAATGATTAGTGTTTAAATAATCAAAGGTCTTGTAATTTTCAGCAAGGCATCATTCAAAAGCATAGAGTGTGTTCTTGTAAATGATATTATATTATTTTAGGCTTGACTCCAACTCCAATATTAATTTGTTTATCATTTTGTAAAATAAATCAGGCCCTATTTTTAACACCATCCACTTTCCCACAAAGACACCCCATTCTTGAGTGCTGTACCCAATTTTACTAAGTGACTCTTGATGAAGTTCAATAATGGGTGTGAGGCATGATGATTTTATGCATAACAAAGGATAACTACTGACTCTAGGATATCTCTAAACAAACACTCTACAATCCCATCATTCACCGTGGCATCAAACAAGGTCATAGTTCTCTAGGAAGGAAATCATTGATATCCTGTGTTATTGTAGCAATATCCTCATAGTTTAGAGTGTGTATACGTGCTGTCGGTCATGAAGCTCAGTTTTCAACATTTGTTTGTGTTTTTGTTTGCTTGTTTACATGGTCAGTCCACCCCGACACACGCTTGGGCCCTGATGGGAAGAAATATCTTTGCTCATATATTGGTTCTCTTTTGTGTGTAAACCGTTGATTTTTGAACTAAAAAATCACAGCAGTATGTTCTTAAAGCCCTATTTTCAATTTTCATCAGCAATTCAATGCCAAGTTCTCTACGGTGTGGGACGCTATCTAAAGGTCGATCTGGCGAACATCACAAAAACTTGCCAAGGGGAAAATGACGAAGGATATGTGCAAAGTGTTTACTGTGCACTAGAATGGTGGGTTTTGCTGGCAAAAAGGAAAGCGAATGTGATTTCTGAATTACCATTTAAAAGAATTGTATCAATTACCTTTGTTTTAGAAATCAGCATGTGCATTAAATTTTTATCAAAAGAATATTGAAAATGTGCAATTCCAACACCTTGCCTGCCACCAAGGTTGTCAATAGCCAAAATGTAGTGCCGGGTAAATTTTACAAGAATTTGATTTTTTTTAATTTTTTTACAGCTGTTTTAAGTAACAAAATGGCCCATTTTTTCATTTTTGTGCTAGTTGGAAAGGTCTGAAGTTCCCTTGAGTACTGGTTGTTGTAGTTTAGTGCTGGTAATTACTGCCAACCGGTGGCAACCAGTGTAGTGACAACCATGCTTTCCACACTGGGGCACAGTACTAAATGAATATTCCATTGGATTACATGTATAAAAGGCATAAATCGGCTTGATTTTTGCTCTTAATACCCAATTTTGGCATGTCGGAAATGTTTGCAGTCATAATGATTATGCTTATTTAAACAGCACCATCCCTATTTTCAGCCCCAACGCTCGGCTTCTGACCGCCTCCAAGCAAGTGTGTTCATCCATATATGATAAATTCTCTGTAAAAAAAAATTAATCTAAAATAAATTATTTTGAAATATCCTGACGCCAAACTGATTCCTACAAAATCATTTTTTTAATTTTTAGCCAGAACTTACTACCATTACACAAAACGAGGAGTGACTTAGTGCTGTGCACCCTTATGAAGGCATTATAATGCCCTCACTTGGGGAACTAATCCCCATTTCCCATTCATTTGATCAAAAGCCAAATAAGCGCTAGTAATAATAAGGATGCCATTCTATTTGCAGGATTTATACTTCAGGCAGTATTATGTGTTTTATAGGCCTCAAATAATATTGACTTTGAGTGTGTATCCTTTTTAATTGGGTTTTCTAAGGTTAGGTTAGGGTGTAACCTTGTTTTTCACAGGACCCGCTATTAATATTATTGTTCACAGCAACTAAGCTTTTGGTTTAATCAAGGCATGCCTTGCACAAAATGACTCAAGGAGTGATTTAGCGTTGTGCGCCCATATGAAGGCATTATACTGCCCTCACTTGACCTAGCCTCCAATTCACATTCAAAGCCAAATGAGGGCGCCATTCTTTGCAGGAATTGGTTAAAGTATTCTTATATAGAACTGTAGCTCAGGCAGTAGGATGTATCTGATAGGCTACACCACAACTAATAATATTGACTTTGAGTGTGCATACTTTTAATATGTTTTCTACATTTAACAAAGGACTAATTTAGGTTAGGTTAGACCTTGTTTTTCATGGGACTCACTGCTAATAGTTTTGTTCCAACAATGGAGCTCTTGGAACTTTTATTTTGACATGATCTTCAAAAGGAATACTCAAATTTGAGCCAATCAATGAAGGCTTATAAATATAATGCCTATAACTTAGTAAGTTCTCCCTATATTTAACAATCATCTGAATTATATTGGTATTTCTCATTTTTATTTCCCTCTTCTGCAGTATATTTCCCATCTTTGACATGGCTGCCGTCGCTGGCAACGAGACGCCGCTGACAAAGACCATCACCCAGAACGAAGAGATCCGACAACAGTTTGTGAAGAGGTACAAGAACATCTTTGACAAGTTTGTCTACTGGAAAGGCATCAAACAGGTCAAACAAAAAGACAGTCAATCTGACTGAGACCAGCAGATGTTAGATAGGAGCCATTATAACTTTACTGTTTTTCAATATAAGGTTGAAAACTAGTTGTGACAGATGAATTGTGCAATACCAAAATAATTGATACTCATTTTACCTTCCTCCAGTAGCGTAGCCATATTCGAGTCTTCTTGTCGGTCGAGAGTAGCACTGTTGGTTATGGCTAGTTTTTTTCGCGCCGGTTTCGGGAACACCACAAAGTTTCTGACTCGGCGGCAATTCGCAAAATTTTGTCTTTGAGGTATCGTCCACTGCCTTCCTTAGTGTAGTGATGTTAGAACAGTGTATTCCAGTGATAGCAGCTTATTGTTTTGATGAATGGAAGCACATGTCAGTAAATGATATGTTTGTCGCTGAGATATGCATTGATGTTACTACAGAGAGGGATATCAGTTGACTGAAGAGTTTACAACATGGACAATGTGACAGGATTATCAAAGCCTTTTAAGAAATGATTATTATTTAGCAGGTTTTGAAATTATTATGAACCTTTTTTTTAAAAGCTAATTCAGGGCATCCAGAGCATGAAGCTAGACATGGAGACCCCAGGGCAATTGAGGGGGGGACAGGCCTGTGATCAGGGGGCATAACCGACTATTTTATGTATATCTACATTGAGTTTGTCATTTCATTTGGGGGGTGGGTGGCAGCAAGTCTTGCAGGGGGGATGCCATTTGTCAAAGCTGAACTGAACATCAATGTAATGTACTTTTCAATGATTAAACATTTTTTGGGCAAATCTGGCAATCAATGTCATAAATACACAATCAATTCATCCTTCATATCTCATTTAAAGAGCAGCATTGCATGTCCAGTTCAATTATGACAGGTGAAGTTAAAAAACAGGGGAGGGGGGGGGGGGGGGGGGGGGGGGAGGACATATAATAAACTCAGTAGGAAACTAGTAGGAATGACTGCCAACAAGGATCTTAAGATATACAAGTATGTGCCACTCTAATAGGTCACTGTTTTTGCTAAAATTCTCTAAACATGAGGTATGATTTGACTTGTGCTGGAAACCCTATTCATGCTAGCTCAAAGCCCTTTACAAGAGGTTTATGTTTGTAATAAAGCATTAACAGTGAAGCAAAATGGTGATTCAAGTATATTTTATGCATTTGGTATGTTTTGAAGAATATAATGCAAAAAGAATTTCTTTAAATACTGTCCAGGGAAAAGATTTAAATAAAATTAGCAATCATAATTGACAGTGTTTCTTTTTTAGTGTGGGATGAACAGGAAACGGATGATGCATTATTACATAACAGGTGTTACTCCCAACTCGGTATCGGTCCGGGTCTCGGTTGATAGGTCTGCACAAACAAAAGTCATGAGTGGATGATTACGCTACCGACCTATTGAGGTTCTGTGTGCGAGCCTGGGTAACTCCTATGACAGGGTAGTAACTTGCCATCATCAATTAATGATACATATTATGCATGCTTAGAAACTCTATATTTGTTTCCGGTACAATATTAAAGGGTAATTCTTTTTGTATTTTGCTTTTTACAATATCCTCCATCGAATAAAACAAAGTTGAATCACCATTTTGGCTGACCTTTTAATCAAGTGTAGGCCCTTTGTTATATTAATATATTATGTTTGTTAATATGTAAATATAGTTTGATAAATTATGCACATATTTGAAATAAATTCATGGAATTGAAATAATTTGTTGTTTTCCTCATTTTTATCCCCACTGGCTTGAAAAGTAGGAGGGATTTTGTGATCATGTCATGTGTAAGTTGAGATGTTCATGGGGTGTACACTGATTGATATGACCCCAATGACCCCTACATGACCTTTAACCACAATTTGTCAACACTTTAAACTGCACTTTTGCTTTTTAGGGCTAAAAAAAGTCAAACTTCAATCTTAACCAAACTTGGTGACAACAATTTTTGGGTAAAGGGACTTGAGATGATACATCCGGTGTTACCGGATTGACCTTTAATGACCCCTAGATGACCTTCGACCCATTTTGTCCAAACTTTAGGGCCCTCTCTCATATGACAAGTCAGACTTCAATCTCAACTAAACTTTATGAACTTGGTGACAATACTATTTGGGTAAGGGGGTGTGAGATGAATCATGGGGTGTACCCAGATTGACCTCTAATGACCCCTATGTGACCTTTGACCCCATTAGTGAATCTCCCAGCCAGGGGGATTCGCAAGTCGTGACTTGCAGTGTTTTTATATTAGCCTTTCCAAATCTAAAATTCCTTCGTTGATTTTGTTGTCTATGAGTTGTTTGAAAAGATATAGGATATGTGAGATGATCCCTAGATCAGATATGAACACAATGCCAGCTCTAAATTATGTTGTGCAACTTCCAACTTGGATATGTGGTCAAATACCCAGCCAAATATTGAACTAATTGATACATTAAAGCGATAAGAATGATGATTAGTGCAAATAGATTTGCTTCTAAACAAGGAAACGGATGATTTTCAATTAAAGGGCCTATCATTCTCATTAAAGGCACACTCTGCATGCTTAGTCATTCCCTATCCATTCACTATCAAGAGGGATCCTCTTTTTTTTTGTAAAACAAAACACCTAGACACCCTCGCACGATACAAAATTGAATAAGTTATGCCAACATGGGTTTGCGCTTTTTGTAATACAACCAAAGTAGGATACTTTCCTCATAAGATTCCATTTTTTTTGGATTTTATTGGCATATTTTGTCATTTTATAGCCGTTTTATCTATGAATGTATGAAACGACCACAATTGATATGTTCCAAAATACTTTTTATCTTTTTCATAGTCGACACCGACATTGACATCGACACCTACATTGACACCAACACCAAAATAGACACTTACATTGACACCGACGCCTACATTGACATAAAAAACAACACCGACATTCACACCAACACCTACATTGACACCGACACCAAAGTCGACACCGACAATGACACCAAAATCGACACCGAGATTTAATGACACCGACACCTTTATTGTCACCTACATTGACAATTGATACCGACATTGCATGACACCGACACGCACATTGACAATCGACATCGGCCCCTAACCCCAACTCCCAAAGCTCCGACCGCGTAAGCGGTCAGGGAGGAGGGTTTGGGAGGGGCAAGACAATTTTGAATTTCTTGTGATTTTAAAACGCCGGAAAACGCATTCTCAACCCCTTTCGAAAGTTATTTCGTCCAACAATTAAGTTCCGTGCGCTATAATATTTTGGCATTTAGTACGGTGTCAGGGAGTAATAATTTGGTGCTAAATTTGACCTAAAATTGCCAAAAAAATCTTATTTTATGTACATGATTTAGCATAAAACCATAAGCTGGGATCCAAATTTCATTGACCAAAACATGCGTACAACAACGAATATATAGATATTTAAAACCCTTCCTAATAATAATATATAAAGTAAATGACGAGCGCTGCGAGCGTCTTGGTGGTACAGAGAGCCAAGCGGTGCTAGTCATGACGGTCGGTTTTCTCGATTTTGAATATTTGTAATCGCACGGATATTGGGCCTACGTCAGTTGCGTAGCTAGTCTTGATATTGGAGGATCAACAAGTGAAGAAAGTGAACCAACAAGACATTTCTGATAAATAAATGCGCGTGTAGCGTTTAAATTTACACTCATTTTGCCATGATTGCGGGGATATTTCGGCTTCACAAACTTTGCTATCTTTATACATTTTACCGTCACAATTCCATTTTTAGGGGGGCACATTACATATAGTGTCCCTACACTTTCAGTTATGGGGACGTGCCTCCCCCCCCCCCCCCCCGGTCCACCGCCCTTGCCCAAGCTCTAAGGCCTAACCACAACCCCCTATAAATCCTAACCCGACCTAACCTAACCCCAATCTTTAAACCCTAACCTAACCCCAATCTTTAAACCCTAACCCCAAACCCCCTAACCTCAACCCAACCTCTAACCCTAACCCACTGTACTTGGTATTTGGAAGAAGAATCCATATCCTAATAAATTCATGCGTGTGCGTAAAATAATATCGCTTGTGTGATTTTACCAGTGGTATATTGTGGGAGTAGATATACGTATGAACAGACACTGGGCGTTTTTGACATTGTGGTGGTACTCCCACAGTGGAGACTTTTCCAGGTGGTTTTAAATGGCCTCTAGAGGGGGTATAGCCATAGATTTGTATGTCTTTAGGGACCGTTCATTATTTATGGTGGAGGGGGGGTTGGGACAATTTCGAGACTCGTATGTCAAAATTACCTAACCCCCCTACAGCTGAAACTGAAAATTACATGACCCCCCTACTAACCAATAGCTTTTTACACAACCCCCCCCCCCCCCTCCTCAAAATCAACTTGTCACAAACTTAGGGGTGTATTTTTCTTTTGTCCATGGATTCGTTGGTTGGCCTCTGCACGGCCAATAATTTAATGACTACATTGCGAGCGTAGCGATGCGGAAAATTTGTCATATATTTATACCTTTTTGGTGGATTTGTGAGTCTTTATAACCCGAAAAAAAGTTAGAGCATCCTGACAAAAACGTATGAAATATTCTACTTTTGTGAGCTTTGGTGCAGAGCTGAGAGTGAGACGAGGTGAAAAGCATGCAAGAAATTACCATTTATAATCATATTGTTGGATTTTGGAACATAGGCTAATTAACATGTTTTTATACACCCCATGGCCCCTAATGTTTTCAACCATTGACAATAATATAGGTATTTTTACAACAGATCGTCCAAGCGTGCACAAATAAGATTTTGTGTCCGAAAGTAGTCATAAGTAGCCTACATGTTTTGAATTTGAAAGGCTGTAAGAAAATGTGCGCGAAGCGCAGAAAAAAATAGCATTTACACTCCAAAATAGCCTCTGAAATCACCACCATCTTTATAGTAAAAAAAAGTTACACAACCCCCCCTGTTTAAGAATAAAAAGTTACATAGCCCCCCTATTTCAACATATGAAAGTTACGTGACCCCCCCTATATTTTACCCAACCCCCCCTCCAGCATAAATAATGAACGGTCCCTTATGGGAGTATTTTTCATATATATGGTTTGTGAACAATCACTGAGTGAGTGACATCTTGAATTAATCATGTTAATAAAATGGATATATAAATCTTTAGCCGTGACAGCCGTGGTGTAGTGGGGAATTCTTCGCCTCTGGTGCGAGAGGTCCCTGGATCAAATATCGGGGGGATATTTAGGTCGATTTTCCACTTTGAAGAAAAAAATCTGAAAAAAGTGGGGGGTAGAGTTAGGGTTAAGAAGCAATTTTTTGATTTTCTTCAAAACATTTCTAAGTTTTGTTAATATAACCCTAACCCTACCATATACCCCTAAAATACCAAGACTGGGCACGTTGGTACCACCTGGCGTGGAGGGGGGGGGGGTGCCCCCTCTGACAGAAATTTGTGTGCCTCCACCCCACTTTCCGGATGTAGTGTTTATATGCGTTATAACTATTTAAAAATGACCAATTTACGCCTGGCTTTTATAAATAAATGAAAGTGTTATAGATATAACTGTTTAAAACCCGGATGATTGGCCATCATTTGTTGAATGTGATGTTTTTGGACTGTGCGATTTTGTGACTGTGCAAAATTTTGTGACCGTGCGAAATTTGTTGACCTTAATTTATTTATTATGCACACACCCCATTAATTTACGCCCACAAGTGAATTTATTACGCACCAACACAAGCGATTTATTTACGCACACACATATGAATTTATTACGCACACAAGTGAATTTATTACACACACAAGCAATATATTTTACGCACACACATGAATTTATTAGGATATGGATTATTCTTTCAAGTACCAGGGTTAGGTTATGGGTTAGAGGTTGGGTTGAGGTTATGGGTTAGGGTGTAGGGAATGGGGTTAGGGGGGTTGTGGTTAGGGGGTTAAGGTTAGGGAGTTGTGTTAGGGCAGATGTCAATATCGGTGTCAATGTCGATATCGGTTGTCAATATCGGTGTTAATGTAGGTGTCGGTGTCATTCAATGTAAGTGTCGATTGTCGGTGTCAGTGTCATTAAATGTCAGTGTCTATGTCAATGTCGTTGTCGACTTTGGTGTCAATGTAGGCGTCAAATAGTATTGTTGTGACAACTCTGTATGATAGTATTGGTTCTAATGCCTACCATCATATCTGAGCTACACATAATGTAGGGTTCGTTTCTACTCAATTAAACACCTTAAGACTTCTCAGCTACTAAAGTTATTTCTTCTTTATTGGATAGGCAAACGGTACCAAACATAGATCCGACCCACACTATTAGTAATATACACTGAGCCAAATAAAAACCCTTTAAAGGGGAAGTGCTAGTACAAATGAAAGACTTTGATATTTTTTAGGAAAGCATTTGGTAGAATAATGACATGTAATTGGGTAATCAGTATTGGCACAAGAGCAGGCAGTGAACGTATTGGCAAATTTGGGCATGATATCAAGTAATGAATATGAAGACAAATTTGCAGTAGTTGTCCGTACTGTATATATGTGAAAATCAGACACAATTAGGCAAGATATCAACATTGAGCTTGTATTTGATTATTGTAGTAGAGATCTTCCGCTTAACAATGGTACTCTTTTTTTAAGCGGAGTTATATAATTTTTCAGTTATAGTCTTTATGAAAACTCCAAACTGAGATATCATCCTTTAAAGATGTACTTATAATGTACTAACGATGTACTTTTATTTGTATTTTTTTATTTTTTTTATTTTTTGGTTTGAATTTTTAATCTGAAACTTTCACATTAATGTTATAAACACTCTGAAAATTAATTATTTACAAGAATCACCTCCAATTAGGGTTTGGGCTGTACTCTTTTTTTAAGCGGAGTTATATAATTTTTCAGTTATAGTCTTTATGAAAACTCCAAACTGAGATATCATCCTTTAAAGATGTACTTATAATGTACTAACGATGTACTTTTATTTTTATTTTTTTATTTTTTGGTTTGAATTTTTAATCTGAAACTTTCACATTAATGTTATAAACACTCTGAAAATTAATTATTTACAAGAATCACCTCCAATTAGGGTTTGGGCTATTACTCAGTTTGGAGCTCTGCCCAATTCGTGAATTAAAAAGAAATTTGGAAGAAATGAAACAATCATTTGATCTTGTTGTGTGCATTCATTGGCGGCGTAGCTACAGGTAACCCACCAAGGGTCATTCGGGGGGGGGGGGGGGTGCAATTAACAATTCAGGGGAGTTAAAGGGTTTTATATATACTTATCTCCAATTTCATGGCGTTTCTCGTCGTGGGGAATCAATACCAATCCTAATCACCTAAAGGCTTTGTCCCAGGACCTACCGGGCCGGGGCCCTTATGTAATGTGAGCCCTGGACCCCACGCCACTCTCGTGCCCCCGGGATGACAAGCCTCCTGGCTACGCCCATATGTCGCAAACAATTGACTTCAAAACTCATAAAACGACCGCCAATTTTGTATTTATTTCATTAAGCCTACCAAAGAATGGAAATTAACTACCCAGTATGATTTGTTTGTGCAGTTATAAACGATATCTCCATCTTTGGCAAACACGAGAGTAAACATTTTAGAACCACCCTCTCCATAGGCTTTATTGGTAAAGTGTTGTAAAAATCAACACAGATTGTCAGAGGTATATTTGCTCAATAGTGAATTAAAAAGTACAATAGTTTTTAAACGGCTTTCGTTGAATAACAAAATAACAGACATAAGGGACACTTTCTATGCGGCTAGTTTTACCAGAGTGATATTACCTATTACACCTCCCTGGTTTTGCCATATAATTTTTTTTGTGCAAAAACCTTTTCTAAACTTTCAAAGTCTTATCTCAAGAATAACTGACCTAATACTAGACGTGCTTGTACTTATGTTAATTAATTTCTCATGGTGATTCGAAATATATGATGATGAAAGCCAATAAATTAAATACGTTTGTGAAACATTTTGTGAATTGTATTTTGCGTGTGCATAACCGCGCGCATGGACAGCGTTACTCTATTCTATATTTGCCTAAAACTAGCGGCGTACCCTCGCTACGCTCGGGTCCCCGCTACGCTCGGGTCCCCGCTAGATGGTTATGCCACATTACCTACCTCTGAAACCACATAACCCCCTACAACCCCCCTATAAGCCCCCCCCCCCCCCCCCCAAGGCCAAACCAGGTTGATTTATAACCATACCTCCTAAAGGCATTATAAACCCCTAACACCCCACCCCCAATTAGGTTGATTTATAACCATATCCCTCCTAACCATTTACTGCGGCTACTTTATTAACCCCTACCTCTCAAACCGCATCAAGTTAACATAGCTTCGTAATTTTAAAACTACATAAACCCCCTACAACCGCCCCCCCCCCCCCCTGCAACTACTGTACACCAACCAGGTGGATTTATAATCATAACCCTTGAACCATTTCCCGTGGCTATACTTCATTAACTCTTAACCCTATCCTAAAACATTTCCCCTTGGTTTACCCCCCCCCCCCCCTCCATGATACACACCCACCCAAACCAGGTTGAGTATTATAATCACAACCCTCCCTAAACCATTTCCCGTGGCTTCTTCATTAACCCTCGGTCCCTTAGATTGTTTGGCACCAACTTAAAATAAATTAAACCATTTCCCGTGGCTTCTTCATTAACCCTCGGTCCCTTAGATTGTTTGGCACCATCAGGTTGCTTCATTAACCCCCGCAAAACGCTACTTGTACCATTATATCCCTAGGCCTATCCTAAACAATTTCCCGTGTTTTAACCCTGCCCCCCCCCCCCCCAACATGACACCAAATACCCTACCAACAGGCCTATAACCATTTCCCGGTGTGGCTTGTGCGCCATGTGTAGGGGTGCGTGTGCCGCGGCAGTGAGCCCTTGCGCAAACATACACGCGACGCGTTACCACGGTATGATTACGCGGTAGTACGCGCAACGCACAATGTTAATTCTAGTGGCATTTATGAGCCAAATCTGAGAAGTTTTTTGCTGTTTTTGGAGCCAATTGTTAACCAATTTCACTGAAATAAACTTTAACACCCTTCCCGTTATTTCCTCTATCTTTCATGCAAATTAGGCGTCACTTTGATCACCACTAACGGAGAAATAAGGATAACAAATAAACACACAAACAAACAAACATACACCGTTTCCAGATTTATAGTAGGATTCTCAGTTTGCTTCCCCCCTCCATTTCTTTACATTGCCACAAGCTAGTGGATAGTTATCGCTTTGTTTACCTATCGGAGTAAATATACTTTACACAGGCTAGGCAAACAACTGCGGACATCATCTCAAAATTTCACCCCGGGCGCTAAACAACTGAACACATCTCTCGTCCAATCAAAGCCATGGACATAGATGGATTAGGCGGCGCTTGTAAGTGACCCTGATGCAATACACATAGCATCCAAGCGTCACACTTCTCGATCAACCAATATACCCGTATGAGAGTGTCATTTGGCTGGACCCGTTCGATAATTATACCGATTTGGTCACGGTTTCCTGAACCAAGTGACTCGAAGTCATCGCGTACTTGGAATATTGATTTTGAATTCAGGCTATAAGAGCTAGCTATCGTGATAGCTAGCACAAAAAGAAACTTATAACATTTTAACAGATCACCAAATAAAATTCTGTGCATGAAAATGTGCCAAATTTGGATACAATATTACTGCAATGTATTGCTTCAAATGGCAGTTTGTAGCTTCAAATAACACACACAAAAAAGAATTACCCTTTAATATTGTAACGGATAGAGTTTCTAAGCATGCATAACTTGTATCATTATATTGATGATGGCAGGTTACTACCCTGTATAAGTCATAGGTGTTACCCAGGCTCGCTCGCACACAGAACCTCAATAGGTCGGTAGCGTCATTCACTCATGACTTGTGTGCAGACCTATCGACCGAGACCCGGACCGATACCGAATTGGGAGTAACACCTGTTACGTAATAACGCATCATCAGTAAGTATACAGTTCATCCCACACTTAAAAAGAAACACTGGCAATTATGATTGCATTTATGTATATCTTTTCCCTGGACAATATAAAGAAATTCTGTTTGCATTATATTCTTCAAAACATAACCAATTGAATAAATTATTGGCACAAATTACCAACTTATAACAAATCAACAGTTAAAATCATCTACTAAAATATTCTGAATTTGGCCATTGGTGATTATTGCACCGTTGGCCTGTCACGCCAAACCAGTCGGGTTACATGCACAGAAATCTATGTTAAAATAATGATCAGACACAGACTGAACACCTAACCATGAAAGATATTTGCTACAAAATATTAAGTAATTTTAAGACACTATTTAGTACTATGTGTATGATATATTTAGTAGTTAAATTGTACTGTTTTTGACAAAAATACCTCATGATTTTAAAAGTAGGCTACATCCAACATTAGGCAAAAATGTATCATTTGTTCCATAACTCTGAAGAAAGTTGCAATGTGGTCCACATATTTTTCTTGATTTTTTTTATTATGTGTCCTCATTTTGAACATTGATTTAAAAAATGTAATTTGAAATAACATACAAGATGATATGAGACAAATAATTAATATAGTTTGGCCTCTTATGGACAGTTTACTCTAGAAAGACAGGCATACATTGGTTTGGTCCCGAGGTACATTGGTATATTGTAAGACACATGAAATAGGCAGGTCTGTTTTCACACTAGTACAATCTACCATTGTTAGTTAAATTTGATCATCTTTAAAAGATAGATTGAAAACATCAACAGATAATCTGTGTATAGTCACTCTTGGGAACTACTCCCCCAACCACTTACTATAGTTTAATCAGTTCCAAATTGGCGAGAAATATTTGGTTTTGATCTCTCCGCGCGCAATAGTAAATCAAGCGTATATGATGCACAGTTCGTATGTTGCCTTCATGCACGCCCGCGTCCTTCTTTATTCATTCACTGCTGTAAGGAGGCTTCACCAATTCGGAGCTGATCAAACCATAGTAGCACTAGGTCAATCTGAGATCTGGCTATAACCACTTTCAGTTGGCGCACAACAGGTTATCAGGTAACACAAGATCTGACCTGAGCAGCCAGCTAATTAAATAAACTTACCACGCACCTCACTTTGTAAGAAAGAATCTTTCACCTGGTTGTAAACAACATTATCTTTATATTAATGGTGCAAAGAATCAATACTTAGAATTCAATTTAAACAATTAAGAACAGAGTTTCACAAACATACAGGTGTGTATATATACTTCCTTACTGTTAATTTGTACCACTACATGATGCAAACACACAGCTTGTGTGTGTGTGTGGTCCATATGAATACATGTAATAGTTGTTTGATGAGCACTAGAGTGCGAGTCAAAGTCAAACATTTTACTTGTACGCTTTAGATCATAGTTAAAGAGCTAAACACACTGTGTTGATAGTAAAACATAAGCCATGTTTTACTCTAGTCATCCATGTACGGACAAGCAGAAACCACCTTTATATACCCTACCGCTTCATGTCTTCAACAGGGACATTTAGTAGTGAGGAATCTAAAGGTAGGGTATTCTAATCTTAAAGAGAGATCACTGTTTATCAATGGTTTGATAGACCAAATCATAATAGGCCTACCACTCTATAATTGCCATGGTGTGTTGTTTTGAATATGTCTACTTCCAGGATATTTCACCCATTGTTTTGAAATCTTAATACTCCCTTGGTTGTCTGATATTTGCCTATATTTTGGTAAAATTCACAAAAAAATTGAAAATTTATCAAAAATGGGTTTTAAACAGCTTGTTCGTCTGAAAAAGATGTAAATGGGATTGGCCATATTTAGTATCACAACTTTTCTGTAACTGATCGTAACTAATGACAATGCAGTCCCCTACGACAGGTTATAAAGAACTTAATATATGTTTTACCCTCTTGAGGACGCCAAATGAATTTTGATAACACATAAAAAAGGTGATTTTTATGTGTTATCAAAATTCATTTGTCCTAGACTGTACTGTTGTATAATGATACAATATTAAATTAATAATATTGTCCATGGTCACATCACTAATATAATTGTGGTGATGTGACCAAATATTGCCCATGTTTTCTTGATATATAGCTGTATATAAAAGTAGGTATTTCATATCAAAATCTATATTATTATAAATACTGTATATTTTCACACACTAATAATTACTCATCATGAGTAGGTTTGGTATTATTATATAATTATTATTATTATTACACGAGGCATTTATATAGCGCTCTTACACAATGAGGTACCACAGCGCTCTACAGAATAGAATACATACAGAATTGAATACATACACGGTAAAAGGTAAAAATACATACATGGTAAAAGGTTAAAAAAACATACACAATATAATGTTTAAAATAAAAACACATTTAAAACAAGTTAATGAGAAGAACCAAACCGATTACAAATTACGCAAGAAAATATGTGTTTTTAATAGTTTTCTGAACTGGGTAACAAAAGAAGCATGATGGATATTATGTGTGAGCTTGTTTCAGAGCATAGGAGCGGCGGCAGAGAAACCTTTACTTGCGGAAACAAGGCGTGTTTTAGGCATGCTAAGAAGTCTAGTGTCAGAGCTCGAGCGAAGCCCACTCCGGCCAGGCATATAAGTGAAAAGAAGTATCACAACATCATTGAAATATTGCGGTGATATAACGATCATTCTTAAACAGCTAAGAAATGTTATGCAATTCTCTTGGTTCTCAGATAAATCGGCAACATTTACAATATAACATGGCATACATTAAATAGCGTGACCACCCTCATGCGGTGCATAGTATCTATAGTTGTGTTCAATACCGCACACTTCTGCTGTGCATCTTACTGTGCTTTTCCTATAAATATGCTGACGCATTGGTGTACTTACCGCACAGAATTGGATGGAATGTTTATTGGTTATTTGATACTAAACAGGAGTGTGGGCAATAGAGGTACCAATTTTTACAGAAAATGTCTAAAGTATGACCGTCTCAGAATGAGAATAAAGGTATTGTTTTTAGAGCAGACATTAATTCGGGACAGTAGTATTATTTTTTTGCATATAACAACTCCGCCATTATTCTCTAATTCAATTAGTGAAATATAAGCACACACCTATGTAGGTGGAAGGTATTGTGTAAGTAAATAGTGAGTCCATATCAAGTGACAAGGCTCAAGACAAGCGGGCGCTGGGCGATTTTTACCCCTCAGTCCTCCTGCCATAGCGCCCGGTAATGCTGAAAAATAAACAACTGAGCGCTGATATTTTGTCAAAACCAGCGCCCGTTGATGATCGGTAAGCTTGCCTAAGACATCAAATTTTGATTTGACAATACGATTTAATAAAAAGTTAGCACCCGGTAGACTGAAAGTAGCTCCTAGTTCTCAATAAATCCCATGATCCGGGCGCTACTTTTGAAAGTAAAAAAACTGTTATCTTGAGCCTTGTCAAGTGACATCATTGTCTTGAGAAGGCAATTTTATTTCTGTATCAATTTTTAGCCTGAATGATATTTGTAGGTAACCAAAAATAAATCCTGATTATTTATCTGAATCAATATTTATTAATACTCTTGACTGTGACCGGTATTTTATCTTAATGTTACATCAGTATACCAATTACCAATTTGCATATTCAAATTAAGATACTCCATTAATTAGAAAATATTTCTTTCTTTTTTAGGTACTTGCATACATCTTTTGATTTGCCAACATTCTGTTAGAAATATTGAAAGAGAACAATTCATCACCAACAAAATATGTCATCATGGGGCCATTTTGTATATCATTTAATACAATCAGAAGACAATCAAATAACTATTATTTTTTGAAAATAAATAATTCCTCTGGAGAGGATTATGAGAAAGATCACAAAGCAGGGGAATGTGCATTTTCAATAATAATACAAAGCTTAACACGTAAACTATATAATACGCCTATACTATGATAAAATATAATATATAATATGCCTGAACTATATAATACTGTATCACAGACACATTTAAGAAGGCCCAAAATGTCAACAATTTACATTTTTTTACTAAAGAAATTGACACTATTTGCATCCCACTTTTATCTTCAATAATAATAATACTAATACATGTATAAAGCGCCTTCTATCTAGGCAAGCCTCTTCCGAGGCGATAAAGTGAGATGTGTGAACAGATACAGACCGGGATGATCCTTGGAAGAGTCTGTAACCTTTTTAACGTGCTCGGGTATTGCTCTTTCGATGCACGGGACCACCATTTCTATTTGACTTCCGAACCACTGGTTTTTGCTGCCATTAGGAAATTGTCACAATCACTTTGCTTCATTTACCAGGCTACCGACACGGCGCACACAATGTATCAGCACTTAGATTGTAATATCCCCCAACAGCTCTCCAATTTTGCTTGGGTCGACGAAGCAATTGAGACTAAGTACCTTGCCCAAGAATACAAACATGTTGGCTATAGTGGGGCTAGAACTCACGACCTTTGTATCATGAACCCTGCATGCTATCCACTAGACCACACATGCTCTCGCAAACAACAACAACAACAACAAACAAACAAACGTTTCAACAACAAACGTTTTGGGCCTTATTTGTTCCCTAAGCACTACGAAAACCCTATTGTATATTTCACGGACATAAATTATGCTAATGAGCTCATTAAATGACGTCACTCACATCATTGGGTTTTGCCGATGATTGAAATACGTTGATTGAAATTCTAGGTCGAGTAAAATGATGTTCTTATTTGTTGTCTGTGAGCTTTTCTGATTTTTTTCCCGTATTGGAGTATTTTTTTATTGAAAATAGACCGTTCAAATTAAACGTTGGTTCCAAGTTCAAGTAACAGCACATGTATTAAAGGCGACAGCAAAGGCAATATGCAAGCAACATTTGAGAAAAAACGATGCCCGACTTTGCAAGAAAGTGTACGGGGAAGTGTACGAGTGAAAATGACAAACCAAAACATCCTAGTAATAATCATCTCCGTGGCGCAATTGGTTAGCGCGTTCGGCTGTTAACCGAAAGGTTGGTGGTTCGAGTCCAGCCGGGGGCGTTGTTACTTTTTGCATTTAATGCAGATCGACAAATCACAGTAAAAATATATTGACAAAATCACAGACCACTTACACAAAAATCGCATCTGCGCATGCTCCTGTCGCGATCGAAATCTACCACGCAAGCAATGAGAGAGTTTTCATAGTGCTAAGGAACTTGTTTCTTGAAATTGCATAAATAAGTAATAGGTTTATTTTAAGACACTCTTTTTCACACACAGGTTTCAAATAATGTAATGAAGGAACCAGTCTATTGAAAGCTACTTTAAAACATTCTTTTTTATAAATATAAAATATAAATACTGAATTTAAAAGTACACACCAAATTTGATTTTAAAAAACAAAACCAGTTTTTGTTTTGGTCATCTTCCTCAAATTGTCTTTAACACTGAATTGAATGCAATTCATTTCTGAATACACTTTTGTCACAATTTGATTCAAACTATCAGTTTTACACACACAAAACAACACATGAATTTTTCAGAAATTAAACTTGTTTAGGGTATTGTTACATAAGGCCACAAAACACAGAGTGTGTCATCCATGTAGAGCGCAATTGACAGTATAAGCAAGCCTACACTATAGTGTAACTTCAATAGGGATGCCACTTATTTCCAAGTAACACTTTAACTACTCTATTTACTACCAAATGCTTTGTATGTTATATCTGTTTTCCTATGCGTTCTTGTGTTTTTTCAAGCCCTAATAGTGAAAGAATTTTACATCTCTCGATCACTCAGATTTCTGCATCTCCTGGGCGGTATACAACTTGTGATACTGGCCTTTCAATTTCATGAGCTCGTCGTGTGTACCGAGCTCCTCTACCCTTCCATGTTGTATGACTGCGATCTTCTCGGCATCATGAATTGTGGACAGCCTATGGGCTATGGTGATGCATGTGCGGCCTTTCTTGGCTTCATCAAGTGCTGCCTGGACAACCTGTATGAGAGTGGTGAGGGTTCACAACATTGGTAACATTCAGTTATTTAAAAAAGGTCTTAAAGCTTTGACATAAACTGCATCATTTCTCATTTTAAGAACAACACAAGACACAACTGTACTGTATTCATAAACTTTGGCTGTTCAGTCCCCAACTTGGACCTTATCCCTTTTGAATACCCGACAAATACTGACTGACCGGAAATCGCCCCATATAATGCACAGTGCGCTTGTTGCCTTCATGCACGCCCGCATTCTTGTGTATTCATTCGCTGCTGTAAGGAGGCTTCGCCAATTTGGAGCTGATCAAACTATAATGATTTTGCGAATATACAAGCCACCATGCATGAAGCTGAAATGATTTGGTCAAATTGCACCCCTTTTCAGATATGCCGTCATAACAATAAATAAATTAGATGACCTGCATATTCTTTGTCCCTGACCATACATTACAAATGATGTGTAATGTAGCTAAGTATAGAAACATTTTTCAACTTTTTCAACGTTAGGATTCAATTCCTCCTCTCAATTAATAGCTGTTATCACTAACTAAAATACTACTGCCGCCAAAGTTTAGGAATCAACTGAAATCGCCAACCAAGATTTGAATCCGATGCCTTAAATACCTCTACTCTCCATACACTTATATTCAAACTACAAAATATTCAGTACTCTTACCCTTTCACTTTCTGTATCCAGCGCCGATGTAGCTTCATCCAGCAAGAGGATTCTGGGATTGCGTACTAACGCCCTGGCGATGGCTACCCTCTGCTTCTGTCCACCAGACAACTGTGTGCCTTTGTCCCCAACTTTAGTCTCATACCCCTGTGAATGCAACAGAGAATAACAAAAAGTTATAATATGAAGAATAACAAAAATGTTAGTCAAGAAATTTCAACTTGGTAATTGAAGCCAACAACTGCACTGTCCATATATCCCTTGCATCAATTTCCATATGATATAAACCAGTGGTTTAATATGAGCAAGAGAAATTAAGTGCTATGATGAGTCAGTCAGTAACTCGGCAATGTCATTTGTCTCGAGGAGGGAAACTATGACTGTATCCTAAAAGTGGGTTCATCACAATGCATTGAGGTACCTATTATTCTGTGAAATGCCAGAGGCATTAACATAAAGGCTGCATTTTTCAGCATAGAAATTCAACCTATAATTTCTCAAAAGTACAGCATGATATCAAATCATGGATAGTGTCATATGAAAGAGTTTTCACTATAGATGAAGTGATGTATGACTTTAATGCCAGACGGTTAGCGAGGAGATGCTATTGGTCCTTGCCCAACCAGTATGGGTGTGCATCATGTTTTAATGAGGACCCATATATGCTTTAAAACTTGCACCAAACCAGATAATAGGGCAAAGATTGTAATAGGGACTTACAGAGAATATGTCAACATACACACATAGTCAAGGTTATTTTGAAAGTTACACCAATACCTTATTTTACCAAATGAGTTGACACTTAAGAACAGGGGCTAAAGGGCAAATTCTGAAGTGAGCTTCATAGGCGACAATGGGGTAGAGGGAGCCAATGGGGAATACAAAGAATGTAGAAACCATTAGCACTCACAGTTGGGAGTTTATCAATGAAGTCATGTATATTGGCCTTCTTCGCCGCATCAATGACCTCTGCCATCTCAACCTTCCTGGTGTTGTCTCCGTAGGCAATGTTATCTGCAATGGTACGGTCAAACAGGATTGGTTCCTGGGATACCAGACCAATCTGAGATCGGAGCCAGCTGACATTGAGGGCTTTCACATCAAAAGTGTCGAGAAGCTGTGTGCAAGAAATATAGTCAAGAGTTTAAAATAGAAATCTTCCCTCTACTCAAAAAGGATTAAGATAACTGTAGACTTGATTGTAGAAAAGGTTTGTATCCACTGGAAGATGTTTTTAACATACATAGAATTTCAGCAGGTTATAAATTGTTAGGTTTTTTCCACCACATATGTTGTCAGCAGAGAAATTAACTTATTCCTTTTTGCATAGACAATAGAATACACATATATTGAACATGTGTTCATCAACAAATTGGTTATCATCACAAACGTAGGATTATTATAAAGTGTCTTCAATACACTTTTTTTTAAAAGGTTTCTTTCCATCCTTTTTTAGTTGCTATATGTGGAACCATATATTGTTGTTGTTGAGTCTTTTTTGTTATCATTTCTCTTACCACTTCACCAGCCTTGCTATCATAGAACCTCTCTACCAATGAGACTGATGTACTCTTGCCGCATCCACTGCTACCTACGAGAGCTAAAGTCTCACCAGGGTTGACGGATACAGTTAGACCACGCAGCACTGGGACATCGGGCCTGGTTGGGTAGCGGAATTTGACACCTTCAAATTTCACTTCAGATTTGTAATTATCCTGTCAGAAAAATACAAAGTTTTCTTTAGTGTTTATTTCTAACTCCGGTTCCTTTACAAAAGTGTACATGATTATGACATCACTATTTATGGTATGGTAATCGGTTCACTATGGGGTCATGTTGAGGCCCAAATGCAAAAAGTCCACTGATAAGGTCATGGTTAGACATGTTTGTTTTGGCAAGTTGTTTGTGGGTGATCCTGAAGTTTACTATGCAATTCCAATCATTGTAAAATGTATTACCAAAGTACACAATATAAAATCTGCAGGAAATCTCAAACCCACTACCTCTTGTTTTTTCAATGTAAACAATAACTGGCACATAAAAGAGATGACCTATATAATTGATGATACTGATTTGAAGTAGTCTGAACTCTGAATCAGTAAATACAATAGCTGGAAATGAAGCCACAACCTCTGTATTGCCTGTTATTGTATTGGCTGCTTTTGTCCTTTTGATGTATTTATCCATGGCACCTGTCTATAAAGGAAATGACCTGCTGATGATAGAATTTCGGAGCAGTCTAGACCGACATGTTGTAGCACCATAAATACAAAAGCAGGATTTGAACCAGAAACTATTGTTGTAGCACTTACTGGTTTTTGTCCTTCTGTACTGTATGTGTCAATATCTGGTACTCGATCTAATAGGTATAGGAGATGACCAGCTGAGGATACTGCTTTGGCGTAGTCTGGAGCTAGAGCTGTAGCACCACCGAGTGCAAAACCACCAAATACAATAGCTGAGAATACACTGTATACAGATGAAAAACACAGCAGGTTAACATATTAAACTAAAACTGAGCTGCAAGTTAAATCTTTATGGGTAATTCCTGCTTTGTTGTTGAATATTGCTGAAATGGGGCAACATCTCAAGAGAATATATTAATTGATTAAAAAACATTCATACACTCTTAATAGTGTTGAACCAATCAGAAAGCAATTAAGAAACTAAAATATGTGGAGTGCATTGAAAGTGTCTAATGCTCTCTGCGTGCGCCGTTCAATGCGTGCACCACACGCTTTGTTCTGATTTCGTTGTTCAGGCATCGCAGGTTCGCCAATTTTAACTGCGGGTATTAGCAAACTTGTTTACACAATTTTATTCGCTATTAAGGACAATACATGCTTATGTTTTGTTTCTCGAAAAATAAGACAAATCAATGCACTTGCGCAAATGTAAATGTTGATATGCTCACAATAGCACTCCTGCTGTGTCATGTCAATATTCACACATCAACATCAGTGCGCGTGCATTGATTTGTCTAATTTTCTTCTGGAAACAAAACATACGCATTGATTGACCTATAACCAGTGCTTGGAATGAACATCACATAGCTGTGATTCATTGATTAACATTATATCTACATCTTCCCTACCTCTCAAAAGATTAAATGTGACTGATGGAGTTTATTGTTGTGGCTGGGTCACCGACTATAACGTGACAAGAAGAAAAAAACTGTTCTACCGACAAACGGACCTATCAAGTTGGGGGAGGGGTTGGGCGGGTCAACAATTTCATGAACATTTTGGTGACTTTTCAACAATTTTCAAAATTTCTAAAAATTGTCAACATTTAAAAAAAAATACAAACAATTTCAAATTAACGAGAAATAAAATAAAAGTGTCTGTCTGTCGTTTAAATAGATTATATTAAAAAAATATTTTATCTCAAAGCTCATCAGTTTTTCAAAACCTAATGCGGAATGCAGGTTTTTTTTGGTTCTTTTTTCTAACGCGCATCAATTAATTAACGCACGCGGGAGCTTTGAGACAAAAGATTTTTTTAATATAGCCTTATACAATATTTTTACTTACAGGAACACATCATCAAATTCCATCTGGCCTTGCTCCACAAGGTATCCACCAAGACTGAACGCTGCGGCGTATGCGAAGAACATAATGCACTGTGAGGAGCCATAGGCGAAACCGGCTAAATGACATTTACGAAGATTAGCTCTGAGAAT
The DNA here is from genome assembly GCA_035610835.1 of Ophiura sarsii. Lineage (NCBI taxonomy): Eukaryota > Metazoa > Echinodermata > Ophiuroidea > Amphilepidida > Ophiuridae > Ophiura > Ophiura sarsii. Next base: position 26,885,396 of record CM069441.1, read on the forward strand.
GAGAATAGAATACAGAAATATTAAAATCAAACACCATCAGACATATTGTGAAACATCACATCATACAGTCCATCTCATCTACTTGAGAAAGACAGAGTGTATCTGAATAAATGCACAAAATATTTTTATAACAACATTTGCATTGATACTGTTTTAAGAATTATTATCCTGAAAATAAACACTTCACATCCAGGCTCCTTTAGATTTGGCCTACCACACAAGACTTAAAAAACATATCGAAATCAAACGCAAATGCAATATCACAAAATAAGCCTTACTTGTATGGTCCTACTAGTGTGTTTTCGAATTTTTCGAAAAAAGACTTTTCCCGAGTCAAAGATGCAACAGTTCTCACATTCACAATAGCCTCTACAGCCACCTAAATACAAACCAGAGAAAACAAAAACATTTTAAAATGATCTTTCATTAAAATCAAAGCTTATGCAACATATTTGATCAAGCCCATCATTTCACCAGCACCCTGTGCAAGTGGTATGATGTGATGGTTGACTATCATAATTTCATAATTGATGTAACATGGGTTTCACATGCGTGTAACACTGATGTAACATGAGTTACCGGTACATGTAGCAAATGTTCTATTAAGCAGGGCCGATAACAAACAATATTTGCTGTCTGGGAACAAATCTATTAAGTGATCTAGATTGTCCGTGAGAATACAGGAGGATGCATAATGATTGGGACTCAGGACTTGGTATTTTATGAATATTTAGTAGGCCTACCAAGTCTTCCATTAGAATTTCATTTTTTGTCATAAGAAAATGTGTTGAGTATAACATTTAATATATTTAACATATAATTACAACAAAATGATGCCCATTTTCATTTGGAAATGGAATTTGTTTGCTAATCTGTTAATGGATGTGAACACTACATTTACCGTTAAATATACTATTACTACACTGCTTCATCTTAATAAAATGAATTACAGGGCAAGGTAAGGTTGATTGTACATATGAATATAACCTCAAGTCTGTGAAAACCAACATTGCCCTAGGGATCAGGAAATTCAATTCAGACATGCTCTAAAGGCAAAACAAGAATCGGCTTTTCCCCATCTACCAAAGGAAATTCATAGCTCCTTATAGTAAAATGACTACGTCGTTTTAGGGGTGTGCTACAAACAGGAGCTTCACCAAGTAATAGTGTGGCTTTTAGGAATTGATAATTCCTTGCAGCAATGGATTAACTCATCCTGTAATCCACTTCCACCCTATCATCCAGAGGAAATCCCCTTGATGGCTCTTGACACGGGTCAAGGGGAGAGTCCCCTTGAAAATCGGAGAGTCCCAGGAAAATTGATGGGTTACAGACTTCTTGAGAGTTAAGATCGTCTATCTAAGACACTTCATTCACAAATATTCATAAATAGAGATTATGCATATATGACATGTGTAAAACTGTGAAGCTACATATTCAAATATGCAGTTATTTTGTCTTGCAAGGTTTTCTTCTGTGACCCATGATTCCTTTCTGGGAACGCCATTCCTGCGATCCCATGGATATCGTAGCCCTGGTTCTAAGACAAATGTTACATGACTATCATCTGAGTGTCACATGGGTATAACATGGGGATATAATAAAGAGGATATGTTTTCCACTCAAAGGGAAACCCACAACAAGTGGTTTTGATCAATCTGAGATATATGGTTAATCAAGTTCAAATAAATATACCTGCATGTGTGACTTTCGCCACTGATCTGCCTCGATCAACTATGTATAACATAAAAACATGTTGCCCAATTAAGTTTTTTGTGGTAGCAACCCGAACAAATTGTGCCTATACCTTTCCAGCAGACTCTTTAGTTAACTTGTCATCATCAGCACTGCCCTCCATCATTTTCCATTCTAAAGCACTAGCGACCACCGTGAGAGGAAGGAAGGCCAGGACCAGCAGAGTCAGTGCCCACCCGTAATAGAATGATATGATGATGCCGGTGCCAAGGTTGAAAACAGCAGAAATCATGGTGCCGATACGAGCTCCTGTGGCCTAGGGAGGAGACAATCAATATATTAATGAAGTATTGTTGGGATCACTGTTCTTTTAAAGAAATGTTTTTATACTCTTTTCCCACCTTAGTGAGGACAACAGTAATAAGTGAAGTTTCTTGAGCTTGGTATATGGTCACAAGAGTGTCAGATATAATATCCCAATTCCTGTAAGTTTTCATATGACAGTGGCATTAGAAAGAGATAAAGCTGGTTGTTTAAAGGACCTTTGAATTTTACTCCGGATCTGTTTCATGCCTCCCATACATTATTTGGGTACTTGATAGTTTTTAATTCGTGCCTGTATGTTTGATATCATTTGAGTATTGCTGTCATGTAGCTTTCAGGCTACCAATGCAATTTTGTAATAGACCAATAGCCTAGTGATGTGATTCTATGATGGACCTTAAAACCTGACGCAACATGAATGAAACTCACTCCTTGTACTGCTGATGCTTCGGTAGCCAATCTTGTAGTTAAGGCACCGGTACTGTTTTTATGATCATCGAACCAGGATATCTCCTGAAAACAAAAGAAATATAATAAACAATGTAAGCAAACACTGGAAAAGATATTTTCATCTTATTCACCTATCATAGAAATCTTTATTCTCTACTCCTATTTTTAGCCACAGAAGAAAGGCTGTCCTTATGATTAAGAAAAGTGTCTCAAATGACCCGCACGCATTACTAAAACCGCCCGTGCTAACTTTTTTCCCCCCATGTTTTTTCATTTTTTTTCATTTTCTTTTTCCATTTCCCCAAATATCAGGTAAATAGGCCCCAACTTTCAGGTCTGAATTGAGAGAAAAAATGAAATAAAGTCCGCAGAACGCATTAGATTTTAGTCTCTCATGTCATTTGAGACAAACCTCTTTTTATTTTTTGCCTTATCAAACCAAAATATCTTTTGAAAGTATTGAGACCAACGAAACCCTGTGATATGTAGACCTGTACATGTAAACATAGTGTTCATTCTATGTAACCATCACAGCAATCCTTATACCCATACATTCATAGGTAAATCATAAAATACAATTTAAATACAATGTTAATGGTACATGCAACGCAAGGTCTGTATCCCTTCCCCATCCTGAATTCCCCCCCCCCCCCCCCCAATATATATATATATATTTATTTTTTTATTTTATAGTATTTTCCCTATTTATCTAAATGGTCAACCAATCACCAAATAATGTTACCTGTCTTAGCATAGCCTTGAATGCTGACGTCCTCAGTCTCTGTGTTAATTCTTCACCGGATTTGCCGAGACCATAGCCTTGGAGAAGGCTAGAGAAGAAAATGACAACTCCGATTGCAACGAACAGAATGGAGAAAAGGCGAACTCTATCCGGAATCTCTTCTATTGGTAAGGCATAGGTCTAAGAGAAATCAAAGTACAAAACATCTTTTGTTAAAATCTTGAATCCAAATTATGCTGTTGTAAAAAAATTCTACACCCTGTATCTCCATGTGTTTCAACTTCAATTGTGTGTTTTATATCGAAGTGCTCCTCTAAACTTGAACCAATATTTTGTTGATACAATAGCTCTCATCTGTTCCTCCTTTCTGAGAGGATAAAGGTTCCAGTCAGGCCAACGGGGGAGAGGGTGGATGACACCCCTCCCCCATGGGCCCTGACAAAAATAAAAACAAAAACAAAAAGTCATAAAACAAAAAGTCTGCCTGATAACCGTGCGACTTGGACTGAATATGGTCTATTAAGGGGCTGTCAACCCTCACAAAATGAAATTTATCATAGCGCTGTAACTTTTCAATTATCATATGATGTATAGAAAAGTATGCATGCTGATTTTTAAATTTTTGAAAAGAAAATCACATTTTGTGGCTCAAAATTTGCTGCATTCGTAGCAAATTCAGTTTTTGGTAAAAAATGCTAAAATTGCACCAAATTCATCCACATCTTTGGCACTTTTTGGTCAATAATTCAAAAAATAAATCAGATATTCAAACAAACAAAAAAACTCTTAGAGAATTTTATTAAGATTATAATAAATCTAGAACGACAACATTTGGCAAAATACATTTGTAGTTATCTTGTCAAAACCTAAAATGGGTCCAAAAAACGTGTTTTTTTTTTATAACTGTCTCCAAAATTGTAAATTTCATGTTCATGGTTTGATTCATTGAACCCTTTTCTTCAAGAAAATGTATACTTTTATATAGATTAAATGAATAATGAAGGAGTCACAGTAGTTTTACGGAGGCTATGCCTGCGGGTTCAAACCCCCTTAACGACACATTTTGAGCCTTAACCAAAATGGGGCACCAAATGGCTTGAACTGGGTTTTCATTTTCAAAAACAATTTCTGAATTTTGAGGGGGCCACATCCCCCTTCAGACATCCTCCTGCATCGCACAAACGCTATGTGCAAGTGCTTATGCGCCGGTGAACCTTTTTTTGAAAGTTCGCCACCTTCAAAAATGTATTCCTGGTTACAGGCCTGGTTCCATTGGTGTTATATATATATATACTTACCCCAATAACTCTAGCAAAGACAATAGCAAAGCATGGCTGCATTCCTCCATTGATTGCAGCTCCAATGAATCCCAATGTCATCCAGTGCCATTCTGATGCGTTCATCTTCATTAACCGAGTAAAGCTGAAATGTTTTTTCTCATCAAATTCTTCTTCCTTCTGCAATGGTACACACACAAACAATAATACATTAGCAAACAAAAAGTATTAGGACACCTTGCATGCTACAAATGGGAGAGAAAACCCTGAAACCCATTGAACTACTGTGTTAGCTTTCTGGTACTCAAAGATTACAAAGTTAAATGAAAGTTCTTATAAGTTTGTTTAAATGATATTGTTGAGACATCATTATTGTAGCAGTATGGGTTATTTTTTTATCTCCTCAACGTTATAATGATGAGGGGGTTGACCATGTGACCGTGGGGGCTTTTAAAATATTATTATATATAGATGACACTAAAAGATTGTAAAAAATATAATACAAGAAGAAAACACTGTACAATGTCACTGCACTGTATTCTGATCAGCAGTCATATAAACATGTAAATGATGGAAACTTGGATACACAAACAATGAGGGAATGGGGTAAAACACAAACAATAGTATCTAGCGATGTAGAACATACTATGATGGCGAGTAGTGCTGATTTAAAACAATACAAAATGGTAGTATATTCAATTTGGCTTCCTGTGGACAGTGACGTAACTTAATAGGCGTAGCTTTTATGCACGCGTGTGTATCTTACGTCTTTCAACGCTCGTGTGTATACGCCAGCACCTCGAGAAGGCGTGCACGTTATGTGCTGCAATTTGAAGAATACACAGTTACGTCACTGTCTCGAGATGGCCAAATACACTATAGAGGTGCTGTGTTGATAGAGAGCAGTGCTGGACTGAAGCACATTGTGGATGGGTTAGGGGAGATAAGGACAGAAAGTAAATAAGGTCAGATGGTGGACAGTTAATAAACAGATCAGGTCAGGGTATAGGGTCAAAAGTATTACTAGGCAGATGGATACTGCTAGGCAGGGAGGAACAGAGGAAAGGTATGGAGTAATTTCCAATGGAGATCCTGTATTGCAATTTGATGAAGGCATATTATTTTCTTCCATTTCTTGGAATGGAATGAGCAGATAATTGTAGGCAACATACATTTATTAATAAGTAGTAATTCAGCATCACACTTTCATGACTTTAGTGAAATATTACAGTGCAAATGCAATCAATATCTGGGATGATTTTGACACCTTTACCAAGTGTCCTTATACTTTAAGTTGCCAGTGTACATGGTCAGACTTCTATGTAGGGTGCATTCTACTTATTTACTAAAAAACATAAGAAATAATTTAACAAATGTGTTTAAATTAATCTTTATAAATCAAAATCATAAATCTATCTATTACTCCATTTTTGATTTGATTATATTATTAACACATGTTCATCCAGCCATGTGAGGGCCTATACTCACCTTCTTGTCATCTTTATGCTGCGTTCAGATAAAATATACAACAAGTATAAGAACTTGTTAAATTACATGGATTGTTTGTTGGATAGATTGTTTTCAATTGAGAATATTATTTATGATTTGGATATTCATCACAGATTTGCATTAAAACAAATTTCACCACAGGAATTATGTCCAATATTGGTTAAAGAACAGTTCCCTGTTTTTTCTGCAACTTGATGTTTTGCTCAATATTTTATTTCCTTTCACTTAAACATAAAATATTATCTATCTTCTCTTGACACAGCTCAGGATTTTGGAGTCTAGATTTCTATACTTACTCAACCAACTAAGCTTTACTTTGGGTATCAAGGTGACATGGTTAACTATAATACACGAAAACGCCGTGCATGTAGCTCACTGAAAACAAAACATTCTTAAAAAGTTGAGTACCATAATTCCAGAATTGAGTCAATTGAGAATATCTATTTACCTCTTCAGATGCAGATGCATTAGACATTGCAGACATGCCTCGCTTGAGTTTCCTTGCTGAACCTCGTGCGGAGTCCATTCGAGAGAGTTTCTTTTCAGGGGATTTCTGATCCACTAATGGGTCTGCCTCTATCAGATGAAAAGAAATCAGAAAATTAGTTTGACAAAATGAGTCAAATTGTGCATCAATTTAGGTACTAAGATATTAAACTCCTGGGACTGAGAATCAAATATAATTTAGAGGTCCACCTAAGAATCAGAGTTTGGTTGTACTCAACCATATCTCACTCACTCATTCACTATATTGTAGGAAAATCCAAAATCCAAAATGTCTTATTCTATTTATAAGAGAAAATCAATTATAATTTTTAATTTCAAATTGTTTTCTATAGAAATGTATTTAAATTATGTATATTTGAAAATGGTCTTGATATTTTATTTTCTAAACGCACATATCTTAAAACCATTTTAGGCAAGGGATAGGAGCATCTTGGTCATAAGTGGTAAAGCGTACTTAGAAAAAAATGGCACTGAAGCAAGAAAGCCAAGCCCAGGTCCAAGGGCATCACAGGTCATGTCCTCTGTGGTCTCTTTGAATTTCAAGGCCAGTTTTAAATTATCAGTAATAATGGTACACTGTAAGTTTGCATAAACGTTCATGGCCTGAATTGTGTATAATATGATAATGAATGTATGGTTTGATTTGTTTGTCTTTGCTAAATAAAAAATCAATGAAATGATCAAATGTGGTGGAATTTTACACAGAAAATAGAATGCTTTCTGCATAATGGTATTGGCTAAAAGCAAAATTTAAATATGAATTTCTGCTATAAAACGAATATTTCCTCGTTATTTTTACAGTACCGTAAAATGGGGTGAATAGGGACATGGGGGTGAATAGGGACAAAAATGGGAAAAGATTTTTAAATGTCACCCGGCCAGTTTGTGTACCGTAAAACGGGGTGAATAGGGACGTGGGGGTCCCATGTCCATATTCACCTCGTTTTACGGTACACAAACTTGCCGGGTGACATTTAAAATCGTATTTAAAATTACGGTATGTTATATATCAGTTGGTCAAGTTATCAATTTGCTTGGACAAGGACTATTTGAAGCATTGTAAACAAGTGCTGTCATTGTCTAATTGCAGTTGTTAACAGGTGTTAACAGGTGCACAACCTGATCCTCAACATATGATTGTTTTGTATTTAATTGTAAACACCATCCACATTAGTACTATTTCTTAAATTCCTCCTACATAGCAAGCCACTGCAGTGTGATCAGTATGACACAAATTGTATTTTTGAATTGCAAATTGATTCATGCAAATGTAAGCATAGTACAATTCAAAACACAAAAACCAACATGTGTGCTTCACTTTTCAGTAACCTTCTGCTTCTTATTTAGTGGTCCCCGTCCCATCAAAGAGGACATGCTGTTGGCAAACACTGTTCAAGATATAGTTAAATACAGTTGGTATTTTGAAATAAAATAAATAAAAAGGAATTTCCTCCTAATATTTCACATAAAATAGGAATGCATAGACTAAATGTAGCAAGCATGGTGTCATTTTAAAGCTTACAATATACCTGTCTACATGATAATAAAATCTCAATTTTCATTTTGAACAACAAATGCTGTTGTTGTGACTCTTGAAACTGATGAATTTAAATCAGATCCGAGGCAAGTCCTTTTGATGCAATAGCATGGTCTTCTGCTTTTTTGAAAAGAACAAACTAAGAATATAGAGTATGATATGAATCTATTGCAATAATTTATTGCGCTTAAATGTATGCAAATTAAAAACTGTTTCTAATAAAACAATGTAGTTGTAATTTTATGAAACATCAAATGTTGTTTTGACATGTATCGCAATAGATAACAATTTGATATATGTTTGGCATGAAGCATGTGGATTTAAAAAAAAATGATATAGTATACAAATATTGAATGCTTGAGCGTGTGATAGTATGCAAATATTGAATGCCTTAGAGTTTAAGAGTAAAAACGATATCACAAAGTCAACTTTTGATTTTTTCGATTGAGTGTAATGGAATAATCCAAATTCTGTGATCTAGAATGGACCTCAAATCTGGAACTCCCTTGACTCTGCTCTAACTAGTTGTACAAAATGTAACCGCTTCAAAAAATTGTATAAAACAGAAATGGATCTCTGAGATTTTTATATATCATTCTAATTTTCTCTTATTATGTTGTTAACCTAGCATACCAGACTACACTGCCATCATACTTATAAATATTGATTATGTATCACCAGTATCAGGTGGGGGATATGGGTGTGTTCATCGCCATGGATGTATACTGATTTCCACACAGTAAACCATCTCCCTACTCATCATATAACCTTCCGAAATAGTTATCCTTTCAAGCCAGATATTTTACAGCGGTGGAGCCAAACATAAAGCCTGTCCATGCTTAATGGCTTCTTCGCACTTTCCAACTCCACAATTATTGTATAATCCTTTCCTACTATTTACACTTTATATCGTATCATATTATTTATTTCATGATACTTTTCTCGGTTATTGTATGTTTTCTTGTTATATATTGTTATATATTATGATGTTAGATTGTGTTAATAAATATTATGTAGGAATGAATGAATGTTGTTGGAATTTTATGCAGTTGTTTTGAATTTTGAAATGGATATATACAAGAATTTGAAATTTGATATCATGTTCATCAGTAAAAATGTATAGTGATATTTTGATAATGTATGAAAATCAAAAACGGCAACTAGCACAATGAACTTTTATATCAAATGCAATGAAGTCCATCCAAATGATGTTTTGACATTTGATAAATGGAAAGATGTATACATGGCTGTAATGGTGACAAACTTACAGATTTTAAAGACTAATTAGCAGGATTCTACAAAGGACAAAATATAACAGATGAAATAACAGTTTTAAGAGAAATTAACACCACCAAATAAGTCTATCTTTATAGTCTAACAAATTCTAGAGAAATAGTTTGGCCCGCATACTGGCCACAAAGTTTTTAGATTGAATTATTGAATGGACACATAATTTATTAAAACATTCAGAGGGTCCAATAAAAAACTGTTTCTTTTGGATATGGTTAACCACTTTTTCGATTTGCTACCACAAACATAGTGTTTGTCCTATGAAAGTCATTAATCCTGTACGTGTTTCACAATAAGAATGTTCAACTAAATCTATACTGGCAATTCTACCTTTTTCTTCATCATACATGACTGAACTTTTATACTATTTTTATAAACATGGAGGTTCATGCATAGATTGAGTTGATAATTACACACAAAGATACATAATTAGTAGACATGCCTTCTATGGGAAAAATGCAATATTCTTACTCAAAATAGAGTTAATGGCAGCATCACAAATACATTGTTGGGTTTTTAAAGGATCACCCTGAATATTAACAATGTGGTTAAATTAAAACTGGCCTTAATGTATTCAATCCTAAGGATGTAAGTCAAATATGAACATATCAACTTGATTGACTAACATTGGCACAGGAGGGTTCCTTTTACAAAGCCAAAATGTTGTACAATTAAACCATAAATCAATACAAGTATTTGATGTGATCATCATTGTACAATTTTGCGCAAAATGTAATGCAGTGAGCCACAAGGTTGTTTCTGGTCCATGATACATTTGGACCAGATGTTTGGTTCAGGAGTAAGGAGACAAGAACAAACAAAATTCAGTCAATTACAAAATAAAAACTGATAAAACTATAATTCTCACATTCAAAATGGAATGAAATGATACCAACCAACTGTAAGGCCGGCCAAGTAAAACAAAACAACAGTTGATCGTCCCCGTCCGCTTCCTTTTTTCGTGCCGCATTGATTTTTTGATTTTTTTTAATTTTTTTTTTTATAGTAAAACTTTTCGAAAAAATTGCATGTAAAACTATTAAATGTTTAAGTTGCTCCAGTAAAACTTTATTGAAAATGTATCTGTACATTAAATAAATGCATATACAATGTAAAGAGGCTCAGACTGTAAAATCTTTACCTCAAAAAGCCGGCGGCCATCTTGGAAAAAATAAATAAATATTAAATAAAAAGCCCCTCCCGCATCCTTTTTTGAAAAGTCTGATTGATCAAGTATTGTTTTGTTTTACTTGGCCTAACGTGTCGAGGATCAGATACTGGTCTGCCGGGCAGACACTCACCAGATTTGTCACATCCGTTATCATCTAGGCATATTCCAAAGCATGTTATAAGGAGTGGGAAGAGAGCAAAGACAGGGGGTAGAGAACAAGGTGGTTGGATACCATGGTTATGGTTAGTATGGTTAGTAGTATAAGCTTATTTCCAGCTTTAGGATCAATTATTTAAGCTTATTCAAAGATGATTGACCTTAAACAGGGATGGTTTAAGAGTGGATAGTTAACCCTTTTTATGAGTAGCAAATGCAGCAATTAATCAAGTATTATATGGGTCAATCTATGGACCATATGTCATACTTATCAGCACATATTGCATGCATAGGTGCAACATTTCTACTTCACAGCCAATGTTCTTCTTTCATTCATTCATTCATTCATTTAAACTTTATTAATCCCAAACAGGGAAATTCAACCCATGAGAGTGCTCATACATAAACACAATACACACAATAATATATATATACAAAACAAGACCCCCAACTTAAATATCCCCCCGTTTATAATGTGAATTATGAAAAGCAATTGCTTGTGGAACAAAGGAGGAAAGATAGCGGTTTGTCCTGGCAGGGGGCACGCGCATACGACCCGATCGGCCGATCAGGTGACTGGATAACCGCTCGTAAAGAGGATGGTTAACATCATCCATCACATCGGTCAGCTTCTTGCCCAGGAGATCGGTGTACAGGGTCTCGAAGTCCTGCCGTGACAAACCTATTATCCTTCCCGCTTCCTTCACAACTCTACCAACCCTGTCTTTATCACCCTTTGAAACATTCCCTCCCCAACATAATAAGCAGTACCTCCAAACACTTTCAACAACGGAATCGTAAAACAAGGCAAGGATCTTAACATCAACTCTAAAGAAATTCAATTTTCTGAGACAGTACATTCTGGAATTTAGTTTTTTAACTAGGGAGTCAATAAAGGTGTGCCAAGCAAGTTTGTCGTCAATTTCAATACCAAGATACTTATATGATGACACGCGCTCGACATTACCTCCCTTCAGAACAATGGGCAAGGGAGCAGTACTTGAAGTTCTGAAGTCAATAAGCATTTCCTTGGTCTTGGAAACGTTAAGCTCAAGGTAATTGGCATCACAATAGTCGACAAACCTACCCAGCTGTTGTTGGTAAATCAGGTCATTATCATCTGTGATCAATCCAATCATAGCAGTATCATCAGCAAACTTGACCAATGGACATGAGGATTCTCTAGATATGCAATCAGATGTATACAATGTAAATAAAAACGGAGCCAAAACTGTACCCTGTGGAGCACCTGTGTTTGAATCAAGACAGCTAGATAGTGTACCATTACTTGATATTCTTACGTATTGGGAACGATTAGTCAGATAGTTCAGAATCCAAGCTAAAAGAGAACTTTGACTGTGCTGGTACATACCCCATCACACTTAGTGTTACATTTGCAATATCATAACAGGAAAAATAAGAAAACCCGCTGACATCACTCAAACTTCAGAACAGAAGGACTTTTAGACAAATATATTCAGTTATTAATTCAATTTATAATATTTGATACCCTCTTAAATTGTAAGCCAGCGCACAAATCGGTTATAAAACAAAAATTTGTTGACGGGAAAATTCCTTTCAACGATACTTTGCCACTGTCTTACTTTTATCTTCCTCCGCCTCGCTATCTGCCAGATTCTCCTCATCTGTCTCTACATGTATGACTTGCTCCTTACGAGACTGCATCATCACCAAGCCCTTGTAGATACCCTCAGGCAGAGCCATCAATTCATCATGACTTCCTTTCTCTACAATGACACCGTCTTTGAAGGAGCAGATCATGTCGGCATTTCTAATTGTGGACAGCCTGTGCGCAATGGCGATGGTTGTGCGACCAGTTCGGACCTAATGGGTGTAAAAGCAAGTCATCGTAAGTATAAATGCTCTACAATAGTTGCAATCAGAATCTTGTTGACACAAATTAATTTACTTTCATTTGAATTTACTTATGTTGATAGATGTGCCATATTTAAGTTCAACATTAGATTCACAAGATTTTTTGACAATTTATGTATAAAGGTTTAGGACAGAAATACTTTTTTTGCAATTTATTTTTAATGGTTGGTCTTACATTATTTTGCTTCATAAACATTTGGTCTACAGTCTAACACCCTATTTAAAAGAGAATAAAGGTATTGTTTTTAGCCTCTGACGTGTCTCCATTGTGTCATATTACATGGGCGACAGTATGATTTAATTTATAGCGCAGCTGAGTTGCTCAAATTAGTGCTCTCGTCTGTCCCATGTGACGCACAGATACACGATACAGGCTTAAAGCAATACATGTTTGTCATTCTTTTAAAAACACTTCATTCAATTCAATAAGGTGTGCAAATGTGAAATTAAAATTAAATAGAAGTAGTTTTAATAAATTGGTTACAGTAACTGCCTGCATTCAGGCAGATGACAACATTATTTACAGTACATTATAAGTTTTGAACCATTACAAGAGTGTCTAAATGAGTTGTCTGTGCTTCTCTGCGCCGTTCTTAGGCACACTACATTTTGCATATAGTGTGCACAGGCCACGGAAGAACCATTCCATCGCAACCGATCAGCTTTGCGGCTTGAGATAAGCGTGCGATATCGTAACATACCACATGATCAAGAACAAATTAAATTGCAGCATGTTTATCAAAAGACGTTAGGTCTAAACCCTAACTCTAAATCAAACCCAAACTATAGCCCTTACCGCTGTCAGGAATCACCTTTATAATCCCCGACCTGGATAAGTAGATATTAAGTGACTGTAGCATGCAGTGAGCCTAAAGCATATTTTTTGGGATTGTGCTCATGCCATTAACATCTGGGACGAATTTAAAATATGGTTTGATTTCAACATGAATTTTAATCTTGTTCTTGATTACAAGAAAATACTGGTTGGCATTGGCAAAGGAGGAGACTGTAGTGCATTAATTAACTTATGCCTAATACGTATCAAAAAGGTTATCTATGATAGCAGATATCAAAATCGAATACCTTCAATTCTTGCATTTAAGTATTTAATTAAGTTTCATTATAAACTTGAGAAACAGATCTCTACCAGCAACAACACAATGTATAAATTCATTGATAAATGGACAAAAATTAGAAAAGTTTTGTGAGGAGTAAAAAAACCAAAAAAACAATTGTATATAAGCTTTATTTTTAAGCTTTATTTTATACTTATTGATGTGCTTATTCATGTAACCCAGGTGTGTATACTGTATGTTGTTATCTTTCTAATACCGTATTGTAACTGTATGTGATTTGTTTTTATGTTTTTTTGAGCGAAATAAAAACAGTAAAGAGAAGAAAAAAATGCAGTGAGCCTACCACATTGGTTGTGATGGCTCTATCAGGGTGTGACAGTAATTGGTGTACAATTGTTACTTCCTACTTTTGTTGCAGAAGTACATGATGGTGTATAACACCAGTCAACAATTTTGAAACCTACTATAACACTCGATGTTGTTACATTTTTCAAATTACCTACTACTTACTTTATCCAATGCTGCTTGAACTACTCCCTCACTTTCTGTATCTAGAGCAGATGTTGCTTCATCCAGCAAGAGGATTCTGGGATTGCGTACCAACGCTCTGGCAATGGCTACCCTTTGCTTCTGTCCACCAGATAACTGCGCACCTCTTTCCCCCACCAAGGTGTCATATTTCTGCATGCATAGAAGGGGGGAAAGAATGGGTTTGAATTTGACATGAGGATAATAGATTTTCATTGATTCAGATACATATTTATCACAGAGCTCTCTGTGTTTAATACCTCAAAGCAACATTTTATACCCGTCTTAAGTCAAAGGATTGTGCAGAAAACCCACTCATGTGTCACATGGAGTATCACTTTGTTACTAATGTGCAGGGCATCTGTAACACTTGCTGCTTGTTTCCTTGATCACACATGATTACGCTTTACGCAATGAGGTTGATAATGCCAGACTGTACCAATAAAATCTGGATCTGGGCACTCCAATGGAAATTAAGTTTCCATTCAAGACTCTCCGGGGGGGGGGGGGGGGGGGGGGGGGGGGGGGGGGGGGGGTATCCATGTTCCATCCATTTCGATGGAATCTCAATTTGTGTACTTACATCAGGCAATGCATCGATGAAGTCATGAGCATTAGCCTCCTTAGCTGCTGCAATAATCTCATCCTGCGTAACATCCAGACACCCATATCTGATGTTTTCAGCAATGCTGGTGGCAAATAGTATAGGCTCCTGGCTCACAATACCGATGTGCTGTCTCAACCAGTTCACATTCAAGTCTTTCAGGTTGTTCCCGTCAAGTTTGACCTAAGAAAAGGTAGACAACAAACGTGTTAGTAAATCAGTATTTATAATGTGATTGAATGGCAGTTGTTTGAGGGTTACAGTGAACATCTGTTATATAGCAGGGACCGTTTATGAGATTAATAACTAAACTGCCACCATAATAATCCTACCAAAATGTCAACTATATCCATTTCATTCTCCCTATGAAGTGAGATCAGTGTGAAGTTTAATGATCAAATACAGCATTTTGGTGTAAAAACAGGGATGTGTATGGAATGTAAGTTTTTGCATTAAAAGTCTCATTCATGACAAGCTACAATCATTTTGATAACTAAGCCTGGAATATAAGTACTAACCCACCAACTAATGGTGGGTAATTTTACTATTGGTCAGGTAAGGTAGCTGTCTGGCTATCAAATTTTCTAAACTGGGATTTTGGAGTAGTTATAGAATACCCCTCACATCTATCTCTCCCCGTGCATACATATAACAAAATAAAGAAGAAGATGACATTAGCACGTAATCTAGTGAAAGGCGCAGCACTTCCACTTTCTGCTCATGATCTGATGTGTGCACATGGCATGATACATGAACTTTGTAATAATAGCTTCAAAGAAAATACTCCTTTCCGGTAAAGAATTTAAACAGATTTGCCGAAGACAAGACAATTCGTAACAAGTTCGCTGTTGGGAAATATTGAAATTTGTCAAATGGCAATCTTGTTACAACTCTTACCTGTGTTATAAAAACTTATAAAAATAGAAAATGTTTGACATAATACGTTGACAAATTTCACTTACCGTTCCTTCATCAACATCATAGAATCTCTGTACCAGGTTCACTACTGTGCTCTTGCCACAACCGCTGCTACCCACCAGGGCTACTGTTTGTCCAACATTCACTTCTAGATTGAGACCATTCAAAACCTGTAGGGATGGAGTGAATCAAACAACACTTACAATGCTATAGTCTACTTGGCCATCATGAGACAGTGACGTAACTGGGGGTTCTAGTAATTGCAGCACTTCTCGAGGCGCTGGTGTATACACACACGTGTTGAAAGATGGAAGATACATACGCGTTCGTAAATGCTGCGCCTGTTAAGTAACGTCACTGTCCAGAGGAAGCCAAACAGAGTATAATCACTATAACACTTGAGGTAAGATGATTAACCGAATAGATTACAGTAAAAACAGTTCATAAAAATGTACTTGAATTAGTGTGCTAAATTATGCACAGATTCTCTCTACAACTACAATCTTTTATGTTTGAAGAGAATCAAGCAATTTAACCTTCTAACTTCAATTGCATCAAATGTGTATAATTATACCAAATGTGGCTGAATATTTTCAAAAACAAATTTAAAGCTCAATCTTTGTATGTGTTTCACAGATTAGGGTCAAGGATTGGGTTTAATAAGACCCAAAGAGTTTGTAGTGCTGTTATCGAGATCTTTTTTTCATGTCGACATGTTGCTATTTTAGAATCTCGATATCGACACGATGTCGACATATTATGATCCAAATACCAAGCCAATTGTCCCCGCAAATTAATGTCCGTGATAGTATAGAATATTACCGGTGATTGAAAATATCGCTAAGTCAATGTACACAAGTTCAAAATCAGTTAGTATAATACGCCTAGTCGAAATATGGCATTGCAAAATATTCGATGGAGCAAGTTGTGAGGGGGAACTAGCGTGATTACTTTTAACGGTTTGCTATCGTTGGATATTGATTTTTTTTCTCTTGCCGATTGTCATTTAAATAAATCACTTTGCCGATTATTTTTTTCTCAAATAATTACGGACGATTTAATGTTAATTATATCGACATCCCAAAGTTGATATCGACATGTCGGGATAATAGCTGACATCGACATATGTCGACATCGTCCATGTCCATGACAGCCCAAAGAGTGTGTAGAGTTTAGACCATTTGGTTATCAGATAAAACTGTGTTAAAGACTACATGAACAGAAACCTCTAACAATTATACTCTATTTGTCTTCCTCTGGACAGTGACATAACTTAACAGGCGCAGCATTTAGGCATGCGTATGAATCTTCCGTCTTTCTACACTCGTATGTAATTGAATAGGGCGCAGAAAAGATGAATAGTATGAAATAGTAAAACACCATGGAATTGTGACAGTTTAAGATGAAAGCTTACCTTGATATCCTTTCTAGAAGGATACGAAAAGTGCACATTTTCAATTGTGATTTGTCCAGTTAACTCTTTAGGTTGCATTCCTGCATCAGAACTACTGTCAATGGTAGGAATCTGAAAAAATAACATAAACAAGTCTCAATATCTATATATATAAACAAAAGAAATGGGCAACAAATAATGGCTTGCATTATATTTTGTTCATTACCAAAGGAGCAACATTTTTGAGGCTGAAAACATAAATTCTATCGGCGTCTCACTATTGGTGTATGCGTGTTGTGCAATGTGCATATCATACAGGCAAGTCCATTGCTCTTTGTGTTGCCATCTCTTTTCAGTTTAAACAACATGCTTACAAGCTATGTTAAAGCGATAAGCAAAGTAACATGACTCTCTACAGTATTTGGTTCTGAACAAATTATTGCATGATTATTGCATGGTACTTTCATGGTATACACCTAAATTTACCATAGTATAATATAGGGACAGGAAATTTGCGCTTTTTAAAAGCTCTAATTGTGCTGCCTGATTTAGGAAAATCTTTTTAAGGCAAAATTTGCTTTTTTGCACACACAAAATACCATTTTTTATAAAATAAACACAAAAATGTGGCTATGTTAAGCTTTTTCATGTTTACACATTTCCTTTATATTGTCAAAACCATCATTTTTCATCCAAAACTAAATTCCAACTAAACAATGTGTAGAATAAACACTTCCACAGTTATGCAGTTTGCAAAAATGCAACTTTGGAAACTTTGGTACCAAATTGTGCAGGAAAATTGAAGACCGAATCAACGGATGCTATACTCAACTGTTCCATAAAATATTTAACATCAGTTGGAGGGATCACATCCCAAACAGTGTGGTATATGGTGATATCCCCCCTATAACATCAATAATCAGGCAGCGCCGTTTATGTTTTGCTGGTCACTGCATACGAACAACCAACTAGCCTATCTCCCGTCTAATTTGGACTCCTCCTGGTGGGAAAGCTAACAGAGGCAGAAAACCCCTTCAGTATCCTGATACCGTCAAGAACGATATGGGTTTAGATCCACCAAAGATCCGCAAACTCATGAATGACAGGAAAGTCTGGGCCCAGTATGTTGCGAATGCTTCCTCCATTTCGTCCACGGACGAGTGACGACCAATGATGATGTGCCAAAAAGATTAATCCAAATGTCTACCTAGCATGTTTGGTAAACAAAAAATCATAAGACACTCTATAGGACATATTAACAAAGAGTATGACTTTCTTTTTTGAGGTTTTTATTATAATTGCCATAAGTCAAATTTGTTGTACTTCAACATAAATTAACAAGCGCCAAAGACCACCGGCATTATATGTGGGTGTCTGTAATCAGACGGTGTTCATAAATGCCACAATTCCATTTAGAGCTTATTACAAATAAACATATTATTTCTATCCTTTAATTCAAGAATTTTACCTGATCGATGGTTTCCCAGATTGCCGAGGCAGCTCCTCTGGCGGTTTGAAACACGGCAATATGTGGGGCTGCGTTTCCGAGAGAGAAAGCCCCAAACAACACACCAAAGAATACCTAATAATGAAAATGAAATATTTATATATAATATATTATTTTTAAAATAATCAGATGAGAGATTCTCTTTTTTGAACATGAGGTAACATTCACATAGAGAACTTAGCTTTTGGGTGCTTATCTGCTTTAAGGAGTCAAATATACTATGTGATCCACACCATATCAAAGGCAGCTTGTTTTCCTGGCTTAACTTATCAATAATTCCTTAAATAGTTTCATTTATCCCCAACTAAAATGTGAATGCTGTCCTTTTCTATCTAGCACATAGAAGAGGACAGCATTCACATTTCTCCAGAAAAAAAGTAGTACCTGAATATCTCATTTAAGGGTGGCTTGGTAAATATGTTTATCAACCACACACATGTCTACAACTGGATTGGTACTGGAATCCTTAGGTAGTAAGATCACAAACATGTTTGCACCATGACCAAAAGATCAGTTCATATTGAGCATGCATGTCCAAATACTACCAAGCACCATGTAATCAAGACTAGCTTTATTATTGGTACGACCAAACATGAGGGGGGTCTGGGGGGTTGCTAAACCAGAAGGGGCAGAGCCCCATTATGGGGCCAGGAGCGCAGCCCCCCTGAAGCTGGTGCATTTTGAAGTATTTGAGTGATGATTTCCATATCAATTTTAATAAAGACAAACACTTGTTAACACGGATTCATTTTTGTGTGTGTTTTATAATGCGGTTTACACACTTTTGGTAATGAAATGCTCTTTCAAAAACGATACTGTGAGGGTTGCATTTTTATATCATGAATAATAATCACCACTAAGCCCAATCTAAGTATGCTATCTGATAGGAATGTCACCAATGTTTCTGATGTATATTAGATATTTACATCTCGGTTAAAAACTGACATTATTAGATTAACATTTTGTGAATTTGCCAAAATTATGAAGTCGATGTTCTCCGCTGATACGAAAACTTAAATATTAAAACCAAAAGGAAAAGTACTGACATTAATTGTTTCCCCTCGGAAAATATTGGTGCGACTAAAAGCCCCACCGTCGCACCCTTTCGACAGGCCTGTAGCTTTATACTGTGATGCAACTAATTGCTTATATTATTTCTAGATGGTGAACAGAACAAAGAGCTTCATGGTCCAGCAAAATATGTTACACTACGAGTCTTAATTATGTCAGACTTACAATAAGAATTTCTCCAGGACTTATTTCATTATCTAGGTACAACTCGGTACCATACCTGTTATAAAAGTAAAAGGCAAATACAAAGTGATTTATTGAACAAAAAAATGAACCATGTTAAGGCTACACTGCAATCAGCCTCATAATTCTTCGGAAATAACTTTAAATATGCAAGCATATGCTGTGTAGGCCTAATCTTGAAAGTGATTTTTAAGATTCAGACAGCAGCGCTCATAGAGCTTAGGTTGAATTTGTTAGCGTTATGACAGTCACAGGGTCTCAGTTAGCTACCTTTTCAGACAATCAATTAAATATACCCATTAGGCCACACAAAAAACTCTTGTTCTAAGGGCAAACAAACCTCACAGGTAGGTCGGGCGGGCATTTTTCCACAAAAAGAATTTTGGTTAATTTTCAGCAATTTTTAAGAATTTTCTAAAAATTCCAAATTATTTCATAAATTCTAAAAAAAACAAGAATTCTTTTTAAATAAAAGATTTGCCAAAGTAATTGCAAAGATTTTCCAAAAATGTTCTTCTTTTTCCCTCTGGAAAATTCAACAACAAAAAATGGGTCGGTCAGGCCGGTAGAACAGGGATATTTTGTGGCCTTATTAACAATTTTAAGGCCACATTCCATTGAATGTGACACATGTAATGATTTCCTGAACACTTGGAATAAAAATAATAGGCATATACGACGGCTATTAAACAAATTATAAATATTTTAAACAGGTTTGCCGTCGTGGGTAGAAAAGAGACAATAATAAGAAAACGATCTCGCCCGGGAGTCGAACCCAGGATCTGTTGCTTGCTTGCCCAATGGATAAGGCAGTTGCCAAGCAAGCTACAGATCCTGGGTTCGACTCCCGGGCGAGATCGTTTTCCTATTATTGTCTCTTTTCTACCCACGACGGCGAACCTGTTTAAAATATTTATAACTTGGAATAAAGTGTGGAGTTTCATCATAATGAACTTTCACCATGACAATCAAGTATTATTCATAAACTGCTTGTGCTCATTGTCATAAAAATAAATTTGTTTTGGCTAACAAAGGTTGTGAAAATTAAGTCAACTTTCTACTGCCATGTGATTTCCTTGGAAAGCAGTTTCTAATAATTTTCCGAACAAGAATTAAAAAGGTAGAGAGATATAATTTATTTTTCTGCAATCTCTTTTGCAGTATGTTATATCATGTATGGTGTAGAGGTTCTTGCATTTAGCCCACAAATGAAATCCACCACATTTCATAAAGGTTTTAAAAAAGTGACAAAAATGCCAAGAAAATAATCAATTGAAAACTGTTACATGTTGTCAATCTAGTTACACTAATGCTCGAAATTTATGATACAATTAATAATGATTAGACTATATTTCCCTTGATAAAATATTAGACTTACCAAAACGCTAGTCCATAACTACCATACATGATGCAATAGATAGCGCCCATGCTCCCGCCTTGCATGACTTGGCGTTTAATGGCTTTAGATTTTGCATCAGTAAGGTTAGAGGCATACCTGAAAAATGAGAAGAAAAAAACAAAAGAAATGATTATAATGTACATATACATACAAGTCATAGTATTGATATTAAGGTGGCTCTATTGGCCGAGTCAAAAATGTAGATTTCCTTTAAAATAAAAAATGTTTTAGCCTTTGGTCTGATGATTCTGGAACTGAAAATTATATTTCAATCGGACATTCAGTTGCCGAGACATGTTAGGTCAAAGGGGCATAAAACACACCTTTCTGGCAACAACTTGTTTTCATTTGATTTCATTTTTTCAATTCCAGTTGCCAGGTAACTTCCTAATTATGTCTAATTATGTATGCATAAAATATGCAACGTAAAGTTTGTGGATAAATGAGATGAGCTATGGTGATGTGTCTTGGTAAATGAGTACACTTGGAGAGCAAAAAATGTATGTAAGCTTTAGGCTAATTTCCATTTGTATAATTAATAAGACCCACTAATTGAAATGTTTAAACATTTTTTAATTAGGGCATAATCAATTACGCAAATGGCAATTAGCAAAAAGCTAACATGCCTTGACTAATTATGCTTAACGATGGATAAGTGATAGGTTTTTTTTCCTCTCTTCAGATTATTAAAGGGTATTAAATTGTCTTTCAAATAAGCCCAAACACAAGTCAATCTGATAGAGGGTCACATAAATACAATATCCTCAAGACAAAATTAAAATGTAAAAAATCACCTTTTATGGGTACCGAAGTTAAAAAGGTGGATGCTGAAGAAAAAAATATGAAAGTATAATATGCCCCAATGGATAAGCAAAGTGCCCTCAGGGCTCAAATTAACCCAAGGCATCGAAGGCAATGCCTCAGGGCTCAAATTAACCCAAGGCATCGAAGGCAATGCCTTGGAAAGTTGGATGCCCCACCTAGTTGCCTTGATGCCCTCAATATTTGGCTGTTTTCACATCATTCCAAAGAACATAATTGCCTTGGAGAAAGTTGGTGCCCCTTTCAAGTAGCAGTACCCTCTCCATATCTTAAATTGAGGCCTGCATGGTGAACGGAGAGGTCATATCAAATCAATGAATAAAAAGCACATTCAGCTAATGTCAAATTTGTTTTCTTCTTCAAAACCAATAATACATAAGAAAAGATAAATAAGAAGAAAACACTTAACAAAAACACAAGTTATACTGACAGTGACGATTTCCTGAAAACTTTTGTTATTGAAAACAAGTGCATAATTACAGATGTTTCCTGAATGAAATTGAAAGTAAATCTGGTGATATTTTATGTTAAGTAAAATCAATACCATCATTGTTATTTATAGGTTCACATTGTTACCTACTGTAAATTGTTGTGGTTGTTATTAGGTAGTGATGAAATAACCTAAGAAGAATATACCTGAAGAGATAGGCAGCTCCGTGTATTGCCATTCAATTCTACGAATTGTGCACATGCATGCATCGATTGGTCCTGCTCACACTTTTGGGTTTAAACAATGATCATGATAATTAAGAATACAGACTGACTGAGACTGTGATAGATTTCTTAAATGATTATGCATTAATATTGCTAGAATTATGGAATTTCAGAAAAAGTATGCCAATTAAAATATAAATGTATTAATGAAACTGGACCTATCTATCTGAATCAGTGCATTGCTCACTATGAACCTGGTCGACCTGGTCTTCTGAATATTTATATTTCAATTCATATTAAATCTAAACACAAACCATGAACTTTGAATATCATAATACATTGTGTATGATGTGTTGAAGTATGGCTCTAGTAGGTTTTGATTAGCATACTTCTTCTGAAATGCCATAATTCTAGCACTATGCGTAATGGATCTACAGCACATAATCTCCTGGCCACAGTTCGACATACGTGGGTGCATTTCGATCAGGCTTACGCACGCATGCTTGAACTCACAAAATACTGCCAACCAACAACACCAAAGCGCCTGATTGGTCATATATAAACTGAAGTCTTTTTAACGATCGTCACGCTGCGCCGTAACCACCAACGCAGTGGCCCCGCTGCGCCGTAACCACCGACGCAGTAGGGCGTGATGGTGCGTGAATAAGCTCATGTTTATTCACAAGTTTTTCAGTTCTCACGTTTGAGCACCAACCAATCAGAGCCGTGAGGTCAAGATTACGTAGTGCGCACCACGGATGACCGTTGCTCCATTTTGAAATGAGGCTCGAGTGAGCTCAACCTAATGTGACGTGGGTCCATTATTTTAGAAATCTATCACAGTCTGAATGTCGGTAACAGTCCTATACTACAGTGTGTTCAGGTTATTTAGAAGATCATAACACATGAGTGGATAACATTAAATTTGAAATCGCGGTAACTCAAATAATGAGTTCGTGTTAAAAATTAAACTGAATGATGATAATCAATTGGCCATCAACCATAACAAGTACCGTGTTACACCTGCATCGTTGCACATAACAGGAATGAATTGCTTCTTATTCCTGTAGGTCTCAGAAATAACAAACCGAGGGGGGGGGGGGGCACTGCGAGGTACAGGGTACAGGCAGGGGACCAAACAAATCATGACCAGAAGCACTTTGGGATTAACATCTTGGAAATAGTGGGCTTAAAGGCATATTATGTGATCTTTTCCAAGTAGCGCCCTCTATCATTGATTTTTACTATGAAAGCAGATTTTCTTGCAGATTTGCATTTTTGATTATAATTCATAAAGATCTTCTAAGTTACAGATCGATACAGTACAATCTATTTTTTTCTTCAAATTTACTCTAAATTCACTCTAAAACTATGATTTTGAGGTTATTAGGAATCGTATCACTCTGTAACTTGGAATATATTTATGATTTATGATCAGAAAAGTACATCTGCAAGAAAATCTGTTTCCAATTTTTTTTTGAAGATTGAGGGCGTCCCCTGGAAAAGAATACATAATGGTACCTTTAAGGGAAGTGTCAACCCTTTTTCATGAAATTTATCAAGCACCGTAACTTTTAAACTAATAATGTGGAGTAATTCTGTTATACCCTTCACAGAGGTATTCATAGTGCATGATTTTTAAGAACGACGCATACTAACGATGTAGGTGTGTAGGATATTTATAACAGAAATGTACACATAAAAGTAAATAATTTTGTTAATGAAATTAGTCGTAGAATCCATTTTTGGTATCAAATTTTGCAAAAAATAGTGATTTTTACATTTTTGCCCAAAAATCACTTTTTGGCACCAACATTGACCAAAAAGTTCAATATTTTCTAAACAAACAAATTTTAAGCCAAAAAAACCAGCACCTAGATAATTGACTTTAGATGATTTTGGTGACATTTTGGAATTTTTAATCAAAAACTGATTTTGTTAGGTTGTCTGACAAATGTTGGCGCCAAAAAAAAGGAAAGTCACCTTGTTTTTGTATTGTAATTAGATTACAAAAGGTAAACTATACTGAGGTAAACATTAGACGATAAATGATATTTGACATTTAGTCATTTACTACATTTAGTAAGAGTGACATTTAAATCATTTTGTAAATCTAATTTTATTCACAAAAGATCTAACTTTTAGAGACAAATTAAATCAAGAATCATGCATTTATCTTCATAAAACATTTTGGTACCGATTTAAAGAAACATTGTATGTATCAAATCAAAACACACCCCTCCATTTTAATAGTGAAGCGGTCCATAAAGAGGAAAGGGAATCCATTTAACCGCCAGTGGCCACCAGCAAAAAAAATCAATTGAAATGACATACTTTTCTTGGGAATTTGTGTATACGGAGGATGTGGAATAACATAACAGACATTTGTATGACCGATCTCATACAAACCCAAAAATATTGCATTATTGAACCATGGATTAACGAACCAATTAATGCAAATTGGGCCTATTTTTAACAAAGTTGACATTTGATGGCTAGGCCTAAAGCTTTTTAATTATTGATACCTTTTAATCTCTTTTAGCATTTTTAATGTTCAATTTTGATGTTATTTTTGTATACATTTCTATGTGCAATTTGTTGTTTTTATACCAATGTAATACCCTGTAATTCAGCTTTTAGCTGCGATTTGGTGAGAATAAACTATAACTAACTATAACATAACTAACTTTTTCGTTCTGATTTCTGTCGTAACATTGATTTCGGATAGTCTGTTTTGTATGACCGATCTCATAAGTAACAAAAAGAATGTCATTATTTAACCAAATAATGCAATTTGGGCCTGTTTAAAAAAAATGACATTTGACGGTTAGGCCTACTAAAAAACCCCACTTTTTTGCTCAATTTTCTACAGAAACAACATTTTTGTCGTAAAATTGACTGTTTTATATGACCGATCTCATACGTAACCAAAAAAATAGCATTACCGAACCAAATAATGCAATATGGGCCTGTTTTTAAAAAAAATGACATTTGACGGTTAGGCCTACTTAAAGATATTTAAAAAATTGCTCCCATTTCTATACGAAACAACATTTTTGTCTTAAAATTGATTGCGGAAAGACTGTTTTGTATGACCAATCTCATAGGTAACAAAAAATATCATTATTGACCCAAATGCTTGCATTTTTGCTGAATTGCCAAATTTGGCATACTTTATATTTCAAAATCAAGTTTGAAAGCTAACATTAGCCCCGACATTAGCGGCCTATGAAATAGGTTGATATGATTAGGTAGGCTTAGTTGTTTTCTACATGAAAATGCCACGTGGAATGTTAAATAGGTTGATATTATTAGGTAGGTTTATTTGTTTTCTACATGAAAATACCACTGATTTTTTAGGTGAGCTTTAATAATTAAGAAAATTGTGATTTTTCGAGCAATAGTTTTTCAGTATCGAACGAAGCTGTTCAGTGGTGAGAAAGGTGAAGTGGTCGCAACTCGCGACCAGCTGTTTTTGACGCAAGAACTTGAAAACTGTATCATCTGAATTCAATGAATGGGACTGAAACAGCCATGAGTGGCAATATAGCCGCAACATAAAGCTTCCCTACATCCCTACCTGTTTATTTACTTTGAAAAGGCTAAACTTGCCTTGTAAAGTCTGGTCAAGTGTGGGTGGGGGGGGCACATTTTTTTATGTTTGTACGTATGTGACGTACGATACGCATGCATGATGCATACAGTAGTTTCCAAATATGATTCGCCATCCTAGCAATTTGCATATGAACAGTGGATTTATCTCAAAATCACCAACGCTTTGCTACTGTACTTAATAAAGGTATGGGGGAGTCGTTGAACTCCTAATAATATACAGACCACCTACCTCTCTGTTTCAATATGTTCACCTCCAAACGCCACTACAGTTCTAACGGCGGCTAACACCTCTTCTGCGATGCCTCCTGCTTTGGCATAGGCGTCCAATTCTTCTTTAGTAGATGATTGCACAAGCTAGCAGCAACAACAAATGATAGGACATGGGAAATGCTTTATTTAAAAACAGGTATGTAGATTACTGTTATGGCCAAAATGTTTATAGTTCGTTAATTTGTTAATTGTTTCAGAACAACCAAACCAAAACAAAATACAGGCAAATGGTTTTTTTCTCAAGAGTAAATACATGTAGTGTTAATGTGACGGAATATAAAAACTGGGATTGAAACTAGCGCAAATTGTTTGACATTTTAATATGCACAACAAATTACAAATGAAAAGAATATCTTTAAGAATAAATCAAGATCATTGGAATTATGGAGTGTTGGTGTGTAGGGTATAACAGAATTATGCCGAAATTGTTGTGTTTGTAAATCAGGAAGGCGGAATTTAAACCCTTTTTTGACCTAATATGACAAGTGAGATAAGACATGAATTTAAACCCCTTTTTGACTTCAAACGAGACAAAATGTCTTCTTGTAGGTTTTTCCCAATTTTGTTTACAACCTGATAAAAATCTTACTTTTGCCATTGCTCCAGCTGAAATTGCAATCAATGGTGATGTAGCCAGAATGACTAGGGTAAGCTTCCAGCTGTATATGAAGCCTAGTATGAAGCCACCTACAGCTGTGGTCAGCCACTGGATAACTATGCCAACTTTGCCTCCAAAACCTTCCCGAATCTTGTCAATATCCCTGCAAAGACAAATATCGAGACAAAATACCATATTTACATGTTATTTTCTATTTCAAATATAGGCAAATATAAATACTTAAAAATAAGTGTTATATGACTGCTAGCATTCTTGAAACTTATTTTATAATTAAGTTAACTTTTTGTCACTGTTTACGTCACCTCACGATACAGGATTTTCACATAATAACCTCACTTTTTCTCTCTGGTAAAGAACAGTCTGTTGTCTGATTTTATATAAAACATATCGTTGGTCTCATCACATACTGATCTATTCGAGAGATTATGAATTTTTGAGAAAATCATTTTTTAGTAATATTGTATCGTGCTCTTTCAATAACCCAAGTTACAGACCTCAATTCTGTTTAATTAATGAGATATAAGTCCTTGAATTTGGTGTATTTGCTGTTTTTTACATTTCAGCGTTTCACATAGCGCTATTCCATATAGATCTAGATATAACGTGGACGACACATCACGCTATTTGAACATCGCAAATTCTACGCGTTTCACACACAGATCTATTCCATGAGCTATTTGAACATCTCAAATTCTACGCGTTTCACATACAGATCTATTCCATGAGCTATTTGAACATCGCAAATTCAACGCGTTTTACATAGAGATCTATATGCGCTCTATACGAGAAATCATCTTAAACTATTTGAACATCGCAAATTCTACTCGTTTCACATAGAGATCTATACATATGCGCTCTATACGAGAAAAAATATGTTCACATACAGAGCTATAAGTTTGGTACCATTTTAATCAATGTTATTCAAAAGATTAGCACACAAAAATGACCTAAATAGAAAGTACCAAGGGTCCTCTTCATGTATATATCCTATCTAGGAATATTGGTTAAGAAATAAGCAAATTTGAAGCCAAATCTGACAACAGGATTTTCAATCTCGATTTTCTCGAAAAGCGTGTTGCGTCGAATAGATCTGTATGTGATGAGACCGACGATATGTGCAGCTCAGATCTAGCTTTTGTGTTATGGTCTATGATTTTTTTCAATTATAACCCCAGAGCAGCAAGGCCTAAATAGGTCAAACTATTCAATTTTTGAATCCTTTAAAATTGCTCCACTTACTCATTCATACGGGTATTCATCTCGCCACTCTTGTGAGTGTCAAACCATCCAATCTCCTGACGAAGCACTGAGTGAAAGAAGCGCAGTCTTATCTTCTGCACCTGTCGGAGGGCTGACATATTCCACAACATGGTCTGAAAGTAGGAGGCTACCAATACACCAACGCCGAGGATAGTGTAATTTATGGAAAATTGCTTTATGTCTTTGGACACCCTGTTAGAGTTTAAAAAAAGAAAAGAAAACATGTGTGAATTAATCTAGTTGCATATTGTAACATGGATTTGTTATAATACCACAAATACCTAAAACCAAATCCAAAATTATCTTCTGAAATGGAAATACCTTTGTAAGATGGAGCTGCATTGGTTGGTGACTTTCAATTTTAATATCTTGGATAAAAAGGATAGTTCCACTTGCTTAATAAGCCATGTGATCAGTACTGCTCTGCCCATATCTTATGTTCAACACACAGACCTTGTTCGAACATGCTAAGTTTAGAATGATTGTGCAACACATACCCCCCCCCCCCCCCAACCCCCGTAAAAGATTTTGAGTTGATGGTGTACATAAGATTACAATAAGTCTTCAGCCTAGATATACTTTGTATGTTCTGAATCTCCACTTTAAATAAAAAGCTATGGTAGTTTTGGAAACTTGATTGGAAGAAGCCTATACTTATATTATACTCTTGAACCTAGAAGCGTCTGCAAATGTGTCAGAAGTTAATAAGCTTTACAATTTCCCCTATTTTACACTGTACAACACAGGTAGTTAGAATAGCAGACCCGAGCATCCACAACAATATATGTCACAAGCCAAGTTGGAGACCTATCTCCTCTATCCAATAAGCTATCCCATCTGTATCACAATGCATTACTTGGCCCTATTGCCATACCCTATTTTTAACATGCACCTCAAAAACATACATAAGTATAAAATGCATTCAAGTGCATAATGTTTTGAAGTCAATGTGTTTATGCCTGGTACACGTGTAACAGGGATTTTCTTGCACTATTACGCAAACATACAACGAACTGAAGGAACTGAACTGACGCAGAAAGTATATTTAAAACAAGTATGATTTATTCACCCAAAATCTTAATACAAGATATGTGCCGGTTGAAGCACCAAATGATAATGAATGACCAGCACATGGACAGACCATATAATTATTTGCATGTGGCAGGCCAGTGGGCTCTGCTTTGATTGGCCTATCCACAGTATACAATAACAGAATTAAAAGAACTGATTGGTCAAAATACAATAACATAATAAACTAATATCATTGGCTAAAGAACTAAATCCAAGCAAGCATCCACACACCTGGGTGCATGCATGCCTGCCTGCTTGGAATGTATGAATAAACTTGGCACAAGCTCTTTTGATAGACTTGTGCCAAGTCAAATTTAATGTGTTTAAAGAATAATGTATTGTATAAATCTCCTTCTACACACGCACAGCACGCACATGTTTGTGACAAATTGAAAGATACTTATTTGCTTTGATTATAGCTACCCTATCAATAAGATTGTCTGGATCAAAATGCAGTACTTGAACCGTTGAACGCATTGCCATATCAGATCAAGATAATCTAGAGCCGGTGACTATTCACAAAATTAAATGCACGATGCCTTATCAAATCCTTTTGCCTGTGCACTCAAATTATATCAATGCCCCCAAAAAGGTTCCCGAAATGCATTACTCTCAGATAACGGAATTGGACAACAAGACACATGGAATGTGATAGATAGCTGGTCGGCTATTGCTGAGAGGATTTATTCCTTAAATACTACAGAATTCAACAATGTCAAATTATATTTGATAATACAATTTATATTGAACATCTAATAATATAGATGAATTGAATATAACTATTAATTGATATCATACCAGTACATTTAAATATAATTTTAATCTATAACCTAAGTTCAAAACACAGATGGGACCAAGAGTCCCATGATTGGAAGGTCATAATAGGAAATACCGACTGTTCAGTTTCATAAATAGTTCCTCTCAGCAGTACAACCGACAAGCGAATGAAAATTAAATGGGCGCTGGCGAGAGAACAAAAAACCCGCGGACTTGGAAGACGGCCTCTGATTGGCTCATCGACCGGTAGTCATGACATGGATGCAAACAACATCCAAAGCACGCCACTTCCGTTTCATGGAGTAAATGAGTTCGATCGAGAGTGCCCTCTATCAAACTTAATTGTTGGGTTGGGTTTTACCCCAAACCTACCATTCTTTCCCATCCATTCTAAAATTCAAATGTTTATAACTGGAGACACTTTGGAATTGAGTTACCATTAACAATGTATGCAAAACTATACACCTTGCACGATACTACAAAACGATGTTTATGACTGTTTTTCTTTCTGAATGTGTCTTTGAACCTTAACAAAGGTGGCATAACCTTTGTTGAGCACTGTGCAACTTAATTCCAAATTCCAAAGGGTGAAATATAATCACACACAAATTACGACTTTTTAAAGCATTTGAAACTTAACAACAAAGGCAACGAACCCCATTGTTGAGCATTGTTGAGGGTACTTACTGTTCAAAGAGCAGTTCAGGATCTATCGGTGCTGCAGTAGTAGCTGCAGGTGGCAGGGTGACCATAACATCTGTACTATTCTCACTATCGAATGATTGTGCCACCCCAAGTCCAATGAAGGCATCTGTGACATCTCCAAAGAAGAGTAGAACGAGAGGGAAGGCGACGCCGTTTGCGACAGCCCACACAGTGCCCCAGAAGATAAGGAACCAATCCCAGGCGGTGGCAAAACGAAACTGTGGAATTTGATTCAAGAGAGAAAGAGAAAAATTAGCAAACCAAAGACTTTTTTCCTCAGGTAGTTAGGGGGGTGAGGGTGTTTTTATCACAATTCACAGATTTGCATAAATTGGGTGTATTTTGAGGATTTTTTTGTAAAAAGCACCCAATTTGTGCAAATTTGGGTGCTTTTCTAACAAAATTAGTATATTGATGGGTGGGAAATTAGCCAGAAAATAGATATAGAGAAAGTCAAATTTTTGAAGTCCGGCAGGCACATCCACGTACGATTTTGGCAAAAGTACCCCCCCCCCCCACGGGTGCAATCTATGCATGGAGGAAAAATTAGCTATACTGTGCGACAAACAACCCACCCTTCTAAGCAAGAGAAGAGAGCTCATAGTCATATCCAAATGTCGCCACAATAAGTGCAAAAGCAAGCCTACCAACCGTGCCAAGAAAACATAAAAATCCATAGCATAATACTAGTCATTCTAGCCTGATGATCGCTGAGTTAACAACCTCGACGTGAAACCCAGGGTAGCCATAATGCTATAAAATCAATGTTATTAATTTATATAAGTTAAAATATCATTTTTTGAAGATACATTTTAATTTGACATATTTAGTGCTCATATATTCAAAGCAGCATTTAATTGTGCGTTATGGATTAGTGTTTAATCTTGCAGGCTTAGATGATCAAATATAAAATCAAATATTGTGAACTGATGGGGGTTGGGAATAATTATAATGTAATAAATAATTTAATTTCACTTACCAATTCCAATGTTCCAACGTAATTATCATATTCATCTTCTTTCTTTTCTTCCTTATCTTTTTCATCTTTCCCCGCCTCACCGTTGGTGGCTTCTGCGTATGTTGGCGGTGCATCCCCTTTTGTGACAGCACCATCACCCTCCATCGTAACGTCTAGGACGGCGGCACCATTTGTTTGTTTGTCTGGTACATGACCGTTACTATCTGCTGTTTTACCATTGGCATCGGGTCCTGCATTACCTGTATTATGTAAGAGATTGATTTGATATTAATGTTAGAAACAGAAGCCCAATTAAGTCTGTTCAGAGTAAGGTGGAGCCAGGGTTCGCAGGTTTTTGCAGCAGGCAGTTAACCGTCAGGCAAAAATGGCGAAAAACTTAACAAATGTAGTGGCAAAATGCAAAAAGAATGGTGAATTCATCTCAAAAGCCCATAATAATAATTTGAGGGACTTGGTGAAACCAAATGTTGGCTGAAGTGATTCACTAAGTATATGTATTATTAATTTGTTCCTAGCTATGTATGGCGCATTTGTCTAGTTTTTGCCAGAGTTGTTGCCACTTTTTGCCGGAAAAACCTGGCAAAAATAGGTTCTTTCACAAAACAATTTTTGCCGGCAAAAACCCAACCCTGGGTGGAGCATGACAAACCTTTGGTGAATAAACTATAGCATATAGTTTGTTTGGTTGAATATGGACATGGAACATACCAGTGGCAATCAATTGCCTGCTATTGCCTGATATGGCAAAAACCCAACCCTGGGTAGAGCATGACAAACCTTAGGTGTACAAACTATTATAGCATAAAGTTTACTTGGTAGAATATGGACATGGAACATACCAGTGGCAATCAATTGCCTGATATTTTATTTGTTCACTGCTATAAGCAAGATGTTATCTTAGAGAAATGTGGTACCTTATTGAAATGGCATTAAATTTTGGGCGGGTTTTAAAAATCTATTTCAATCTGATTGATTGATTGATTGATTGATTGATGACTTATTTGTTATTGATCGATTTTAATTTAAGAAACATTTTGTCACAAGCTTTTTGTAACAATGTTTCCAGAAAATGTTTAATCTTACAAAAAATGACTTTATAGTAAAGCTACATCCACTTATCACTTATAAGAAACACACCCTTTCAGTGCAATGGGGTTGCCCACTAGTGGGTTGCCACAGACATGTCTCGTTAGTATACAATCCATTATAATAATCCATAAATCATAATCAAATCATAGAACCTTTATTATAACAGTGTTGCCAGATAGTCTTGACAGTGATTACATCATCACAGTGCCAGACTTAATTTTTGAAGGTGATTATTTTCACAAAATGCCAATATTGTCAATAAATGGTGAATCCCGCGGGTGAATCACCTGGAGGAAAATGGCTAGTTAGGCCAACAAAAAAAAAATTGTTTGCTTGTCCATAGATTGGGTTGGTCGGTCGGAAAATCTTTTTTTTATTTTTAAACATTGGTTGTTCTGGCCATATCCTACAAACACAAAAACTAGCATGCACCATTTTGAGCCTTATCAATGGCAGGCTGATGGCAATGGTTAATTTTAGCATGGTTTAGCCCACATTTGATTTGAAATAACCAACATATTTATACCCCGTGACCCATAGCATAACGTTAGAAACTTTTATCTTTAGATCCTAATTACTACAGTATTAAGTTTTATTCTGTTCAAAAGTATAACTTTTATCATGTACCATTTCTGAATTATTTTTGGTCCATAACATGGAGGTGACATGAAAAGGGTATTGGCTCACATGAGGAGTAACGTAGGGTTCAATATAGGTCATTCAAATGAATGATTAAAACAAATTTTAAAAAAATCAAAAAAAAAATTCAAAAAAAATTCTTTTTTTAAATTTTTTTTACAAAAATTCAACAAAAAAAGTTTTTTTCTGACCAGTCGGGACTGCCTCACACGGTCGGTCGGACGAGGACAAGCAAACAACTTTTTTTTTTGGGCCTTATCTTAATATTTTGAGAATCCAACATCTCTATTTTTGTGGTCAGGTTCCAAACAAATATTGGCCAAATCTTTCTCCAGTAATAAGAGTCTAGCCTCAATAAGCAACTTTCTGAAATTAAATACCTTGTGAAATCAGTTCCATATAATGTGGTGAAATGAAATGTTTGAATGGGTGCAAATGATAGCCCGTGGATGGAAGTTGGTGAACGTATATGTACCTGCCTTTTGGGGTGTCTTTTCGCAAAAATTGGTATAGCGATGGGGTGGTTTTCACCAAAGCGCCCAATTGGCATAAATTGGGTTTATTTTGAGGCATTTTTTGTAAAAAAGCACCCAATTTGTGCAAAATTGGGTGCTTTTCTTACCAAATTGGTATATTGATGGGTGGGAAATTGGCAAAAAAATAGGTATAGAGAAAGTCACATTTTGAAGTTAGGCAGGCACATCCACGTAAGACTTTGGCGAAAGTAACCCCCCCCCCCCCCCCCCCCCCGGGAATCCAAGCTTGGACCAAAAAAAGGAGTCCTGTGGAAACACAACGCGATCGACCTCTTTAACTAAATCCCTATTTCTATTCAAATTTACAATAGATCCGACATTCCTGTGTACCCTGTGTGCAGTGGCGTACCGACCGGGGGGGCAGGTTGCCCCCCCTGGCTCCAAATACCGGGACGCTAAATTCCCAAGACTGGGTCGCTAAATTTGCATAAGGAAAAAAAATAGGGCCTAAAACACTGAGGAATTGGCATTATTTGTTAACCGTTGTGCTTTTTTGAGTCCAAAATTTTGAGACCGTGCGAATTTTTTTGACTGTGCGAAATTTTGTGACTGGGACATTTTGTGACTATGCGAAATTGTTTGACCGTGCGAAATTGTTTGACCCTACCCCCCCCCCCCCCCCCCCCCACTTAAATGAAATTCACGAGTTGACTGACTGGGAAAAAAATTGGGGCAACCTTTTACGAAAATTTACCGGGAAATTTACGCCACTACCAGGACGACATACTTCTGCCCCCCCTGGCTCACATGCCGCGGTACGCGCCTGCCTGTGTGTGCAATCTGTTTGCCGCTGGTATAACCGACTGGAGGGTCTTGCATACATTTTGCTTATAAATTTCTATCTGAGAGAAATTCACTAAATCTTCCTCTCTGCGCTCTGAAGCACTGTTGATTGGAAGCGCAATTGGTTAAATATCAAATGAATATGTGGAGAAACGTGGTAGCTTCAATTAGTAATACGGTCTTGAATATTAACCTATTTTGACAAATTAAATTTGATGGAATTGCATTAATTATCAAAACTTAATGTTCCAGGTATATGCGGGTAATCAAAGTATTCACAAATTGTAGCTAAATAAAAAGAAAAGACGTCACAACCCCATGTTCAATTTGAGTGCTTCAAAGACAATCACATTTTATAAGCAAATCATAATCTGCCACAACTTTCAATTGGTCCATACTTTTAGTTTTACCATGGTTTAACACCAAAGGTTTTGGTTTTTGGTTTAACACGGTATGTCTTTTCATTGGATCACAAATGAGCAAGTACAAACATGATACTATTCCTATACCATACACGATTCCACAACGCTATAAATCACCCTATTCAAAATTCCCGCGTACATACACACTTGGACAGGTGATGCATTATGTTGTTGGCTTTGTGATCTAGGGGTCGGCAAACTGATTGCTCAAAGGATTCGATACCGTATAAGTGCTTCCTTGTCTCTGATTATTCCAAGATCCAAGTGAATCAATACATTTCATAATGCTTAAAAGGCACAAGGCTGTGAGTGGCTGGCTTTACGGCTACATAAATCACTGAATCTGTGCATAAATACTGAATGACTGACAATATCAAATAATTATTTCCTAGTCAATTGGTAGATGCATGTTTTGATTGCTGGCCTGATTTTCAACTTGATGTTTCTATATTATATAAGAGGTCATAGACTCCAATGGTTCTTATTTTAGGAGGACATGGTCACAAGAAATGTGCCCATTGAGTAGTTCAAACTGGCTAGTGGTTAACCACCTTTGGCAGTAATTCAACACATTTTAGCCTATAATTTCAAAATGGAACATTTCTGGCCCTTAAGATTTAACAGACATAATGAGGATAATATGGGGATTCTTTTGATATCATAATATCTTAATGTGAAGAAAAAAATCATAGCCCAACAAGAAGAGTGTTAAATACACAAACCTTGCTTCAGTTTCTGACAGAAAATATGGACTCTTTTTTAAAAATGGTAAATTCTAAGTTTGGTCCAAATAAAACCACCGCGAACATTTCAGCTTTTATAATACTTCATTGTTGGGAACAGGAATATTATCCAGCAAAATGTATACCCCTCACAAAATTATTGATATTATAAACATGCTAAATTCAGACTGAGGTATTTGTACAACATTTACTATTCAACGAGACAAACAGACATTACTGAAGTATAACGACTTCATAATCCCTTATGAACACTTCAGGAAGACAAAAATATAAATCAAAATAGATTTAAATAGAAAACATTATAATCTATTGGCTTTAATTACTCTACTCTATCAACACTTACCATTATTGTGATTTGTATTTTGTGTCTCAGACATGGTTCTTTTCTAGAAGTTGAGAACTGGAATAAACATGTGAACACCTTGATGGAGGATGAGCTCTTTACTACCTGCGCTGCCTGCACTATATGAATAGAAAAGATAAACAGGAAATACCAAATATGGTCCTTGTGATTAACCAATAAAATTGCAGTAAATCTAAACTATGTATAGAAGTTTGTCATAGGAAATATTGCATCAGATATCAGATTCACCATCTAAAATGACAGGTGATCTATACAGTTGAACATTTTAATCAAATTATTATGTCAGGTAAACTAGCATTTAAAAATAATTAGGATAGCCTTGGTGACACAATTCAAGCCAAATATTGATGAAACTGGAGTCAAGTCTTCAAAAGTTGCATGTTAAGTCCATTTCAAGTGTTATTTAATAACCATTTTTGGAAAGAGACAACTAATTTTACTCACATTTGCCTAACAAGGCTAGGTTTCAGATAAGACCTTACTTTGAAAGAATCAAAGATATCCAGCAAGCACAACATTGTGCATTATACGAGGGTTGGTCATTAAGTAATGAAAGTGATCATGGTATTGGATACATGAGTGATTCTATAGAGAGATAGTGTGATCAACACAAAGTATGAACCTTTGTCTTTCAATATTATAATATAATACACTTTTGGATTTCTAAGTATGAACTATGACACCAATATATATCTCTCAGTGCCCCTTTAATCCGTCAATAGAGGATTTTGAGCTAGGTTAATTCAGTGCCGTCTTAATACACCAAGGATAAAATGCAGTTGAAAAGAATGTTTGGGATAGATGGAATCATGGGTAAGTATATAATAGCAAAAGCCACGTGAACATCTCACAATACAATCACTTATGTCATCACAATACAATTACATACGCAATATTCTAATTTTGGAATTTACCTCACTTCCTATACACATTGTAGTTAAGCTCACTGCTCTACATACATGTAGGTGAATAGTAATTCATTGGTCATTGAGCACTCTAGGTAGGCCAGTAATGAAAAGAAATATTTGGTTGTCCTTCTCATGAGAAAGGTTGCTGTACAGATTTTTTTTAAATTACTGTCAAAATGCTAATAACCTACCTAAAAAGGATTCTAGATTTTTTCAGGGGGGGGGGGGTTTCTGATTTTTTTTTTTTTTCGATTATTTTTTTCCCAATTTTTTTTCTCTTCAGATTTTCTTTTTTTCCCCGATTTTTTTAAAAACAGTTTAAATGGCATTGAATAATAAATAAATTGTTTATAACATGTGCGACTCTTAGAGTTATTTCAACTTCTTGTTGGCTGAACTTTGAGCTTCCGCTGGTAATTTTTTTTTAAAAATTAAAAATTAAAATTAAAAATCCGCCCGCCCGCCCCTCCTCTCTGAAAGTTGTGGAGGACAACATAACAAATTTCTTTTTGGCCTTATACATCACATGAGTGACACTCATGTATAAAAGTTGTAATCATCCATGTGATGTGAATCCCCTCTAAAAAAATACCCTTAAAGGCATATTATGTGTTCTTTTCCAGGGGGTGCCCTTTATTCATAATTTTTTTTATGTTCCCTCGAATTGTGTTTTAACCCTAACCCTACCATATACCACGACTGGGCACGTTTGTACCACCCGGCGTGGAAGTTTTTGGATGAAAAAATGGACCCAACCCATATAGTTTGCGCATAGACTGCGCAAACTAACCTTGGCAGCCGTGGTGTAGTGGGGAATTCTTTGCCTCTGGTGCGAGAGGTCCCTGGATCAAATCCCGGGGGAATCAGGGGGAAATTTCGGTCGATTTTCCACGTTGAAGAAAAAAATCTGAAAAAAGTGGGGGTTAGAGTTAGGGTTAAGAAGCAATTTTTTGATTTTTTTTTCTTCTTCAAATTTTGTCTAAAATTTGTTAATATAATCCTAACCCTACCATATACAATGACTGGGCACGTTGGTACCACCCGGCGTGGAAGTTTTTGGATAAAAAAATGGACCCAGCCCATATAGTTCGCACAATACTAACCTTGACAGCTGTGGTGTAGTGGGGAATTCTTCGCCTCTAGTGCGAGAGGTTCCTGGATCAAATCCTGGGGGGGGGGAGATCAGGGATATTTCTGTCGATTTTCCACGTTGAAGAAAAAATTCTGAAAAAAGTGGGGGTTAGAGTTAGGGTTATTAAGAAGCAATTTTTTGATTTTTTTTTTTTTCTTCAATTTTTTTCTAAGATTTGTTAATAACATAACCCTACCATATACATACATACATACATACTGTTATACTGTATACAGCGCCCTACCTCGGGCATTAACGATATACGAGGGGGGTATCAAAAAGTTCTTGAAATCACCAAGAAATGAAGGAGCCAGAAACTTTTTTTTGATATGTGACCCTCAGACATCTTTAAAAAGTCACACATTTCTCCTACTTTTTATTATCTGTCCACAGACCGCCATTGTAGAGATCCTCGGATGCTGTCATTTTCTTCGGGAGAGGGTAGGTCACAAATATGGTGGGGGGGGGGGGTCATAATTTTGTAAAATCTTAAATAGGGGGGTTATAATTTTGTGTTAGCAATTCAGATTCTAAAATTTCAAAACTGCAATTTTGTTCGCGCTTCATGCGCATTCATCTAATAAGCATATCCCTTATAAATGTACATATTTACAACACCTTTCCTGTTTATTTTTTCATTATTTGCTATTTTAGTCATACAAAATCTCACTTCGATAGGCCGGGGGGGGGGGGGGGGGGAGGGGGTCATAACATTATTTTGTATCGGATAGGGGGTTATAAATTTATTAACAACGGCCATTAACATATTAACATATTTGTGACCCCCCGTCCCGAAGAAAATGAAAATGATAGCTCCCTAAGTCCATGGTATTAAGTATAGTATCGGGGGGGGGGGGGGGGGGGGGGGGGTGTAGGGATATACACTTGGCTTGCCATAGAATAGATGGTCAAGTGGCATTGGTAATCACATTTGCACTCGTTGGCATAGATAGTGATACGATTATCGAAACAATTCTTGCAAAAAGCTTGTAATTTGGCTTCTGAAAAATAACAAAAAATCCAAAACTAACATATATAGTGAGTACCCACTGATTTTTTAAAATTAAAAAGTCGGAACGAGAAACACATTATTTTTGTTAGGCCTAAAAATATATAGTACGTACCTTTTAATATTAGGCTTACAACTTTTCCAACCCGAGAGATGTTATTACACCTCCCTGCTCCAACTCAGCCTGTTAAAGAGTGACAAGTGTAATAATGGTGGGCTTCACGTTTTTTCTGTTCTTCTTGATAATATCACCGTAGTTCATATTATTATTGCTGTCAAACAAACGTAAATTCCTACCCGATTGACTTTCGATCAATCAACCGGTCGGTACTGAGCTGAGTGCTGAGTCATGCCCGTTCCACACACACATCTGTTTGTTGCTATTTTATATATAACACGCCCAAAATGTCGTAAAACTTACCAAATTTCGTTCATCGATTTTACTTACCTATTCAATTTACAGGGAAAAGCTTTACGTAAAAGTGTGGTAAAGGTCCGTCGACCTTTTCGAATACGCCCAATTGGGTGCAGAAAAGAGGAGCGAAAAATGAAATGATGTCACGATGTATGATGTTGTTGTTATGGAGACGTTGGTGTTGAGACGAGATGATTGATTGGAGAGGGCGGTATCACGGATCGGGAGATGTTCCAGACTGGATGCTCAACGCCGACCGGTCACACTGGTTATTTAATAACCTTGATTTAACTTACTTTATTTACTTGGTATACTTGTATACTTATATTTGATATACTAAGACTTGATCCTTAAGGAAGGACTCTCAGGTTCTTTTTGAAGGTAGCCACAGTTGGTGCAGACACGGCCCGGCCGGTCGACTCTGGTAAACGGTTCCATGGGTCAACCACTCTGTTTGAGTAGAAGTGCCCTGTGATGTGAGCTGTGTCCTTATACGTCTTTTTTAGCTTTTTGGAATGACCTATTATGTGGGTTGTTCCGTAACCTGACTCAATTAATCTGACCTGACTCAATTAATCTGACCTGACTCAATTTTATCTGACACAGTTTTTTTTCTCGTAATGTAAGATTACATGATGAGTGCAGTGAGCCCTGATTATAAGGCTATATTCCCATGAGAAGTGGAGACAATTTTAAAATAGGGCCTATAGTTCAACATGGAGCGATTTGGTGCCCCATTTTAAAAAGGTTTTTTTCTCCGTCTCCTTCTACTTCCCTCCAATCTTCTCTTTCTCCTTTGTTTTTTACCCACTCAGAGGGGCAGGGCCCGGGTGGCGGGGGTGGGGTGGGGGGGGGGGGGGGGGGGGGTTGAGGGGGATGTTCCCCCTGAAAAGTGAAGAAATTGTGAACATATAGTTCCAAATGGAGCGATTTGGTGCCCCATTTTAGGTTTTAAAAAAAGGTTTTTTTCTCCTTCTTCTTTCCTCCTCTCTTCTTTTCCTTGTTCGTCTTTCTTTTTTACCCTCTCGGAAGCGGGCACGGGTCCTAATGTCCCTCCCCCGTTAATCCGCCACTGAATTAAGCCTACGCCCGGGAAACGTGCATTGCACGACATGCCATGCATCAGTGGGAGAAATACGCCTATATTCATGA
Source organism: Ophiura sarsii (assembly GCA_035610835.1). NCBI lineage: Eukaryota > Metazoa > Echinodermata > Ophiuroidea > Amphilepidida > Ophiuridae > Ophiura > Ophiura sarsii. Next base: position 26,926,593 of record CM069441.1, read on the forward strand.
TGATACCGGGGGGGTTCTTAGTACAAAAGTGGGTATGGGGATGTTCCGCTGGAATGGGTCTCAAAAATAGCCTCCTGGTATAGGCCTAACTATGACCCCTTTTTTAGTTGCAAAATTGGTATAAACATGGGGTCACTTTTCAAAATTTTCTCAAATTTGTCACTAAATTAGCCGAATTTCATGAATTTGGTGTCCAATTTTTCAAAAATTTCCGAAAATTTTCGAAAAAGTCTTCAAAATTGTGGTTAAACTTTGCCGAAAATCCAGATTTTTGGTATAAAAATGGGTCGAAATTTTTGGAAAACTTCAAATTCTCAGCGGCACATCCCTATCCAAACCAAAGTTGAGAACCCCCCGGGGGATGTACCCTTACGCACAGAACGAAGTTCATGTATCGTTCAAGCCTTATAATCAGGGCTCACTGCACTCATCATGTAACCGAATTATGCGTGCCAGAGCCTACAATGTTTTAAGATAAAATTAAGCTGTAATGACAACATGTAATCACTTGATTTCATTCACACGGAATATTTGGAGCCACATGTGCGTTTTAATTACTTTTTCCGATATCAGGAAATCTTACATTATGAGAAAAAAAACTGTGTCAGATAAAATTGAGTCAGGTCAGATTAATTGAGTCAGGTCAGATTAATTGAGTCAGGTTACGGAACAACCCCTATTATGTGTGGGGGAGTGAGAAGAACTATCGCGTCTGTTTTATAATGTCCATGCATAAATGTGTAGGTATCGATAAGATCTGTCCTTTCTCTCCTCTCTTGAAGAGATTCCATTTGAATTTAAAAAGCCGTAAACACTTGTCTGCACCTTCTCAAGTTTCTCAATGTTCTGTTTTGTTTGAGGGCTTCAAGCGGTGGATGCATATTCCAGCCCTGGACGAATAATGGCATGATATAGCGTTGTTAATTTGTCCTCGCCTTAGTCTGGAAAAACAGCGCCGGAACGATGCCGGCAATCTCATTTGGGGTGAGTGTATTACTTACTGTAATACCTAGGTCCTTTTGGTTGGACACTTCCTGCAGGAAAACACCATTTAGCGAATATTTGTAGTTAATGCATGGCTGATCTTATCCTAAGAACAACACATTTTTCTCAGCAATCTTTCATTGGCCCTTATACAGCAGCTTTATTCCGTAATGGGTCTTTACACTTTTAGTCTAACTTATGAATGTCTTACACCAAGGATATACCCAATTTAATCTGTAGACCATGCAGAAAGTGCGTTAAGTCATTTTGGAGATAGTCACAATCGTCTTTTGTCAAAATCGTGTTGTACATTTTTGTGTCGTCGACTCGTCGGCAAAACATTTTTGCAGTTGATGAAATCGTGTCGGGAATGTCGTTGACAAAAAGGAGGAAAAGAATAGGTCCAAGGATGGATACTTGTGACACTCCAGTTAGATGATCAATTTCTTAGGACAACCCTCTGTCTCCTAACTGTCACTGTTATTACCCATTTGGAAAAATTATTCTAATATTCAATAAGAAATTATAAAAATAAGTATATAAACTTAACTCTATGATCTGCCCTTTTGTCATAATATATAAATTTGATTTAATTTGAGCAATTTTAATTTTAAGGTATTCTGAATAGGCCGATATTATTATCTTCAACTCAGGGATAGCATAACCGCCCCAAACCACCCTCATGGATGTATTGAAAGTCGCTTGATTTGGCCAATTGGCATAAATATTGTTCATCCGGGCCCTAACACAGTGGCGTAGAGGGGTTGGCGGTCCATCAGGGGGGCTGGCACCCCCCCCCCCCCTGAAATAACTCCGTCGGAAAAGGATTTTCTTTTTAACCAAATTGCCCCAACCTACCGGCCGTGTTTAATAGCAGGAGGTGCGCCTATTATAAGGCGGGATGTCACAACTACTACTAATGTAGTGGCACCGGCCTGGTCGCGATCGATAGCCGATAATCAACATTTGAATCATGATTTACGGGGATTACCCATATAAACTATGGGCCGTGAGGCCAAAACAAAAAGTTATTGATTTTTGTAGTCCACCTCTGGGGAGAACATGAAATTATTACCAAAAGGTGGCAAATATATCCCTTAACACAAATTCACCTGATCCCACGTTCGTAGGTTGCACGTTATGACCCTAGACCTCGATGTAAGGTCAAAGGTCACATGTGTTTCAATGTGAAGTCAAAAACTAAATTTAACATGGTAAAAAAACTAAAAAATGAGCTATTGACTATATAAAGTATATTTTATTGTTGGGATAAGTGTTTTAAACAAAAAAGTCAATCACAACTTCGATCGTAGATCAATAGTTTTTGAACTGTAACCTTTTGAAAAAGCCAAGTTGGCCAAAATAGACCATTTTGGTCATATTTTCGCAAAATTGGCACAAATATGACATGTTATCATCATTAAACAAATATTTTGACTCATTATGAATTGATAAACCATGTTATACCATGAACTTTACATTACAACACATTTCAAAAGTCAATGGTGTCCGCATGCCATGGCAAACAGGTGAATTTGTGTTTAGGGATATATTTGCCACCTTTTGGTAATACTTTCATGTTCTCCCAGAGGTGGACTACGAGAGTGAAAGATACAGACCAACGTCCCATAGTCTAATAATAAAGCTGTAGGATTTCTCAGGGGATTTCTATGCTCCCGATCCGTGATACCGCCCTCTCCAATCAATCATCTCATCGTCTCCTCCATAACAAACAACATCATTTCATTTTCACTCAAATCACTCCTCTTTTCTGCACCCAATTGGGCGTATTCGTAAAGGTCGATGGACCTTTATCATAGACTTTATACCTTTATCACGCTTTACATAAATCTTTTTCGTGTAAATTTAATGGCTATACTCTGTTTGGCCATCTCGAGACAGTGACGTAACTGAACAGGCGCAGCTTTTACGCACGCGTGTGTATCTTCCGCCTTTCAACGCTCGTGTTTGTACGCCAGCGCCGAGAGTATGCGCGCGCGTTATGTGATGCAATTAGTAGAATACGCGGTTACGTCACTGTCTCGAGATGGCCAAACAGAGTATATACTCTGTTTGGCCATCTCGAGACAGTGACGTAACTGAACAGGCGCAGCTTTTACGCACGCGTGTGTATCTTCCGCCTTTCAACGCTCGTGTTTGTACGCCAGCGCCGCGAGTATGCGCGCGCGTTATGTGATGCAATTAGTAGAATACGCGGTTACGTCACTGTCTCGAGATGGCCAAACAGAGTATATATGAACGAGATTTGCGAAGTTTTACGACATTTTGGGCGTGTTATATAGAATTAGCAACAAACAGCTGTGTGCACAGTGTGGAAAACGACGATGCGTGAACATACAACAAAACGGGCATGACTCTCGGTGATATTTATTCTACGATCGGTACGTTGATCGAAAGGCAATCGGGAATTTACGTTTGACAGCAATATATTGAATATGATAACATGAACTACTACGGTGATATTATCAACAAAAACGTAAAGCCCACCATTAGTACACTTAACAAAATAACAGGCTGAGTTGGACAAGAAGGTACGTTTTTGATTTTTCAATTATTTGTTATTTAGGCCTAGCTGCCTAGGCCTAAAAATAGTACCTAAAACCTAGGCTATACCGTATTATTAAGACTTGCGTATAAAAAGAACTATTCTTACTACAATATTACTTTATTAGGCCTTGCCTAAATAAGCTTATTTCTCGAATAGTTGGTGTGTGTGATCAAGGAGTTATATTATTAGTTATGATAACTCCTTGGTTGGTGTGACCAGCAGGGAGGTGTATTTAATGCATCCGTCAATTGCAGTCCCGGCTCCTGGGTACCCGGGGCACTACGGGGAACTAGCCGGGACATGGCGGGGAACTTGGCGGCAATTTCTGCCCCGCTAGCCGGGAAGATGTCGGAGTACTCGTCGTGGAGTCGGAGGAGCCGGGAGTGGGGGCCCGGGGAACTTGTCGGGTACTTCGGCAGAGACTCGTAATCCGCAAAAATTTCAATGCATTTTATATTAAAACAATCGGACATCAATCAATGGCAATACACATACTACGTACGCACGTACGATAAAGCTTTAAAACAAGTTGTAGTTGCACAATGAAATTATTGAGATTTATATAGCGAATTCGCAAATATTATTAAACATTGAGAAGGGGTTTGATGCTCATTTTCCTACCACCCAGTCTCTTTTTTTCAAACTTAATTCGACCTTTATTTTATGTGTGTCCACACAAATTGTCAACAAACAAAGTTTTGGTGGTCACGCAACCTTTGACCTGTGTCTGAACTCCCCGAGCATGTTAGCCAATCAGAGCGCGATTTGCACGTGATCGAAATTGCTCCGTTTTCCCGATTGACCTTGTTTGGAACTAGCCGAAATATTGCTGGCTCCTGATCGTTTTAAAACATTTTATAGCTTTCTATTGGAATTATGACAAAGCAAAATAGAATATTGAAGCTGTGATAATAATCTCAGGTTTATTCTAGAACTTTTACTTCAAGAAAATCCGTGTAAATCAGGCGCTGTTTTGCTATTCACATTTTGTGCCCTTTTTTGTGATTTAACTCGCTGAAAATAATTTCCAAAATCACATTTAAAAAAATCATTTTTCAATTCTAATAACTGTTCGACAAACAATAACTATCGTACATGCAATTTATTTGCATGGTTTCTAAAAAATAATTTTTCTAGGACTTGTGGGATTTTTGGTGCAACGATACCCCATCTCATTAAATATTCATAACGTGTGACACATAAAACAAAGCACACACAGAGCGTGTTGCGGGCTGTTTGTCACATGCCGTTGACAAAAAATACAGCTCAGAAACTCTTTTAATCTAAAATGATGATGCTGAGTCGCTATCTAGCACGGTACTGACTGACTACGTACGGCGGGGACTTCGTCGGGAGGTCGGCGAGGACACGCACAATTTCCCCGGGGTATAGGGCCCGAGACTTCGTCGGAAACTCGTCATCAAATATTGCCCCGCATTGCCGGGTATTCGGCGGGTACTTCGTCGGGAAGACGTCAGTTACTCGATTTTTCGAAAGCGAGTTGATGCCGACTTCCCCGCAGTGCCCCGGGTACCCAGGAGCCGGGACTGCAATTGACGGATGCATAATAACATCTTTCTGGTGTGACAATCCAGAGAGCATGTGTGCAGGGATACTATTAATTTTGGGATAGGAAAGTCCTATACTAACGTACGTAGCGAAAACGGGCCCTTTTGCATAAATTATGGAATCATCGGAATGTGTCGGTGACCGGCGTTTAACGCGTTTAACAATGTTTAACCAGGTTTAACGGCAGGTTAAACGGCATGTTAGTCAGCATAGGTTTGGGGGCGCTGTAGATTTACACAGACGACGGTGGCCACGTGAAACCTAAATTTTGAATTCGTAGTGAATAACACGTAATCGTGAATTTTAAACTATCATTTTGACAAATACATCATAATTAAAAGGATTTTTATCGTTAACCGGGCGATGACTGTTAAAAATAATTCAAAATGGTGCACTCCCGTTGCCAAATTGGGTCGTCTGAGAGACGCGTGGCCAGCGTTGCGTCCTCTGCTACAATCATCACGCCTGATCGGTATAGCGCCACCAATTCTATGCTGACTAAGTTCAAAGTGGACCCGATCGGCAAGCTCAGTGACACACCCCTGATGTGTGGTCTAGTGTAAGGTCACGAGTTTACCGCGTTGCGGAATTTCCGCGAAAAATCACGGAATTGAGGTTAAACGCGGAAAACGACATTTTGATGAAAAGAAGAAAATAAAATGCACAAAAAACGTCCAAAACACAAAATTTATAAATAGTCTTGAATAAAACAATATAAATATTAAAAAACGATACATAATAAAACAAAACAAACAGTAATAAGGTAAGCCTAAAAATCTAAAATGATGTGTTTTTCTGTAAAGTGTGTTTATTTTGGTTTTATAGATCGTAACTTTTAAGCTTTCTTGGGGAAAATTACATCACAGAAAAATGCAAAATTTACAAAGCGGATAAACGCGGAATTCGACAGTTACAAAGCAGAAAATTTGTGACCTTATAGTCGTCGTCAGAATACTTCGGCACTTTTTAAAAACCGCCAACGCACGCGTCTAGTTAATTGAGCGTGTGGGCGGGGAAATTCATGACCCATGGATACGGTCGCGGCCAATCGGATTACAGAGTCCGCGACGCGTCGAACTGCTCAAAGATAACGCTATTCCGACGCTGTTCTACAACGCACTTCCGTGTTTACGCTGTACGCTGTTGTCACAGAAAAAAGTGCCGAAGTATTCTGACGACGACTATAGTCTAGTGCCACTGCCAGTGGTGAGTGGATAAGGACGCACATGCAGGTCTCACACAGGGCAGGCGCGTACGCAGGATTTTGTGAGGGGGTGGTTTAGACATATTGATATAATTATTTAACTAAAATTCTTAAACAGCTAAGAAAGTTTAAGCAATCTCATTGGTTCTCAGAGAAATCTGTGACATCTAGATGAGACAATTGAACACAGGGAGGTGGGGCTTATGTTTTAACAGTGCGTCTGACCTTCACAATGCGTGGTTTGCTCCATAACGCGCACTTCTGCAGTGCGTCTTTGGCGCCTTTCCTGCATTTAAGCCGACGCTTATGCATGGTGTACTCATCGCATGGGATTATTATTTAATCTTTCTTTATTGAGGGTAAACAGCTTCAGTGTCAAGCACTGCTTTCCAAGCAGGCCCTCATTTCACAGAGAAAAATACATAATTATTTACAATATATGGAATACAGAACCATCAGATAAATTCAGCAAGGAAATGCAGAATTGTAATATACTTTAGAACACAAAATTTAAATTCCATGGATCTTTGTTTTAAATTGTTGCACTGACATATTCTCAAGCTCGGTTCTGATTGTTGATGGCAAGTTGTTCCAGGCATATGCTGCCCTAACATGAAACGTTCGCATACCTGAGTTTGACTTAAATTTCGGTACAACCTAAGTATTACTTGTGTGATTTCTTGTTACATGACAATGGTTATTATGAACAAATTCAAACTGCATCGATAAGTATGATGGACTTACATTTCTTAAACATTTATACACAATTAGTAAAAGGTGATTATGCCATCTTTTATCAAGTTTAACCCATTGAAGTGCATCCATCAAATCATTTGTTGGTGTTCTTATATCAGCTGAGAGTATTATCCTGGCTAAATTATTATGAAGAACCTGTAATTTTCTATGACATTCGGCAGAAAAGTTTGACCAAACTGTGCTTCCATAATCAAAGTGAGGAATAACAAGAGCATTTGATAACATTACAATAGTTTGATTTGGAAGAAAATGTTTCATACGTTTGATAATACCTGTTCTTTTAGAGACATTCTTACACATATAATCAACATGAGCTGACCAAGACAAATTGCTATCTAATTTTACGCCCAAGTATTTAAATTCATCTACCTTTTCAATGATGTTATTATTGTAGGTTAATTGTACATCTTGAAACCTCTCACGCATCTTATTACTACCAAATATCATGAATTTAGTCTTATCAACATTCAGGGTAAGCTTGTTTGCTTTGAACCAATTAGCTACTGTGCTTAAACATGATTCTAATTGATTTTGGAGATCAACAATATTTTTAGCTTTACACATTAATGAAGTATCATCAGCATACATTACTTGAAAAACAATATCTCAAATTGCTCGTATGATCACAAGGATTCCAAAAATGGTAGTTTTTACCATCTAGCGTGTCTGTGGTACCTTATAAAGGGGTCAAAAGGTCAGGTGACATATTGACCTATACGGAACCTGACCTTCTGACCCCTTGATAAGGTACCACAGACACTCTAGATGGTAAAAACTACCATTTTTGGAATCCTTGTGATCATACGAGCAATTTGAGATATTGTTTTTCAAAATCGGAGCACGTTTAAGTTTTGACCCCATATGCAAAGGTCAACGACCTTTTTACGTTTTGCCCGATAACTCGTTAACCAAACATCGGAAGTGGGGCAAACTATACATTTTCGGAATCCTTGTGCTCAGCCGAACAATTTGGTATGCTTTTTAACTTAATTGAAGCCATTTGAATTTTGAGGCCCCTGTATGGCGGCCATTTTGGATTTTGCTGTCTCCTGGGGGCGCGTTCAGGATTTGGGCTGATTACCAAAAATATTCTTATTCCTCATGAAATTCTGGTCTAGAAAAACCACATGAGATAAAGAACGCCTCCAAGTGATACCTAGCTCATTTTTAGCCTGGTCTAATTGTTTCAGAATGAGAATAAACTCAATAAAGGTATTGTTTTGAGACTGTACCCGTGTTATATTGTCTGACATAAATGCGTTTGATAGTATTATTTTTTGCGTAGAACAACTTCGCCTGCGGCGTCTTTGTTCTACTTAAAATAATAATAATACTATCGTCCGCATTTATGTCAGACAATATAACATGGGTACGGTCTAAAAACAATACCTTTATTCTCTAATTATTAATTTTCTGGTGGTGGACTATCCAATGCGGTGCACATCACCGCCCTCCGAGCTATGCTCGGACAGGGGAGGGGGGTGTCTGAGGGGGGATGTAGAAGTATATATTTTTTAAATTTTCGAACTCATTTGGTGCGATCTGGTGTATACCACCTCTTCATTTCTAATATTTTTTAAAATTTTATCAATGCACGAAAGAAGTTGAGCATAAATGATATATTCTTGATTTAAGTATGGTTTAAAAGCTTGAACGGGGGGGGGGGGGGGGGGGGGGGGGGGTCTGACAGGGGGTGTCTGAGGGGATGTGCCCCACTCAGAAGTATAATTTCTTTTCAATTTTCGAACTCATTTGGTGTGATCTGGTGTATACTCTTGACCAAAGTTTAATCTAAAAGCCACCTCTTTCATTTCCAATCAATATGAGGGATGAGTCTGAGGGGGGATGTGCCCCCATCAGAAGTATATTTTTTCAATTTTTGAACTCATTTGGTGCAATCTGGTGTATACTTTTGTTTTGGAGTAATTCTGTTATGCCCTCCACAGGGTATTCATAGTGCGTGATTTTTAAGAACGATGCATACTAACCGATGTTGGTGTGAAGGGTATAACAGAATTATGCCTTTGTTTTGACCACAATTTTATCGAAAAGCCACCTCTTCATTTTCAATATTTTAAATTTTTTTATCAACACGAAAGAAATTGAGCATAACTGATATATTCTTGATTTAAGTATACATGGTTTAAAAGCGTGAACAGGGAGGGGGGGGGGGGGGGGGGGGTCTGATCTGAGGGGGATGTGCCCCCCCCCAAAAAAAAAAATGATGTGTACTTTTGACCAATATTTTATTGAAAAGCAATCCCTTTCCCCTGTTTCTTCTCATTTTCCCCCCCTTCTATTTTTCTTTCTTTGCAAAAAAGTGGGGTATTATTGGCCTTCATGTACAGTCATCAAAGAAAGTAACTATACAGGTAATAAATGGGCTTCTAACGCTCTAAAAATATTAAATTATAAAGTTGTTGAAAAATGTATCTTCTTTAATATGAGATATTGCATGTTAGGATCGGGTGATTATTGAGGAAATGACACTCCCAAATGTACGGTGAAGTCCGATTTTCATTTTCACATTTTTATTTTCTACACGGACCCATCTACAGGTACCTTATCGATTACCGGTAGTGCAATTGGGGGATGCATGCGCAGGTTGGATGGACAGTCAGCCGTATTGTTCCGATGGATCAATACGCTACACACACGCTACCTGTCATATACTCTCCCCGTGTTGAAATGTAAAATGTGAAATTGTGACTTTACCTTACATTTTGGATTGTGACTTCTTTAATATCCAACCAATCCTAGCGTGCAATATCTCATATTAAAGAAGGTAAATTTCTCAACAACTTTATGATTTAATATTTTTAGGTAGGATATATATTTTTAGAGTTAAAATTCCATTTATTACCTGTATAGTTACTTTTTTTGATGACTGTATAAAGTGTATATTATATCACTACATACAAAGTTATTTTATTCACCTATCAGTCACTCAATAAAGGCTTTCTCTCCCCCTACCCCCTTTCCTCTCCCCTCCCCTTTTTGTCTCGCCTGAACTTGTTCAGAAAGAGACTTAGTGGCCACTTTTTTGTCTGTCTGTCTGTCTGTCTGTCTGTCTGTCTGTCCGACCTAAGAGACAAGAAATCTGGAGATCCGCAAGGCCTATCTTGATGCGCGAGGTCACGCGAAATACACGATTTTGTGTATCTAAGACTAAGAGCGAGCGTACAACCTGTTTGTTATATAACGTTTTGTTTTGTTTCTAACGGCAAAATGGGATCTCCGGCTTCACCTTAGTATATCTATATAACATCTATAAACAAAAGTTAAATATTTTTAACTTTTATTGTATACCTTGAGATACAATATGACCAAAAGAAAACGGCAAATCGGTACCACCTCATGCATGAGGACAGAACAGAAAGATGCCAAACGGAAGAGAGACATGAGGGCTGAAAAAGTAACATAAATCATAAAGATCTACCAAGTAACAGAGCCATACGATTTTTAATTACTTCAAAATCAAGGTTTGAACCGGCAACTTATTTTCAAGAGGCTGAGCGGATTGTTCCCGTTTTTTTGTAGTGCAAATAAACACGTGTTGCCGCCGTTTACAGTGTTTCCTCTACGATCGCAACAGAATACTCATCGGGAATATTTTATGGAAATCGAAGCAAATTATGTTAAGAAGTTCATTAAATTGGAAGCTGATTTCCATTACTAAAAGCAGAAATTTTCGCGGTGGTTTTATTTTCGCGCTTTTCGCGCAAAATAATTTACACGCGAAAATGATAACACGCGAACATAAGGGTATACACCACCATAGTCGCTTCCATTGAAACGTGTGTTAGAAACCCGATGTTCAATCGCTTCTCCTGGGGTCCCTCTCCTTAGCTGGGATATTTATGTTTGTTGTAAAATCTTCGTAATTTTGTTTTCTTTAATATTATCAACATTTCACATATGATCGACAGTCCCAGTTTTTCAGAAATTTTGATTTCACAAATCACTAGCTTTTTTAGTGCGTAAAAATCAGGAAAATCAGAGTTTCGGACCGCTTCACACGTGTGATCAAGACTCACGCCCAAGAATAATTCGTGACTTTTTACATTTCAGATTACAATCGTGAAGGTTTCAACTTTTTAATAAAACAAAATCTAAGACCCTATGGTGATAATCTCGTCAAAATATTCACATTTGAAGCAGTAATCAAAGTTTTTTTCGGGACTTTAGTACCCCTGCACCCTGGCCCGCGGAAGGTTATGGTGGTGTGTACCCATAATATTGTTTTCAACATTCATGCAGTGCATCCAAGGTCGCCCGCGAAAAAACCAATTCGCGAAATGTCTATACTTTATGATATCTAAATGCGCGAAAATATCTTTACGCGAAAATATTGGCTTTTACAGTATGATTTAGTAAAGTTGTGGGATGTTTTTTCGCAGAAAATACAGTCACGATCACAAGACAAGACAAGAAATATTTATTAGTCCATGAAAGTCATTCCTGATATAATATATAAGTCAAACATGAATAATCAAGCTAAGGGCACCAAGGAATGGTACATGAAGTAATAGTAGGCTACCTGGATTATTAATGGCACATGGTATATCATTATCTGGATTATGTTAGGGGGCTGTCGTTTTCTTCGGTAAGAGGTCAGAGGTACCAAATATCATTGGTTGTGTCGTGTTTTTACAAGGAAAATATGGCAAGGGGGTCATAAAATTAATACCATTGTAAATGGGGGTGGTGGGCGGGGGTGGGGTCAAAACAAGATATATAAATAAGGAGGCTAGGCCTTAAGATGCTTAACCCGATTCTAAATCCAACAAACCAACAAAAGCCTTTTTGATTTTTTTTTTTAAGGTAAAAATTGCGTTTTTCTTAGTTTCAAATATCAATGATAGTAAAACTACTCATAAAACATTGACTACAGTGGTTTTTGGACTGCGACATTTTGTGTCCGTGCGAATTTATTTGACTTCTACCCCCCCCCCCACTTACATGAAATTCACGAGGTGACTAGTCTGCTTTGGTATACCTTTTTCTTGTCACTCTATGAACATGTACCGATAGAGGGCTCACTCCTTATGGACCGCTCCCCATCCTCTGATCTCACCCCCGAGAAAAAAAGGTCTACTTGCATTGGATTGACCTCGTTGACCTCCGTATACTTTTACATTAGTGCTCGTCCAAAAATTGGACGCATACGTAATGAGCAATTTGTTCGTGTGGGGTTCAAAATTAACCAATGGCAGACACGATAAATACGAAGTATATGAATATTTATATAGTCTACGCAGAGAGACGAATCTTGCTCACTTGATAAATTCAAAATGTCGATTTTCTGGCACTGTATAGCCGCCGTTTCGGTCTAAAATCACACTTTAGGAGTTATCTTTGACATTGGTCCTCGCCCAAAATATGTTCCTCAGAGATATAGCTACATTTCCGCATATATGTGACTATTTCCATGCTATTTCCTATCTTTCAATATCGTGTAATAAAAAACCTTTTTACGTTTAAACAGAGACAAATAATTTGATCATTGTTTACGATAACTAGAGACTCTTACACAGCCACAGAAATACCCCCTTCACGCGTTTCTAGATGTACAAACAGCAAATTCAATATTAGCGCGTTATGAAGGGGTGTGATACTATCGTGACGCATAAAAAGCATCGTCCCTAGTAATCCCTAGTGTGCTCAAGCACAGTTCTTTTGTAAATCCAATGCCAGTAGACCTTGTATTTGGTCGGTTCTCGGATGGGAAGTATCAGGGGGTGTTGTTCGATTGTGTGACAGTGAAATTATACAAGGCATACGAGTAGACTACGAGGTGACTGACTTGGAATTTTTTTTGGGGCAACATACCCCCCCCCCCCTTGGGCAAAAAGTGTTTTACGGGGATGCCCCCCGTTATAGCTATTGCTTGCTATACACCCATCCCAAATGGGCACGGGTTATTGCTTGCTATGCACCCCAACCCAAATGGGTACGGGTTATTTTTGAGCCCCACCACGTTGAGAGAGCGCAACCCCAGCACCAGCGAGATGCCCGATCACCTACCTGACTCCCGCTTAACATGGCCATCCCCGGGGGCGGCAAACACAATCATAGTTTGGGTCATTATGTTCCGTATTAGGCTACCGCCCCCCCCCCCCCCCCATGATCAAGTACCTGGATTATTAATGGCACATGGTATGTTATGGATTATGTTAGGGGGGCTGTCATTTTCTTCGATAAGAGGGCCAGGGTAGAGGTACCAAATATCATTGGATGGAGGTGTCATGTTTTTACACGTGTTTTACATGTGTCTACCCTTATTTTTAATTTTCCCTTCCGCATCAACTTTCCCCCCAATATTCCGAATTTTACTATTACTAGATAGGTCTGAGCATGGGAGTGGTCATAACAATAATCACGTTCGTTGAGTGGGGTGGGGGCGGCATAAAAATGATGATACATGACATTTTGGGACCGTGTACAAAAAACACACCAACACACCCCTACAAACCGCTCAAGTGGGGGCTCACTACTAGCGGGGCCCGCGCGAAGCGCGGGTTCCCGCTAGTCTTTAATATTCAACCGATCCTAGCGTGCAATATCTCATATTAAAGAAGGTTAATTTTTCAACAACTTTATGATTTAATATTTTTAGGTAGGATATATATTTTTAGAGTTAAAATTCCATTTATTACCTGTATAGTTACTTTTTTTGATGACTGTATAAAGTGTATATTATATCACTACATACAAAGTTATTTTATTCACCTATCAGTCACTCAATAAAGGCTTTCTCTCCCCCTACCCCCTTTCCTCTCCCCTCCCCTTTTTGTCTCGCCTGAACTTGTTCAGAAAGAGACTTAGTGGCCACTTTTTTGTCTGTCTGTCTGTCTGTCTGTCTGTCTGTCCGACCTAAGAGACAAGAAATCTGGAGATCCGCAAGGCCTATCTTGATGGGACTTGGTGTAGGGAAGGGGGGTGGTGCGTTCTGTTGCTGATTGAATTTTCAAGGTCATTCAAGGTCATCGGGGTCAAATATGCTTAAAACCTTTGTGACGCGTTATAACGCAATATCTAGAGATCCGTAAGGCCTATCTATCTTGATGGGACTTGATGTCAGGAAAGGGGTGGTGTGTTCTTTTGCTGATTCGATTTTGAAGGTCATTCAAGGTCTTCGGGGTCAAATATGGGGTCAAATAAGATCCGTAAGGCCTGGGGTGGTGTGTTCTTTTTGCTGATTAAATTTTCAAGGTCACCGGAGGTCATTCAAGGTCATTGGGGTCAAATATGGGGTCAAATAGATCAGTGGTCCTATATTGATGAGATTTGGTGGAGGGAAGGGGAGTGGTGTGTTCTTTTTGCTGAATAAATTTTCAAGGTCATCAGAGGTCATTCAAGGTCATCAGGGTCAAATAAGATCCGTAAGGCCTATCTTGATTGGGTTTGGTGGAGGGAAGAGGGGTGGTGTATTCTTTTTGTTGATTAAATTTTCGAGGTCATTCAAGGTCATCTGGGGTTAAATAAGGTCCGTAAGGCCTATCTTGATGGGATTTGGTGGACGGAAGAGGGATGGTGTGTTCTTTTGTTGATTAATTTTTCGAGGTCATCGGAGGTCATCTGGGGTCAAATAAGATCTGTAAGGCCTATCTTGATGTGATTTGGTGGAGGGAAAGGGGTTGGTGTGTTCTTTTTGCTGATTACATTTTCAAGGTCATCAAAGGTCATCTGGGGTCAAATAAGATCCGTAAAGCCCATCTTGATGGGATTTGGTGGACGGAAGAGGGATGGTGTGTTCTTTTTGCTGATTTATTTTTCGAGGTCATCTAGGGTCAAATAAGATCCGTAAGGCCTATCTTGATTGAATTTGGTGGAGAAAAGGGGGTGTGGTGTGTTCTTTTTGCTGATTAATTTTTCGAGGTCATTCAAGGTCATCTGGGGTCAAATAAGATCCGTAAGGCCTATCTTGATTATATTTGGGGGAGAGAAGGGGTGTGGTGTGTTCTTTTTGCTGATTAATTTTTCAAGGTCATTCAAGGTCATCTGGGGTCAAATAAGATCCGTAAGGCCTATCTTGATGGGATTTGGTGGAAAGAAGGGGGAGGGTGTGTTCTTTTTGCTGATCAAATTTTCAAGGTCATCAGAGGTCATTCAAGGTCAAATATGGGGTCAAATAGATCAGTAGGGCCTATCTTGATGGGACTTGGTGGAGGGAAGGGGGGTGGGGTGTATTCTTTTTGTTGATTAAATTTTCAAGGTCATTGGAGGTCATTCAAGATCGTCTGGGGTCCCCCTAAAATGTCTTGCCTCCTTTTGCCCCCCCCCCCCACCCCAAATTATGACGCTGGCGCTGCCACTGCATAGTCCAAAGGGGGTGGGGGTACCATCTAAACTTTGAAGGGCCATAAAGCGGAAACAATTCGTTTGTGTTCCGCAATTTTTTTAGTACTGGGTAACATTTGAGCATCCCTTAAGGTATTACATCCCTTGCATTAACTACAATGCATACCTCTGTGACAGTGCTACATTGTATCATAATATGTTTCATCATCATTTCTTTCAAGTCACCTTTGATGAACAGGTGAGACGCGCCGTTCGAGGATTACCAAAAATGTTGACGGATTATCAGATTTCATGACATTATGATCTTATTTATTTTTTGAATTATAGACCAAAAAGTGCCAAAAAAAATGTGATTTTTGATCTTCAACGTTTTTAATAATAATTTTTAAAAAATACGCCTCCTAGGGAATTTTATTAGGATTACGATAAAACTAGTATGACAAAATTTGACAAAATATATTTTGAGTTATCTTGCATGAACCTAAAATAAATAAAAAAAACATATTTTTTATAATGTTTTCCAAAATGGTCAATTTCATGTTCATGGTTGGCTTCATTGAACCCTCTCTTCAAAAAAATGTATACTTTTATATAGATTAAATGAATAATGAAGGAGTTACAGCAGTTTTACGGAGGCTAAGCTGAGGGTCCACACCCCCCTTAATGCCTCTAAAGGTAATGTAAACAATGGGAACCACTATCAGGTTATTTACGATGTCAAATTTACAGCATTCTGAAGCTGTACAATAAGTGAAATTTGTGGAATTCTGGATTGGCTGTGTATGTGCTTTTAATAATCCTCATAGTGTTACAAGTATATTATTAACAATATTGTTTAGTTAAAAGAGTGTAAAACACCAAATTGTACAAATGTAATGTAGGTGTATTGTGCTTCTTTTCCTTTAATGCTGCACTGTAATACAGTGGATAGTAAATAGAAACTCAATTTTTTTCAGCATGATTTTGTATGAACAAGATATTTTAACTAAATGGTAGATATATAATGACAGATATAGGCTAATAAGAAAACCTTTATTCTATAAATATTGGTACACTAGTTCCCGTACGCTTCATTAATTACCATTCACCTGATCAATTGGTAACGTAAACAAACTACAATTTGTTTGGTGGTTTTCCACTTCTAGCCAGGAACCTTTTTTTTGTATTAAAAAAACGAATTTGACAACCTATTGTAAGGTCTCTTCAAATTCCTACTTATGAGTATATATATAACAACATCACATGAATAACATATTTATCATGCTCGTCACCTAGGCTTTTTTTAGGTAGGTAAGCACCTGGTAAGCATAAAAAAATCTGTACAGCAACCTTTCTCATGAGAAGGACAACCAAATATTTCTTTTCATTACTGGCCTACCTTCTGTGCTCAATGACCAATGAATTACTATTCACCTACATGTAGAGCAGTGCCGCTATAACTACAATGTATATAGGAAGTGAGGTAAATTCCAAAATTAGAATATTGCTAAGTCATTGTATTGTGATGACATACGTCATTGTCTTGTGACGACGATGACGTCCACCACGTGGCTTTGCTATTATATACTTACGCATGATTTCATCTATCCCAAACATTCTTTTCACTGCATTTTATCTTTGGTGTAAAGACAGCACTGAATTAACCTAGCACAAAATCCTCTATTGACGGATTAAAGGGGCACTGAGAGATGTATTGGTGTGCACCCTCAAATTTCCTGGAGAAATCAAGGTTTTTTGCACCTGTGTAAATGTAATACTTAGGCATATAATCTGGGCATATAATAACTATCATCTGAAACCGTTTACCTTTAAAATTCGCAGTCTATCATGTAAAATTTCACGAATTAGCCTAGTCACATTAGGCAAAAAAAAAAGTTGACTTGCTCTTTCAGGGCCAGAGTCTGGGTCGGATGGTCAGATTTTTTTTGTCAGATTTTTGATTTCTTTTGATTTGATTTTTGATTTTGAAACAAGCAGATACTACTCAAAAACACATTTTCATCTTTCTTTATTGTTATGTGCTTCTTTAATTTTTTTTATTTTAAAAATGTACTTCTTTTTTTTACTTTGAAAAAAAAAAAAAAAAAATAGCGACCCTAGATTTCCGAAAAATTCGGGTTGGTCGGAAAGGGCAAGTCAACTTTTTTTGTGGCCTAAATGGGCAATTCCATATATGAGAAGAGTCAAAAATGGAAAATTTAAAAAGTTTATAAAATTCAACTTCAAAGCATGTTCTGGGTGGACAACATCCTATATATTAGTGACTATGTTATTTAATAATTTCACTATTTTTGAGAAGAGACAACAAGTTTTACTCACATTTTCCTTACAATGCTGCGTTTCAGATCAGACCTTACTTTGAAAGAATTAAAGGTGTCCAGCAAGCACAACATTGTGCATTATATCTTAGAAAAGTATTTTTTGAGCCCAAATCGCGTGGTTACTGTAAAAGTAGAAATTTTCGCAAGGTTTTTAATTTTGCGAATTTCGCGAATCAATCCTCATCCGCGAAAATATAAACTCGCGAAAATTATTGACTTCCATTGACTTTGGTTCACAAATGTTGAAAATCGCAAAAATATTGACTTTTATTAGAGTATATAGAACAAAACATCATACTTATCACAAAAATGAATTAAACCGCTATCTCTCAACATGCAATTTTTAAAATTTGTGGCGATCGAAAGTCCCGGTATCAGTGACGTCATGGTTGTTGGTGTTAAAATTTGCGTAAGTGCATTGTATAACTATGACTTCATTGATATTGGGACTTTTGATCGCCATCACTGCGAATTTTAAAAATTGCATGTTTAGAGATGGCAGTTTTTATTTGTTTTATAATAAGTATGATGTTTTGTTTTATATAACTACGCAATTTGGGCTTGATAATTAATTTCTAACATAATACATATTGTTGTGCCTGTGTTCTCTGTTAATTTTTTTCTCCGACTTTGACCAATTTCTTTTAAATATCTTGTTTGATTATTGTTTTGCCAATTGATATTATTATCAGTAAAATTGGAAGAAATGGATCCGGGGGGGGGGGGGCACTGACATTGGAAAAGGGTATAGGTATGTGCCGCGCTGAAGACCCCCTTTTTCACCCTATGCTGCTAGCTCTTATGACCCCCCTTTTGAGTCTGCATCAGTTCTTAAGACCCCAATTTTATTGAAAATTCAAAAATCACCCCCCCCCTCCTGGGAAATGGATACACCACACTGTGCTTATAAATATTTCATTTATTTACACTACAGACTACTCCTTATTTCTCTATAAGTTAGTATAGAAAGGCGGGTGGGTATACAATGTGCATTCTGTGGAAAACTCATTACTTCTGTAAAATTGGGAGCGGGGTGGGTCGGGGATAAGAGATGAATCAGAATTAGAGTGAGTTAGGGGGTAAGGTATTATTAGTGACTAATAGTGAAATAAAGTTTGAGTTGAATGTCCGTGGAATGTATGAGGGCATTGCCGCATTAGTGACGAATAAATAGGAGACTCGGATAGTCAGTAAATTGACTTGAAATGGACTTAACATGTGACTTTTGTTGACTTGACTCAAGTTTACTAAGAAAATGTTAGAAGTAAGACTCGATCACTGTTTCAAGTTTCATCAACATTTGGCTTGATTTGTGTCACCTTTTCAAAAGGCCAAGGTTGGACTATTTTTTTTTAATGCTAGTTTACCTGACATATTAATTTGATTAAAATGTTCAACTTAGCTAAGATCATATCTGTAATTTTAGATGGTGAATTTGATATCTGATGCAATATTTCCAATCTATGACATACTTCTATACAACATATCTATTTTAGATTTACTGCAATTTCATTGGTTAATCACAGGACCATATTTGGTATTTCCTGTTTATCTTTTCTATTCATATAGGGCAGGCAGGTAATACAGTGATCGTCCATCAAGGTGTTCACATGTTTTATTCCAGTGCTCTACTACTAGAAAAGAACCATGTCTGAGACACAAAATACAAATCACAATAATGGTAAGTGTTGATAGAGTAATTAAAGCAAATAGATTTATAATGTGTTTTGATTTAAATTTATTTGAATTATATTTTTGTCTTCCTGAAGTATTTATAAGGGATTATGAAGTTGGTTATATTTCTGCAATGTCTGTTTGTCTCGTTGAATAGTAAATGTTGTACAAATACCTCAGTCTGATTTTGGCATGTTTATAATATCAATAATTTTGTGAGGGTATATTATACATTTTGCTGGATAATATTCAAGTTCCCAACAATGAAGTATTATATACAGCAGTTTTAACATCCGCAATAGATTGGCAGTAATATTCATTCAGTCAGGGTTATTAGGCAAATAGTATTGATAGATTCAAGTGCCAGAATTTAAATAGTCATATTTTTATTTACTTATTCTGTCAGTTATAAAGTTTTACAATCAGCTTAAGAAGAAAAAAACCCAATGTAATGATTCAGCAGTTTATTGGTCCATCAGATTTAATATGAATGAATATCTATTAGTTCATGCAAATCTAGTTTACTTTTCGAGTATCTGTGGGAATCTCGATCAATTTAAGACATAAATTTATCTTTGCTCAAATTCTGCTTGGAGGTCTTCATCAATAATATTTATGAACGATAGAAGTCGCATACGTCAGACTCAGAAATATTAAAGAGAAAGTTACTTAATTTTGTGTGCAAGAAATGTACATAGCCAAAATGGATTTATTTGTTCAACACCAAATTTCCCGGCAGAATTTTGTGGATCATCTGGCATTTAAACATGTTTTTGCAGCCTACATTTTAAAGCTCTTGATTGCTAACTTGTTTTATAAGATTTAGTTTCCAGACTTGCCCGAATAGAAAATTTCTATCTGACCTAGGAATAAAGAACAGTCTGAAAGCCTTAGTTTTGAATGGGGCAGGGGTGCTCAGATTTATATGAATTTGTATAGGAATGCACTTTTAAAACAGCAGAATTAAATGTAGACTTAATTATGCATGCAGTTGTGCTTTTTTCTGTCAAATTTAAACCATTTTAATTGTTGGCAAATCATTGATTTTGAATACTTTCATACAAAATATTATAATGCCTTTCAAAGATTCATGCACTGTTAAAACACTTACAAAAAAAGATGTTTAACACTTTGCATGGTTGTTAAGTTCACCCGGGAAACAACCATGTTGTTCAAACTGAGATGTTGAAATATTTAAGCAACTCTGTTTAAACACTTACACTGACTTGTTTAAATATTTAAGCAGTTGTTTAACCATTCAGTTTTTAACAACTGGCTTTAACGGGTGAACTGTTTAAAGTTTTAAACAACCTTTTTAAACAACGATTTAATAGTGAAGTAACATTGCAATTTTATCTTCACACAATGGTATAAAAGGGTGTGTTAAAGTTATACCATCTGTTTGAATTACAATATTTTTAAAAGGTATCGTGACTGAAACTTGTTGAATATGCATTGAAGCTGACACCCCAGTCCCACACCCCATTTGAAACTCAATTGAGATTTAGGTTCAGGAGACATTACACTTTTGATCTCTTGTCACCTGTAGCACCTGTTGACTGGTGAGAAATTCCTTTGGTTTGCTAAATTATGTTCTATAATACCTTGATTTTACTTTGAGAAGTTTTGTGATTAAATAGTGTCACATTGCAGAGTGGCCTGCAATCAGATATTAAAACGGTACAAGTATATCTCTACTAAAATTATTGTGAATGCTATCATTAACATAACAATTTGTATTATGTGACCTGTGGCAGTGATCCAGGTGGAGGGAGGAAACTTGTATGATATCATGCTATGGTACGGACTTCAATATCGGACCATACAAGTATTTGTGTGTGCCCCGTAAAGTTCCCCATAAGTTACTTACACAAAGCACAATGTTACTGGTCCCTCCCCTTATTACACATAATTTCTGGCCTACATCGTTCAAGGGATGTTACTTTAAGTAATAATAATTATTAGGAAAGCACAAGGCTAAACAGCCTCCCCTTAAAAAGGTTTTATCACTTTTAGTGCTGAGGCAATAACTTACAATGACTTATGAGTTACCAACATCCCAGTATACATATTGGGGTTAAAGGGGCTTATCCCTAGATGTTCTTGACACCGTCATTACATTACAATTCATTTATAATGACGACAGCGTTGGGAATTAATATAATTTATTTCATATTTCATTTTATTGCCCTCATCCATTCTGGCTGGAAAAGTAGGCCTATTGACTGATTGATGAGGAAATTCACCCTACTTTCACCTGTACCTGTGCCACAAACAAAGCACTACCAAACGATATTGTCAAAGATGGAATGTGTTCTATAGTGCTAGGGTTGATACAAAATTTGTTTGATCATGTCATAGAATTGTCCAGATAGAGTAATACCATTTGGTGTAATGATAATGCCTTTTCAAAGCAGCCTTTACATTAACCCTAACCCTACTACACCACACGGCAACAACACGGCCAGCCTGTTTTTATAACCTGGCATGCAAGTTTTTGGGCTTTAAAATGGACCCAGGCTATATACGAGGCGAAATATACTGAGCCGAGTAGCCTTGACAGCCGTGGTGTAGTGGAATGGAGAGATGGGCATTGGTGCTGCCTTGACAGCTGTGGTATAGTGGAATGGAGATGGGTTGTGGTGCTGGAGGCCCGTGGTTCAATTTCCGGGGGAGGGGGTGTCGGGTGACCTCTTGGGTGAATTTTCTCAGTCGGAAAAAAAATCTGTTGCCGTGTGGTGTTATAGAGTTAGTTTTATACTAAAAAGGCAGTCAAAACTGCTGGTTAAACATACTAGGGAATTCAAAAATGCAGTATAAATCCCTTACCCTAGTACAACACCACACAAAACCACACGGCCAGCAGCACTTATAGGTGCGCGCACACAACTTCTATCCCACGGTGCACTAAACCCCTAGTTTGGTCTGCGAAAATGTAGCCACGCAAGCCAAGCGCTCGTGGTGTAGTGGTTGTTTGACTCGCCTGTCACCCTGGCAATCCGAGTTCAATTCCCGGGGGCGGCGGACATAATTTTGTTTGGTGCCCCCATTTAACACCATCCCCCTGTTCTTTAATCCATCCCCACTGCTACACTCCTAGCTTTAGGATTATCACAGCTCTCCTTGTGTAATTCTATAACCCTAAGGCTTAACCCTACTACACAACACAGAACCACACAGCCAGCAGCACTTCTAGACACACACGCACAACTTTGATAGGCACACACACACAACTTCGATCCCACCCCCACATGGTGCACCAAACCCCAGATATATCGTCTGCGAAAATTTAGCCTAGCAAGCCCAGCGCTCGTGGTGTGGTGGTTGTTCGACTCGCCTGTCATCCAGGCGCTGGGGTAGCATTAAGGCCCAAAAGTCGGGGACGTGACAAATATTTTTTGCCATAGCGACCATAAGCTATATGCCCAATATTGGGCTCTTTCAGTCCCAATCGGTGGTTAATGCTGACCCCTGCCCCTCTTTTCAGCCATCTTGTGAACATGAGTGAAGCACATTTGAGAGTCGCAGGCAATCCCCTGAAAATGGAAATGATCACAAAATGACTGAATGACAAAAGAGTGCAGCAAAATTGTCATTCAAACCATTTATCGAATGTGTTTGATTGACAGTAGACTACATTACAGATATATATTATACAAATATTGACTGCAATGAGGGGCAGGGTTCAAATTATAGGCCCAAGGTGATCTCGAAACCAGACTATGCCCCGAGGCGTTAGTGAGGGGCATAGTCTGGTTTCGAGATCACCTAGGGCCTATCATTGGAACCATGACCCGAATGAAAGCAGTCAATATTTTATTTATGTACCAATAGATTGTTGTCATTTGATTGGTTAAAAGAACATTTTCTATCAACTTATTCACCTTATGCCAACCAAAGTTTCATGAAATGAAGGTTCACGAGACCAAACCTTCACCATTCTGTTGCCAAAGTAGAATCTGACAAAAATAAAGATTTCCGAATTCGGAAGGTTTTTCACTGATATTATTCTTTACCGTAGCGATACTAACAGGATTTCACTTGACAATTTGCATTAAGACTATAGCGGAATCCATCATATCTTTGATACCTTCTTCATCAACAAAGGCAACCAGAGCTGTTTGTTTTTAGTCATCTTAAAAGGGTAAAACAATGCGAAACTGATCATGGAAAATTGTAAACAAAAACTTGCGGCAGACGAATTCAGACGAATAAATCCGAAATGTCAAAGGTCAGCTGTCAATCACCGCGTAAATACGGGGTGTTCAAAACGAAATTGTTCGCCGTACTATTATGTTTCATCAATCGGGGCATTTCGAATGTTTCAAACGGGTTGCCGGGGCGGTTCGCAGACCCGGTCGCGGAATGATAATCGCTTGACTTTAACCATGGGTGTGACATCATCAAAAGACCCGGGCATAGTCATTTTTAATGACGTTATATTGAAATTGAAGGCATAGCTTGATCATCACCTCACTTTTAACCAATCAAATGACAGGAATATATGTATGCGGTATATAAAAAAGCCTATCACACAATATAAAAAAACATTTGGAATGTCTCAAACGTGTGTATTAATATCACAAAAAATGGTCTCAATCCTGAGACTTGGTATGCATAAAATAACAATTCTTGTTCAATTCTATTGTTATGCAAAAAATGTTGAGCCAAAATATTTTGAATTGTACTTGCAAACTAAATATCTTTTTGTGTAAAGTGAAAGTTCCACCCCTCCAGCTGGTATAGATAGATATGAGAAAAATACAAAAATCTCATATTTTTCAAAGGGTATGAATAATTTTGGATAACGCTTGGATGGTTTATGGTGCTCTTCACAGAGTCACCGTCAGATAAATGCCCTGCCCTCTGTTAGCAAATTTATTCACCTTTTATATATGGCCATGTGTTTTGAACTCACCACCCAAAAAGGGTGGTGGCGTTGCATTTTTGGTGACGAATCATCCATCTCTCTCTATTAACTCAACAACTAAATGTGGTAGAGCTATGGTTGAGGTGTCATGTGAAAGCCTATTTATTTAGCTACATTGTGTGAATAAATCAGGTATTTCTATAAATGTTTAGCTGAGATATGATTGATTATGTTGTGAAAGTCAGGGGTGGTGGCGGTGGCGGTGGCGGCGGTGGCGTTGTGTACAATCTCTATGGGGAATATAGAAAATGTTCCCAATTCTACGTTCAAATTACAATAACTTCTCTTCTCTGTATGGTACAAACATGATTTTGCTCTCATTTTATAGATTGTTTTATATTCTATAAGTTTCTGTTTCAACAAACGTGTCAACTATTACGTAACAATTGTAATCACGAATCGAATGCATTGTCCTTGGCTTTTTCCCTATTCACTACACAGTGAACTTGCCCTAATTCAGCGGTTTTACATACATGACTATAACAAAAGAAATATTTAACCGATGATAGCAAAATTATACATTTTTGGAAAGCTCTCAAATAGGGGAATTCAAAAATGCCGTTTAAATCAAGAAAGGGTGTATACCCAAAGAAATATACTTGTAAACTCTAATAAATATGAAATTTAAACGTTTGTGCTCATTTACTTCTCGATATAGTGTATTTCAACATGTTTACCATTGACAACTATTATGTTCTGATGGGTAATTGCATGAGGAACTTTAAATGCACAGTAAAATTATGATTGGGATTGGTATAAAAATATAATTGAGCTTAAATCAAAATATGAAAAAAAAATCGATATTTTTGAACATTCCTAATCACAACATGTTACCATTAGGTCTTATCTAAATTCCAATAGCATATTTGGATTCCTTGTGAGATTACCTTTCAGAAAATATATACTTTTTATGGGTAGAACAAATAGTTATTGCGATATGCTAATTCGAATCTCCGATGATGTAAAATGTAAACAACTGGACATGCAACGGTAAGGGTGGCGAGTTCAAAACACACGGCCATATGGAATATTATGTTGTTCAGTCATGCATCAGTTTATATGGACAAAAGTATCTTGGCAAGTCAGATGACCTTTTCAATATTGGGATTTGGTACAAAGAAGTCAAAGAGCATGTTTTTGCTGGGGAAGAAACTGCTAATAAACGCTTAGTTTGCCCAGTAGAAACAGGCAGAACTGAAACCTTCACAAACCAGATTTGGAACCGGCAATAATCGGCAATAAACCCAATAGAAACAGAAAGGCGATTTTTAGCGGTTTGCGTCGTGAACCGTGTCACGCTGGGTTATACACATTTTTGTGAAGCAATCTTTTTCAGGTGCGCTGGCATTGCTAGGATCGATAAACTTTTCGCGAGTAGAAACAGGGGGATTGATCCTGACCGATTGAAACTTAGCGTTTATTAGCGTTTACTTTTTGCAGTGCCCCAGCAGAAACACGCTCTATGACTAGTTTTTTCATTTTTCAGACCGGATGTTATTCATTTAGATGTGATAGAGGACCTCTCCTCAATTCTTAGCCAAGGCAATTATATTCATTTGCATGATTTTTCATTTTTTCAGACTGGATGTTATAATTCATTTAGATCTTCACAGAGTCACGTCAGATGCCCTCTGTTAGCAAATTTATTCACCTTTAGATGGAATATCGGCTGTTCAGCCATGCATCAGTTTATATGCACAAAAGTATCTTGGCAAGTCAGATGACCTTTTTAACATTGGGATTTGGTACAAAGACTAGATTTTTTCATTTTTTTCAGACTGGATATTATTTATTTACATCTGATATAGGACAGAACAAAGAATACCTCTCCTCAATTCTTTGATTAGCCAAGGCAATTGTATTAATTTACATGATTTTTCAAGGAGGTCTGGTTATACACTTGGCATACACTGACTGCATGCTGCCACAGAAAATGTAAAACACAGTTCGTCAATTCAGATCTCGTGCTTTCCAGTTGAGTGGTAGGTAATACAGGTAGCCCGGGACCTGTGGCTATTGTGATAAAGCATTCAACTATTTGAAAGTAATTGTGGAGGTGTGTGTGCATGGAATTCCCCTGTATTATTCTGATTGAATGGTACAATAATATCAAATGGCACGATAAAGTACTACCCATGGTTAAATCCTTGCTATTGCTTTACATTAGATCATAAGGTGTTATTACCAGTGTTGCCAGATGATCGATTTTTAGATGCCTAGAATTGTATCATTTATGTTGTTTAGAATTCTTGAGAGCTTTGCATCATTCATCAAACAACATGTTAGGCCAAATCAAAAAAATGTAGTAGTTTCTCGTCCTCACGCGCATCCAATTTGGCTGCCGCATCATGAAAAGTGTTTTGGGTTTTTTTAAATTTTTGTTTTTAAATTTGTTTTTTAATTCTATTTTTTCATTGTCTTTTTCAAGAAGTTTTCGAAAATCCGAGTCATTTTCACAATCTGCACTTTTTCTCAATCATGAAAATATTCTCTTTTGCAGTCTATGCACAGCATAGGTGGAGTAAATACTACCTATGACGCTATTATAAATTCTGTGCTAAGTCTATCCGAATGCTTCAAATCCTCCACCATCTTGGATTGGGGCAATTTTTTCTTCCATTTTGTTTTTCTTTAAAACATTTTTTATTTATGTGTCAATTTTTACTCTTACTATTTGCAACCGTTGACACTTTCTGATATTGTTTTTTTTTCTATTTGAAATGAATATTGTGATGTTATTGTGTAAAGAACAATTGTGCAGCATTTTTTGAAGAAATGAGTCATGCAAAAGTTTGAGAAAAGGAAAATCTGCCAATATTTTTAATAAAAACTCGCGAAAAAAAATGTGTAGGGAATTTTTAAATTTCTTTTTACAATTTCCTGCATTTCAGACACGGTATTTTTGGCATTCCAAAACCAATGCGCGCGCAAACTTTGAGACAAACTTATTTTTTTGTTTGGCCTTAAAACATGTTGGGCCTCCTACCCTCAAAATGTGATAACAATCGTTTTTAAATCTTCCATTCACCGTTATCCCACAACACATGGGAAACCTGTTTTTCAACGTAACAATTTGGGGAACCTTTTTTTTAAACATAACAACCTGTTTTTCAACATGACAATTTCAACAATCTATACTTAAGGGGGAAGAAAATATCAGTATATAAATGGCACAACTTCTTAATGACATACAGGGTGTCCCAGAAAGATCTATACCGTGTTTGGAAAAATTATACAAATATGAGAACAACCTTTTAGTTCAAGTCTAATGATTGCGATGCGATATTATGAGGAATATGCTTCCTACTTACTCTGTTAATTTCATCAAAATATCCTTATCCGTTCTAAAATGGCATGACATCATAGAAAATCTGTGAAAACCTGTTTTTCACTTTCAGCGTATTTCAATTGATAAGCTCACACCAAACTTCAAAACGGCTGCTTAAGAAAGTATGATATATAAGGCACTCAAGCAGAACAATTCCTTCGCCCCATTCAAATATTGCTTCATAAAACATCACCAACAGTTGATATTTTTTAATTTTGTAGTGGAAATAAAAAGAGGACAAACAAAATTACCTGTTTATCATTTAAATTGAGCTTTGTGCCGAACATGGTCAATTACGTTACGAGTTTCACAAAAGGTGATTTTGGTCAAACTTTGAATTTGCCATTTTTACTAAAAGAGTCCAAATTTTCTGTCAGAAACTACCAATTTTTAAAATTCAAAATTCCTCAGAAGCTAAATGTATGTAGATGTTAAAATCGTAAGCATCTGGACTGTTAACGATGGTATTCATGGCTAAATAAATGCACCTTTCCCCGTATAAATCATTCTGGGACACCCTGTATAACAAAATTGCTAATAAATAGATAAAACCAAAATATTGATTGGAAATGAAGTGGTGGCTTTTCTATAAAATTTTGGTCAAAGGATTCAAAAGAGTGTAATGGCACATTCCCTTTGCACTCCTCCCTGTCCGCACTAGTGCAGAGCGCGCTGTTGCAACACTTTGGTGACACTTTGATTAATATTCAAATATTAGCCCCCACATGAATTTTCTGGAGTCCGTGCCTTGTTTAAGTTAGAATTTTAATGTGAGAAGGAGGAGGAAGGGTAAGGAGCATAGACAGCGCAAGTGGAGGGGTTACAGGGTCACATGGATGTGGATACCCACCAGGGGACCGAATGGCTTGGGAAATAATAGAATGGTTTTTGTTGTTGCTTGACCTAGTCTTCAAGGTGTTTTAGGCCTTTGAATAAAACGACTTTCCCTAAAATATGACAAAAATGAGAATAAAATGTGTTAATT
The DNA here is from genome assembly GCA_035610835.1 of Ophiura sarsii. Lineage (NCBI taxonomy): Eukaryota > Metazoa > Echinodermata > Ophiuroidea > Amphilepidida > Ophiuridae > Ophiura > Ophiura sarsii. The sequence continues at coordinate 26,955,217 of CM069441.1, forward strand.
TAAACAAAAGTCCCAGGGCAGCCCTGCCAGAGCCTTCAAAATGCTAGAAAACCTATAGCTCCAAGGGGCGCTGCCCCCTTAACCCCATGCCAGTGCCCTTAAGTGGCCCCTGGTCCCCACACCGATTTCATGATGGCCCCACCACATTTCAAGACGGATTGATGCCCCTGCATACAAAATAATCAGCCAGTAAATGTGAACTTCATGCCAAAAATGACTGGGTGCATTAATTTTAAAGGACTAAAATATAAAATGTAGTTCTATGTAATTCATTTATTTATTTAAGTTATAAAATGAAATAATTAAAAGAAAGTAAAAGTTATCTTTTCATTGTACATAATGTAATCGGCCTAAGGGTTAACATTTTTAATTTTGTATATTGGTTTTGTATTTCATTTTACCCAACTTCTTTCTTTTTTATGTACAGTTGTCATGTGAAAAATATTTGTTTTATGATGCTCGGTAGCCTCCTTTTAACTGCAAGCCATTTTTACCATAAGTGTGGTAAAATTATAATTTTGCTTTATTTATAGCTTTAATTTGGATTAAAATTGAGATAATTGTCAGCATTTCCAGTTTCTTGGAATAAGCCTTGCTTGATCCATGACATTTAGCAGGATAGATTTACAGGTAGGGGTGTGCTGGCAGTTTGTATTAAACACACACGTAATTTGCCAATCATTTATCACATAGGTAGGAGGATGGATGCATTGAACCAAAATACTATTTTAAATCAGCTTAAAGCACTTCGGGACTGTGCGAGATTGTGTAAAGCGCTAATAAGAACTGTCAATTGAAATTATGTATTGGAGAACAATATGGGGGGGGGGGGGCACTATTGACAAACCTGGGGTGGTGGGAGGGGCAGGGAGGGGCAGGGAGGGTAGGACTTTTCCCTATGTGGGGATATGTCTTTCCCAAGGGGGGGGGGGGTAAAATTAAAATGTGGATCATGATAAATAAGGGCAAATGAAAGTTTTATCCTCAAAGGAAACTAAATTCTATTAAAAGTTGTGTGATAAGAAGTTTTAATTAATTATTTAAAAGAATAAGAATTCTTAATTAATTGATACGTTAGAGTGTCAGCTGCTGTTTGGTGATTTAATTTAAAAAGAATTGGGGCAACTGATGCAAGGTGACCATGAAGGGGTGGCGTCTAAAACAAATTAACAGAGTCCAAAGTAAAAATGGACACGTAGGGGTGGCACGTACATTTGAATGTGGTGACCGTCTAACTTGATATTCAGCAACATAGAAGTAGTTAAATAATTTGTTTAATCCAAGCAAGCATGAACATTGTTAAAGTATGAACCATGGCTATTATATCAAAAAAGGCCCCCCATAAACGGGTGATCAATACTCTCTATAAAATAAACGGGTGATCAATACTCTCTATAAAATAGACGGGTGATCAATACTCTCTATGTCAGACTAATCATGCTAATAAAGGTAGAGAGAAACTGCTTGTAAAACAAATAACACATTATGTGCTGAACTTGCATACATAGCAACGGAGCAATGAGCCATGGGGTAATTTGCCAAGATGACAGACCAAAAGAATACCAATAGTCAAGCAGGGAGGTGGTCAAACCAATGTGACCAGTCACAACAAAAGGGGCTTATTTCTTTAAAATGAAATTGAGATTTTATTATTTGCAATATGCAAGGGTTTATCTTGTCAGCTTCAATATGACACCTTTCTTGGTGGTAGAATTGCATTCAGTTTTTACTATGTGAAATATAACTATAAGTAAGATAAGATAGAAAACCTTTTCATTTTCTTTGGGTTTTTTCATGCTTAATTTGTGTAATGTAATGTACAGCATGTCTTCGTCTTCATGCATGCTGCCGACACAACTCCCTTTTGATTGATGTGACTGGTCACATAATTATTTGGAGTGGCACATATTATTGATCCGTATCATACCAATTTGTAATGAGTACCTAAGAACACCCATAGAAAGTATGAAAAGATGTTTGATTTCTCTCTGAGGAAATAATAGCCAATAGCAATAGCAGTATTTGAATCCATGGCTGTGTCAATAATGACTGAATGGTCTGGACTCTTAAAGGTGTATGTTCGGATCACTTTTTTGGGGCTATGATTTTATTTTCACATCAAGATATTTTGATATCAGGAGAATCCCCATATTTTTCTCATTATGTCTGTAAAATCTTAGGGGCCAGAAACGTTCCATTTAGAAATGATAGGCTAAAATGTGGTGAATTACTGCCAAAAGTAGTTAGTTAAGGTAACCACCAGCCAGTTTGTGTACTACTCAAATGGGCAAAAAATTGTTGCAACCTTGTGCTTCTAAAATAAGAACCATTTGAGTTATGCAACTCAAACTTTGGAATGTGACAATTTTAATGATGACCTTACATGTAAAATAGAAAACATCAAGTTGAAAATCGGGCCAGCAATCAGAACATCGACCTTTAAGTATTTAAAGCAACCTTTGTTTACACCAATGTTTTGACTGGTTTTGCCCTTACATACAATACATTAAATCATGAGTAACCTTTCCTCTATGTACAATACAATGAAAGAAAATGATTCTTTGAATCACGTTCACAGCACAGATTACTGCTTCTCCGTAAATGTCATGAAGGCGCTCAATCTGACAATTGCGCAAATAGCAACAAATATCAACTTGACTGCTAGTATGACTTTTATTGCAAATGACATGAAAAATGCGAAATTATCAAAATGTATCGTTTATAGTTGCTATTATGATGCTAAATAGCACGAATTTGAAAACATTTTGAAAATTGCAAAGAGGTGCTATTGTATAAGTTTTGAAATTAGTGCATATTAGCATCAAAGTAGCAAGTCCTTTTATTTTTTGCTAGTATTATGATGCTAAATAGCGCAAATATGAAAACATTCTGAAAATTGCAAAGTGGTGCTATTATCTAAGTTTTTAAATTAGCGCATATTACTATTAGTATTAAGGGACCGTTCATTATTTATGGTGGAGGGGGGTTGGGACAATTTCGAGACTTGTATGTTAAAATTACCTAACCCCCCCTACAGCTGAAACTGAAAATTACATGACCCCCCTGCTAACCAGTAGCTTTTTACACCCCCCCCCCCCCCATCCCCGAAAAAAAATCAACTTGTCACATACTTACGGGGCTGTCTTTACCTTTGGAATTTTGTTCATGGATACGTTGGCAAATTTTGTTTGTGCCCTATCTGAACGGCTAATAATTTTATGATGCCCCTTCTTTTTATTGTGTGAAATTAGTAATGGCGAGCGTAGCGAGTTGGATTTTTTTCTTCATATTTATACATTTTGGGTGTCTTTATAACCTGAACAAGTTAGAACATTATGAGCAGAAACGTATAATCCAGTGAAACGTTCTACTTTTGTGAGCAGTGGTGCAAAGAAGAGATGAGGTGAATGCAATAAATCACATTTTTAAATCATGAAATTGGATTTTGTAACATCATACACCCTGTGGCTCTAATGTCTCGACCGTTGATGATTATATAGATGTTTTTCCACCATATCATCGATTTGCTGTCCAGAAGTCGTCTCATAGAAAAAAAATTGAAGTTGATAGGTTTTAAGAAAATATGCGCGAAGCGCAGAAAAAAATGGCATCTACACTCCAAAATAGCCTCTAAAATCACTCCAATCACCACCATCTTTAGTTTAAACAAATGTACACAACCCCCCCTGTTCAAGAAGTTACATAACCCCCCCTATTTCAACGTATGAAAGTTACATGACCCCCCTATATTTTACCCAACCCGCCCTCCACCATAAATAATGAACGGTCCCTAATTAGCATCAAAATAGCAACAGCAGTAGCGTGCGCAAGGGGGGGGGGGTCAGTCGGGGGAAACTACTGCCAGTCGGGGGCTTGGCTGTCGGTAAAGGGTTTTTGTGTGGCGAGGGGATGTAATCCAAATAGACAAATTGTCGGCAAATTTGTACACGTAGTCAACAATTCATGCACAAGTTGGTAAAAAAACAAGTTGATGAAAACTCTCATAATTGTCCCTTAGCTAGTTGTTGACTGTGCTGTATTTTTTACTGTGCGATTTGGGACATTTGAGGGCATCAGCATGGTCAAATGACCAGAAAATAATCATTTGATTTTTGTACATGTAGGTCATATAGTATTTATGCACAGATTCTGTGATTTAAGTAGCATATTATAAAGCCAGCCACTCCCATCCCCGCTCCTATCCCAAGACTAAGAGCTAGCTAGCCTTTATAAGCAATGAAATGTATTGATTCACTTAGATCATAGATCCTTACCAATGTGCATGTGCTATCATTTGCATAAGACGTATAATTCAAATATTTCATTTCACCCGCCAGATTATGGAACTGATTTCACAAGGTATTTAATTTCAGAAAGTTAAAATAAAGAATGCTTGGATTCTCAAAATATTAAAATAACTAGCCATTTTCCTCCCAAATGATTCACCCCCGGGATTCACCATTTATTGACAATATTGGCATTTTGTGAAAATAATTACCTTCAAAAATTAAGTCTGGCACTGTGATGATGTAATAACTGTCAAGGTTATCTGGCAACACTGTTATAACAAAGGTTCTATGATTTAATTATTATTTTGTCTCAGAGATTAATGTGGATTTATGATTGTACTCAGGTTCATGACTTGTGGCAATCCCATACACCAAAAAGGTGTGTTTCTTATTAGTGGATGTGGTGGGGTGGGGGGGGGGGGGGGGGGGGGGGGTGGGGGGGGAGGGGGGGATTCTGGCTTCTCTTATTAGTCATTTTTTGTAAGATTTAACATTTTCTGGGAACATTGTGACAAAAAGCTTTGTGACAAAATGTTTCTTTAATTAAAATAGATAAATAATAAAAAAATCATCAATCAATCAATCAAAAAAAGAAATTATAAATAAAATATATTGAAATCCCTGTAAAAGTGACCTTTTGTAATTAAAATGATGTGATCAATGAAAAAACGGTGAAACTTTGGGATTTTTTTTGGGGGGGGGGGGAAATTAAATTAAAAAAAAAAAAGAAGCATCAATTAACTAACGCACGCGGGAGCTTTGAGACCAAGGATTATTTTTGCCAGGTTTTTGCCGGCAAAAAGTGGCAACAACTGGCAAAAACTAGAAAAATCCATACATAGCTAGGAATATATTGATGATATATAAAACACATAAACAATATTTAGTGAATCATTTCAGCCAACATTTGGTTTCACCAAGTCCCTAAAATTGAAAAAATGTAATGGTACCATTGGCTATTGAGATGAATTCACCATTTTTTTGCATTTTGCCACTACATTTTTTTACTTTTTGTTATTTTTGCCAGACGGTTAAAACCGCGGTTTAAACCATGGTTTTAACCGCCTGCGGCAAAAACCTGCGAACCCTACTCCACCTTACTCTGAACTTACTGATTGGGCTGTTTCTAACATTAATATCAATCAATCTCTTGCATAATACAGGTAAAGATTCAGGACCCGATGCCAATGGTAAAACAGCAGATAGTAACGGTCATGTACCAGACAAACATACAAATGGTGCCGCCGTCCTAGACGTCACGATGGAGGGTGATGGTGTCGTCACAAAAGGGGATGCGCCGCCAACATACGCAGAAGCCACTAACGGCGAGGCGGGGAAAGATGAAAAAGATAAGAAAGAAAAGAAAGAAGATGAATATGACAATTACGTTGGAGCATTGGAATTGGTAAGTGAAATTAAATTATATTTGATCATCTAAGCCTGCAAGATTAAACACTAATCCATAACGCACAAATAAATGCTGCTTTGAATTTATGAGCACTAAATATGTCAAATTAAAATGTTTTTTCATGGGATCGGGAAAATTGCCAAAATATAATTTTTGCCCAGTTTGGAATATGTCCCATGTTATGTAAAAGAATATAATGGACACAATGTATGCATAAATAACGTCAAACTCCGATAGCCAAGACTTACTAAGTGGGATAGCTGAATGTTATGTAAGGCTGGGAATTTTGGGCGGGCAAACGGGTACCCGCCCGATTTAAGGTACCCGGGTACCCGAAATAAGGTACCCGATACCCGAAATGTAAAAAATAAAAATAAATTTAAAAAAATTCAAGTACAAAACAGGACCTTAGACGACCTATATTTGAACCTAAATAACCCACATAATACCTCATGACCCACACCATGGGGTGAGGTCAACCTTGTTATTGTCCATCCACACATACATTTGTGAATGCCATGACCTTATATTGTATTGTATCTTGCTGTATTAAATAATTTACTGAATTTAAGTGGGCTTATGCTTGTGATATCATTTGTTGTTTAGAAAAATTAAAATATTTCTTAATTAATTGTGAGTGTGACACCAAGATAGAGGTTACATGGAAATGATATGGGGTCACATGAGGTCAATCGAGACCGTTTAGGTAACAAAATTTGTACTCCGATATTTCTTTTTAATTGAAAAAAAAAATTAACCAAAAAAGAGGGGGGGTGGTCGGGTACCCTGGTTCCCGTCTGGAAAATGGGTCGGGTACCCGGGTACACAAATACCCGAAATTCCCAGCCCTAATGTTATGTGTTCCAGTATTTGCTACCTGTCTTTCATAAAATGTAATAAATATAATAGGACTGCGATTTTTCATAAAATGTGTGACTTTAATTCGAAGGTTTGTATAATTGGAGACTTAAATATGTAATAGAACTGTGTTTAAGATCTTTTCTCTGCGTGTAATAAAAACCTGAGGAAAAAAGAGTCTTTGGTTTGCTAATTTTTCTCTTTCGCTCTTGAATCAAATTCCACAGTTTCGTTTTGCCACCGCCTGGGATTGGTTCCTTATCTTCTGGGGCACTGTGTGGGGTGTCGTAAACGGCGTCGCCTTTCCGCTCGTACTACTCTTCTTTGGAGATGTCACAGATGCCTTCATTGGATTTGGGGTGGCACAATCACTCGATGGTGAGAATAGTACAGATTTTATGGTCACCCTGCCACCTGCAGCTACTACTGCAGCACCGATAGATCCGGCACTGCTCTTTGAACAGTAAGTTCCCTCCGCAATGCTCAACAATGGGGTTTGTTGCCTTTGTTAAGGTTCAAATGCTGTAAAAAAAAGGGAATTTTTGTGTGATTATATTTCACCCTTTGCTGATTTGGAACTAAGTTGCACAGTGTTCAACAAAGGTTACGTCACCTTTTTTCAGGTTCAAAGACACATTTAGAAGGAAAAAACTGTCATAAACATCGTTTTGTAGTATCGTGCATGATATTCCTAGGTGTATTCCTAGGGGTAACTCAATTCCAAAATGTCTCCAGTTATAAACATTGGAATTTTGGAATGAATGGGAAAGAATGGTAGGTTTGGGGTAAAACCCAACCCCAACAACGCATTTCGTGAACCTTTTTGGGGTATTGATATAATTTGAGTGCATTAGCCAATAGGATTTGATAAGGCATCTTGCATTCAATTTTGTGAATAGTCACCGGCTCTAGATTATCTTGATCTCATATGGCAATGCGTTCAACGGTTCAAGTACTGCATTTTGATCCAGACAATCTTATTGATATTTATTATCATTATTATTTAATCTTTCTTTATTGAGGGTAAACAGCTTCCTTCAGTGTCAAGCACTGCTTTCCAAGCAGGCCCTCATCATATGGAAAATATTACAGTATTTACAAAGAAATGTTTAAATATTTACACATATATGGTCATGTGTCATAAGCTCGCCTCCTTTCGCGTTACAAACAAATTTAGGCTTTCACAACATGATTTTAACTTTACACATTTATATTTGCTTGTATACCCCCTGAGGTAGTAAAAGTATACATTTGTTGAAGGGAAATTGCATGGGAGCTCATTTTCTTTTTAAATGGTTCTAGTTGACAAATTCTAGTTAACATGACTCGGATCAACATTGCCTCAAGGGAGAGGGGCAGTTTTTTTCAGTAATTAGGACAAAGTGTGCCAGCCTTTTTTTCCTTGCATGATTGCAGGTACTAAAATTCTTCTACTTTTTTAATATTTAAATTATTGTAAGTAAGATTAACATCTTGGAGCCTCTCAAGCATTTTATTAGTACCAAATATCATGAACTTAGTCTTATCAACATTTAAGTAAGTTTATTTGCTTTGAACCAGTCAGCTACTGTATTTAAGCATGATTCTAATTGAATTTGGAGATAGGAGAGCTATTATCAAAGCAAACAATTCTCTTTCAATTTGTCCCATGCACATGCGTGCTGTCGTGTACCAGGCATAAACGCATTGACCTCAACAAATTATGCACTTGAATGCATTTTACTTATGTATGTTTTTGAGGTGCGTGTTAAAAATAAGGTCTGACAATAGGGTCAAGTAATACATTGTGATACAGATGGGATAACTTATTGGATAGGGTAGATAGGACTCCAACTTGGCTTGTGATAGTAGGGTCAAGTAATGCATTTTGATGCAAGATAGGATAGCTTATTGGATAGGGTAGATAGGTCTCCAACTTGGCTTGTGATAGTAGGGTCAAGTAATACATTGTGATACAGATGGGATAGCATATTGGATAGGGGAGATAGGACTCCAACTTGGCTTGTGATAGTAGGGTCAAGTAATGCATTTTGATACAGATGGGATAGCATATTGGATAGCAGTAGACCATCCAAAGGCAATAAATGTATTTTTAAAAAAATGTATCACAGCATTTCACAGCATTTTATTGTTACAGCTATACATCTAGGCTAAATTATTAGTGCTTAGATAGTAAGGTTTCCAATGAAGGGGGGGGGGTTACAAAAATAGAATGGCCATTTTCAGCATTTTGGGCAAAAATCTTAATTTTTGTGTTTTTTGGTGCATTTCATATCTTTGAACAATGTACTATCCACCAGAAATCAGTTTGAACCGATTTAATGTTTATTTAAGAAATAATGCATACTTAAAGCTGCTAAAAATATAAAGAAAATAAAAGCACAAGGGTGTACAAAAGGGCACTTTACTCAGTTTTGTAGTTTTATTGTCCACTTACTGTACTGACGCGTGTATAGTCCCATCCTTTTTTTACCCCAAAATATACATAAATTAGGGGGTGGGACTTAAATTGGGTGCTTATGTGTACATTAAAATAATAATTTAGATTTTACAATTTGAACTAACAAATTTTGGTAACAAAACACAAGGAAATACAGGCATTATTTCGCTCACGAGTCACGATGGATTTCATAATTGTTTGCATCTTCTGACGATCGCGCGCCATTTTATTATGATTCCTTGTATCCGTAGTGCACCACTAGTTTTATTCCAAGTCATTTTTATTGGCTCCTTTTCGTAACACTCGGTGGCACAAGAACAAGACTAGCATCAGAAGTGACGTTATGATTATAACTTTCTCCAACTTGCGCAGAAATCTGCCATTTTGTTAATTTTTAACCGACAGAAAAAATCTGCGCACCTACGTGTAAAGCAATGGCAATTTTGAGTCTAACAAAATCAAATTATTTACTGCCGATACCTCAGGATTTATCATACTTTTTCTAGTTATTTAAAGATGAAACTCTATCTTTGTTGATTTGGCTTTGATGGTAGGTGATCAAATATCAAGGAGGGAATCTTTTTGCGTCAGTTTTTACTACATATTTGTGCAATAGCATTGCAAATCTTCAAAAGTGTGTCGCATTTCGAGATCCTACGCCAGTTAAATCGAACGCTGCACTTGGTTTATGCACTCTGCAGGTTATAGCTACCGAGGATGAGATTCTGGCAATTATTCGTAAAGCTCCAACAAAATCTTGTGAGCTTGATCCCATCCCGACATCGCTTCTGAAGAAATCATCCAAAGAAATTGTGCCTATTATCACCAAGATAGTGAATAGATCGCTTGAAACTGGTGTTTTCCCAGATAGTTTGAAAGTTGCTCATGTTCGACCACTTATAAAGAAAGCGAATCTCGACCGCAACATTTTCAAGAACTATAGACCAGTATCAAATCTGACATTTCTCGGTAAAACTTTAGAACGTGTAATTCTAGCTAGACTAGAACCCTTTCTACAACAACATGATCTTAATGAGGATTACCAATCAGCATACCGTGCTTTCCATAGCACGGAAACCGCACTTCTGAAAGTACAGAATGATGTGTTGCATGCCACTGATGAGGGAGAAATCACACTAATTGTCCTACTCGATTTGTCAGCAGCGTTCGATACTGTAGACCATGCTGTGTGGTTTCAACGCCTTCAACATAAAATTGGTGTTAACGGTGTCGCCTTGGACTGGTTTATATCATACCTCTCAGGTAGATCTCAAGCGATCTGCATAAACAATGACATTTCAGATTTCAAGCAAATGAAGTATGGAGTACCACAAGGTTCGTGTGTCGGACCCGGACTATTTTCTATCTATACTCTGCCATTGGGAGATATCATTCGTCGGCATCAACTGAATTATCACCGCTACGCAGATGTATTTGTCTGTAAAACCTAAGCAAGCAGATGTTGACTCTGCGCTTCACAGAATTGAAAGCTGCATTGATGATATTAAAACATGGATGAATACCAATTTTCTGAAGTTGAACGACTCAAAGACAGAATTCATGATTCTCGGATCCAAACAACAAATCGCAAAGGTCAATATTCAACATGTTAGAGTGGGTGGATCGTATGTAGTGCCAGCTGCAAATGTACGCAACTTGGGGGTCATGTTTGATTCCAATCTAACAATGGACTGCCATGTGACAGCAGTATCACGGGCTGCTTTCTGCTCAATACGAAACATTGGCAGAATCCGTCAACATCTAACAAGGGATGCAGCTAAAACCATCATTCATGCATTTGTAACATCCAGACTTGACTCCAATAACTCACTTCTATATGGAATTACAACATCACAACTCTCTCGCCTTCAACGATTGCAGAATATAGCCGCCCGGATTATTACTAAGAGAACAGATCATATAACTTCTGTATTAGCGGACCTACACTTTAGTTTGATTGATGTCCTCTTGTGGCGTGGGTTGCTTGGGCCAATGTGAAGAAGTCTGATGGGTCTACTCTGTCGAGCTCTTTCAAAATCTTGAATGTTTCGATGAGGTCCCCTCTGATTCTGCGCTTCTCAAGAGATATGATGCCTAGGCTTTTCATTCTGTTTTCATATGTTAGGTGTCTCAGTTGGGGTACCATCTTAGTTGCTCTCCTTTGTATTCTTTCCATGGCGTTGATGTCCTTTCTAAGGTGTGGGCACCAGGCTTGGACGCAATATTCTAGGTGCGGTCGGACGTATGATTTGTAGAGCACTTTGAAGCTGTTGTTGTCAAAATATGTGAACGTCCTTTTCACTACACGTAGGCAGTTCATGGCTCTAACCGCTGCTTTCGCACACTGCTTGCTGGGTTTACAGTCCTGGGTAAACAGTACTCCTAAGTCCTTTTCTTCCATGGTTTCGTCTAGCTGTGTGTTGTTTAGTTGGTAGCTGGCTCCGGTGTTATTGTGGCCCAGATGCATTTTTTTACACTTTTTGGCGTTGAACCGTAACAACCATTTGTCTGACCAGGACTGGAGGAGATCAAGATCTTCTTGTAGTTTGAGTCTGTCTTCGTCGTCATTGATATTGCGGTATAACTTGGTGTCGTCTGCAAACATTAGTATGTCCGAGCTTATGTTGTCTGGCAGGTCATTAATGAAGAGAACAAATAACAGTGGTCCTAGAACAGAGCCTTGAGGAACGCCGCTGAGAACGTCTGCCCATTCTGAGTCTGTGCCCCTGACACTCACTTTCTGTTTCCTGTTGGTAAGGAACTCTTCTATCCAGTGAAGTAGATTTCCTTCTATGCCATAAGCTTGTAGTTTATTTATAAGTCTTCTATGTGGTACTGTGTCGAATGCTTTTAGCAAAGTCCAAGTAGATGATATCAATCCCGCTTCCTGCATCTAGTCCGGCTGTTATTCTCTCTAAACTGGTGAGAAGATTTGTGAGGCAAGATCTACCTTTCATGAAACCATGCTGCTTAGTTGATAATAAATCGTGTTTCTCAAGGAAGTTGATCATTTCATCCTTTACAAGTGATTCCATCACTTTACATGGTACCGATGTGAGACTGACCGGCCTGTAGTTCTCAGCCTTTATTCTTGAACCTTTTTTGAATATGGGCGTCACTCTTGCTTTCTTCCAGTCTTCAGGTAGCTTTCCTTCTTTCAGCGATGTTTTGAAGATGAGGTGGAGTGGTTCTGCAAGCTCTTCTGCACATTCTCTAAGGACATTTGGATGAACACCGTCCATGCCTGGTGATTTATCGGGTTTGAGTTCCCGTAACTTCTTGGCTACGTCTTCTGTTGTAAAATTTGTTTCTTCAATACGTTGGTCTCCTTTGGTCATTGTTTCAAGCGTGGGGGTTTCACAAGCTTCTTCCTTTGTGAATACAGACTTGAAGAAATGGCTGAGGATGTCTGCTGCTTCTTTATCTGTGTCTGTCAGGTTTCCATCCTCGTTTTCAAGTTGGGAAATTCCAGATTTCACCTTCTGCTTGTCTCTCATGTACTTGTACAGTGGTTTAGGGTTGGTTTTGAAGTCCTTCATAAGCTTCTTTTCAAAGTCTGATTTGGCTTTCCTCACTGTTTGCTTGGTTTTGTTTATTTGCTCTTTGTAGTCAACATAGTCTTTGTATCGTTTGGTGTTTCTGTATTTCTTATACAGGTCGAACTTTCTCTTTACTGATTTTCGGACTTTGGATTTCGTCCACGGTGGTTTCTTCCTCGGTCCTTTTTCTCTGTTTGGTATGTATTTGTCGGTGCATTCGTGGTAATGCTTTGTGAACTGTATCCACTTTTGGTTGAAATCTAAGTCCTCGTGTAGAGTCTCCTTCCAATTCACGGACTTAAAGGCTGACTTGAGACCATCATAATCTCCCTTGTTGTAGTTTTTGGTTGAACATTCACTTTTTCAGGTAATTCTAGATTGTAGATCAGGGTGAAGTGAAGTACATCATGGTCGCTCTTTCCCAAAGGAGACGAGTGGTTAATCTGGTCGATGAACATATCGTCATTTGTAAATATCAGGTCAAGAGTTGAAGACTTTTGTCCAATTCTGTGTCTTGTAGGTTTTTCTACATGTTGAACGAGGTAAAGATCCTGAGTCATGTCAAAGAATACTTGTGGGTCAGAAAATGGACCAGCGTCGACATTGTATTCGTTCCAATTTATTTCTGGGAAGTTGAAGTCTCCCATGACGAGCAGGTGTGTGATACCTCTGACTGCTATGCATGCTCTGATTTGGTCAAATATCTTGTGGTTATTCGATGAACTGCTGCTGGTGCTACGGTAACATAATCCGATTAATACTCTGTCCTTATCGTTGAGTTTTACCTGACACCACATGGTGTCTGCAGCTTCGATGCAGTTTATCTCGTTACATTGGACAGCGTTGAGTGAATTGTGGATGTAAAGGAGCACTCCACCTCCTGAAACATCATTTTTTCTGTCTACCCTGAACAGATTGTAATTGCTGAGTGCAACTTCGCCTTCCAGAACACTGCTGTTTGTCCACGATTCAGTTACTCCAATCACCTGTGGTTCAAGGAGCTCTATATTTGTTATAAATTCTTGTCTTTTGTTGTCTGCTCAAACTATCATGCCATGCGATGCATGAATAAATCAGTCAACTAGTTTGACATGGTCTATGACCTTTGTAGATAGTTGTATGATGACAAATACGATACAATTTAACATTAAAGGGGCATTCAAAGGTTATTTAACATGAAGGTATAGAATCGTTATAGTGAATAAGAAGTGTATTTAAGGGAGTGTCTTCCGTGCACTCACAAGACTCCTCCAAACCCACTTTATGAACTTTTTTTCATGGTCCTAAAACACATTCATGGTATTACCAAAATTAACGTTGGTAAGCAAATGGGTAATTCAAAATGGCGTCCAAAATGGCTGCCCAAAGGGTCAAATTTCATTAAAAGAACATACATTAGCCAAAATGTATGATGAAAGTATAGTTTTAACTACCGGTATATGATGTATGTATTAGATTATTTAAACTCACATCCAGCACGTTTGCATGGTTAACACACTTTAAATCCAAGATGGCCGCCACCAGGCTTCTCGTTAGGTAAAATATTATGGGGTCCACTGGACCCCATAATCTACCCATAATCTACCAATTCTCAAAATTATGGGGTCCAAGAAAAAATTATGGGGTCCAAGTCAAAAATGTAATTTTCGAATTGTGACTTCGGAATCGGATACGGAGTGGTTAAACGGGGACTACAGCGCTGAAATGTCTAATAATTGTCTACTCTATTTGTTTTGTTTTGATGTATGCATTCAACGACGACTACGGAGTATGGACACGACGAAAACATTTGTAGATGAGGTGAAAACATTGACGATGGACGAGAGGAAGAATGAGAATATTTAATATTTTATTACCAAGTATATTTTGATTCGGATTGTCACGAAAACTGATATTTGTTAGCTTACACGTGCAAAATTATCTTGACACACGATTAAAAATTATTGCGTCCAGATGGACGCAATAAAGAGTCCAGTTTAAAATTTACTGCGTTTTTAGCAAAAATATTGCGTCCCCAGACGCGAAAACGCAATGTAACAAGAAGCATGACCGCCACAATGGCGGCCTAAAACATAAGAATAGCATATTTTGAATCATATTCACCAAATAATTTAAGGCTATACCAGATGGACACCAATAACTACTAATTGGTCAGAAGAAATTAGCAAGATGGCTACCAAATTAATTAAAATATGGTCAAAAATAGCTGATTGGACCTTATCTACATGTAGTACTACATTTAGCTAAGGGAGTGTTCAAAAATACTTTGGTGGGGGGGGGGGGGGGTTGGCCAAAAATGTATTGTCGGTGTCTAAACTTTTTTGACCCCCTTTACAAATTGACAAACTTTTCTGACCCCCCCCCCCCCCCTTAACAGGGTGAAAAACTTTTTGACCCCCCCCCCCCCCCCCCCCCACTGTCAGATGTAGATAGACATTTGACTCAAGTTCTATGATGCTAATACAGTCAGAATTGTGTATAGCTGGCAATCAATTTGCAACATTTCAAATTCACTTGAAACATATCTTTCAAGCCTCCGAATTGTATTTTTCGGTGATTTGTATTTATCATGTTATAGCCTTTTTAAAAACGGTTTCTTTTTTCCAGTTGTAGAAAGTTACTCTTTGTATACAAGTCCTTCTATCTACACAATACTTTCACAAAGATTCGCGGAGCACGAAAAAATTGGTCAACTTGCTATACAAAATGCAAAAAATAGTATCCTGTTGTTGATCACCCTTACCAACAGTTCTGAAGTAAAAATTGTGGACACTGGTTAGTCACATTTTGTATAACAAATCCTGCTGTCTGCACATTGTTTTCACAAAGTTACTCACCCCCCCCCCACCAAAGTATTTCTGAACACTCCCTAATACCAGTATCCAACTTTTTAAGCAGATAAGTTAGTGATTTCATGGAGATAATTATGGGCTTCAAAACCCTACCTTATATTGAAATATCCAAAAGGATCATCAAACAGTTACAATCGCCACCAAGTATACGTAGTTGCATGAATTCATCAATGACCTTATTAATCAGATTATATCCTTTACTTACTTAATTGATTGGGGTCATCAACTGGGGTTATGAAATTATCACTCGGGGTCATTAAACGATCACTTTGGATCATTAAATGGTCATTTGGGGTCATAGAATGATCACCTGGGATAATTAAGCGACCGTTCCGGTCATTATATGATTGCTTTAGACCAGGCTAAAAGTGAGCTAGGTATCACTTGGAGGCGTTCTTTATCTCATGTGGTTTTTCTAGACCAGAATTTCATGAGGAATAAGAATATCTTTGGTAATCAGCCCAAATCCTGAACGCGCCCCCAGGAGACAGCAAAATCCAAAATGGCCGCCATACAGGGGCCCCAAAATTCAAATGGCTTCAATTAAGTTAAAAAAACATACCAAATTGTTCGGCTGAGCACAAGGATGTATAGTTTGTCCCACTTCCGATGTTTGGTTAACGAGTTGTCGGGCAAAACGTTAAAAGGTCGTTGACCTTTGCATATGGGGTCAAAATTTAAACGTGCTCCGATTTTGAAAAACAATATCTCAAATTGCTCGTATGATCACAAGGATTCCAAACAATGGTAGTTTTTACCATCTAGCGTGTCTGTGGTACCTTATAAAGGGGTCAAAAGGTCAGGTTACATATTGACCTATACGGAACCTGACATTTTCGGAATCCTTGTGCTCAGCCGAACAATTTGGTATGCTTTTTAACTTAATTGAAACCATTTGAATTTTGGGGCCCCTGTATGGCGGCCATTTTGGATTTTGCTGTCTCCTGGGGGGCGCGTTCAGGATTTGGGCTGATTACCAAAGATATTATTATTCCTCATGAAATTCTGGTCTAGAAAAACCACATGAGATCAAGAACGCCTCCAAGTGATACCTAGCTCATTTTTAGCCTGGTCTACTTGGGGTCATTACGCTATCACCTAGGGTCATTAAATGATCAAATGGGGTACTGGTAATGAAATAATCACTCAGGATCACATTGGGTCATTAAACAGTCACTTTGTGTCAATGGTCACCAAAGGTTATCAAATTATCACTTGAATCGAGTCAAAAAATGATCACTTTGGGTCACTAAATCGTCCCCTGCGGTTATTAGATGACAGATTGGGCGGCTTGAATAATCAAATGATGGATTAGGGCCATTGAAATATCACCTGGTGTCATTTATGATCACTCAGAGTAATTAGTCATCCCTTTGAGTCATTAAATGGTCAATTGGGGTAATTGAATGATCACCTGGGGTTATTAAGCGACCATCCGGGTCACTAATTGATTGATGTCATTACGCTATCACCTAGGGTCATTAAATGATCATCTTGGGTAATGAAATGATTACTCAGGATCGCATAGGGTCATTAAACAGTCACTTTGTGTCAATGATCACCAAGGGTTATCAAATTATCAATTGGATCGAGTCAATAAATAATCACTTGGGGTCATTAACTCATCTCCTGTGATTATTAGACATCTTGGGCGGCTTGAGTGATCAAATGATGGATTGGGGCCATTAAAATATCACTTGGTGTCATTAATGATTAGTCATTACACGATCTCTTTGATTGAGTCATTAAATGGACAGTTGGGGTAATTGAATGATCACCTGGGGGGTTATTAAGCGACCATCCGAGTCATTAAATGATTGCTTGGTGTCATTACCCTATCACCTAGGGTCATTAAATGATCCTCTGGGGTAATGAAATGATCACTCAGGATCACTTGGAGTCATTAAACAATCCCTTTGTGTCAATGGTCATTTAAATGTATTTCATTATCACTTGGATTGAATCAATAAATGGTCATAGGGTGTGTGTTAGATGACTGCTTGGGTCATTAAATGGTGAGTTGGGGTCATTAAAATGATCACCCAGGGTTATTCAATGATTAACTTTTTCGGCAACCATCTTGGATATTTTAAAATATTTAAAATATTACATTTTATTTAAAGCTTCTGACTTCAACTTCTGACACATTTGCAGACGCTTCCAGGTTCAAGACTATAATATAGGTATAGGCTTCTTCCAATCAAGTTTCCAAAACTACCATAGCTTTTTATTCAAAGAGGAGATTCAGAACATACACAGTATATCTAGACCGAAGACTTATTGTAATCTTATGTACACCATCAACTCATAATCTCTTAAGGGGGCTGTCAAGTGTCAGAAATAGCTTCCGTAAAACTGCCGTAACTACGTAATTATTCATATATTCCATATACAAGTATACATTTTTTTGAAGGAAAGGGTTCAATAAATCTAACCATGAACATAAAATTGCTCTAAAAAGAACCATTTTGGAGAAAATCATAAAAAACGAGAATTTTGACCAGTCTTCAATTCGGACAAGGTAACCAAAAAAATATTTTTTGAAAATCTGTCCTTTTACGATTTTTGTAATCTTAAGAAAATTACCCGGGTTCCATTTTTTGTTTGTTTTGATATCTGAGATATTTTTTTATTTATTGACCAAATAAGGCAACAAAATGGGATTTTTAAATACAACAAACGTGAATTTCCACAAAATGATCCGAAAAATCGGGAAATAGGCCTAAAACAAAAAACAAAAAAAATGGAACCTGGGGAAGATCATGGTTGTTGCGTTAAACTTACTTGCTGTCCATCAGATGCAGTTTGTATTGAGTTATCGTGTCTGTAAATCGTATTTTTACTCAAAAATGAACATAAAGAAATCAACCGATGAATGTGAAAAGTGACAATACCGCCGTTTGATCATGGTTTACGGGGAAATACACGTATTTCAAATCCTGTTCTTTAGATATTGTGGGAAACATAAATCCCCAACTTCGTGCAAAGTTTCATTACAAACCGTTCTTTTCTTGGTATCAAAATAACCTCAAATGTGTGTTAAAAAACACCTTTTTCATGATGTCGAGTTTGAAAAAGAAGCCATACCATTTTATGCGCATTCGAAGTGCGTTCACAATTTCCGGGAAGCGTAACGCATTCAAGCGCGTGCGTTAATCGACAATGAGCGCAGACGCGCGGGGAATGTTTTGAGTTGGCAAAATAAATGGTGACGCGTGCGCGTTGAACCGGTTGACAAAGATTTAGACGCTCGTGTATTAATTTCTGTGCGCAACACTCTGCGGCTAATCATCAGAGTTTATCATTATAGGCCAGTGTAGTCGAGTCTTTATCAATGTGATCATTTAAAAATGCACCGTGGCGGGATTAGTGAGTAGTCTGGGTGTAAAAATCAACACCTATCCTAGATAAAGGACTTAGTAAAGGAGAGAGAAAAATTGGAAACAGAGAGAAAGCAAGAAATGGGATGAAGATTTAATTTAAGACCTGTCGTTTGGTAGGCTCTAGGCCTACATGTTTTCTCTTCTTCTACCTCAGATATTTAAAGAGACGGAATCGGGTAAGCTTCTGATTAACATGATTAATATGAGTCACGTCACGAATTGTAATTTCATCATAAATAGTAAAAGGCCACAACATGCCACCTGAACTTGATCCTCGTTATGCCAGCGCCACCGAAAAAGAAACTGAAATATATGTCCGATAGGTCTAATGTTTAATGAAGCAGGAAAATAAATTTAACGGTTTGTAAAATGACTATATGAATTGTCTATGGGTAAACTGTCAAGCGAACGAGTAACAGTAGCGTATCAGCAGAGTGTCCCCCCTCGACAGATTTGACCGGGTAGAACAGCCCAAACTACCGGGCTAAAAGGTTTTATTTTCTGTAAATACAGTGGGTTGGGGGACCAAGGCCCCCAATTTGAATCGGATGGGGTGGATTTTGAGAACACCCCCACCCTCCCCGTTTTCAAATGTCAGACTCGGCGGCGGCGGCAATCCTCAGCCTGTAAAGTTAAAGCCTACCGGGAAGATACCATTTCCCCCTCTGACAAGCGATCTCATCAGATACGCCACTGGCGGGTAATGGAGCACATTTCACAGTAGTTAAATGATGAGTATTTTCCATTAGAATGGACTTGGATCCTTTTAAAATTGATTTGAATTGCTATCTACCAAAGATAATTATTAAATAGTGATTGTTCAGTGTTATAACAATAGCTCTATTAAGCATTTCGGTTGGATCTCTTATAAAAGTAGTTTGCTATCTACTGAAGATAACAATGATAACGTTGAAAACACGGTCATTATTTAACAATTAGCGCTAGTGCTAGGCCTATATACAGTATTCGGTATTTCCATTACTGCATGGTTTTATTATTTATTGGCTATCCCTATGAATTGCCTTGTCACCTATACCTAGATTGATTTTTTTTTATTGAGAGGACACAAAAGTACAAGGATATCAAAGGTGCAACCACACATTTAATTAATCAGGCCTATTGTTTACATCTCATAACTTCGTGATAAACCAAACCGATGTTACCCTATTTTTTTTATTGGGGTGGGTCAGAGGGGCAGAAATATAGAGCATCCTCTCCCACCATAATCCCATCCCTTCCACCTTTGCTTTCAGTCTAGAACATTCGGACGTTTCATTGATTCAAAATATGAATGATGGGCATTTAGCGATCGAAATGGGAAGATCTCTGTTCTTTGTTCAGTCCGAATTTCATTTGGAATGTTCCAGAATGTTATATTATTCAATTTAACTATGACATTTTAGGAGGATTTTATAGAAACATGACTTGTTTGGCCGTATAGGCCTACTTCTGGTTATCTTGGAACTTATTTTGTCTTATATGGCATGTCACCAACCAAACCGTAGGCCTAACAGCGGGGCCTTAGACCCGAACGCAACTGAATAAATAGCTTATAATGGATAGTATATTAAAATACATGCCAGGAGAGGTTGTCCATCCCTGATCTCCATGGCCCTATACACCCCCAACTCCACATGTCGTGTGTTTGATTGCCGCGTGTGCAAATACATGTACTATACAAAGTTAGACTAAATGAGATAACCATGTGAACCATTTGATAGCATCGGCTCATCGGCCCGAGGATGCTTCTCCGATCATGCCCATGTAGGCCTAGGTAAAACGGCACTTATAATTGATATTATGTTTGATATAACTGAATGACAAATTAGTACACCGAGTTGAACTAACTGAGAACTAGCTAACTTACCAACGATACAAAGTAATAGCTAGGCCTACCATATTCAGTAATGACAATAAATAGATAAACAGGTAGGCCTATTGGATGGACGGGCGGGTGGAACGGACTTGTACAACATCGAAAGGCCAAACAAAAACAAAACATTAACGTCTTCGGATAAAACCCGGTGTAAGTCTTTTTGATCTCCTTACAATGTTTCACTCAGATCATGGATTCAAAATCTTTCTCTGTCCTTTATTTTTCATCTTTTTTCCTTCTCTCTTTCCAAACTCCTTGACACTAACGCTTGTGCTAAAGCCTTGTTTTACTAATAGGCCTACTTGCTTTCAGGCTCAGCCACACCCCGGCAAAAATGACGGTTTGATAAGTCGGGCCTCCGATGCGTAAACAATGCGTATGAACAAGCCCTCAAACGCGGCAAAAACATAGCGGGTAACGCAGCACGCACTGACGGCTTTCGAAATAACAGCTCGCGTATTTTAAGCGAACTGGCGCGTGCCAATTTGCGTGAAAAACAAAACACGGGATACGCGGCGCATGGGAGTTTCGCTGATCCCCTGCGGGCAGACTTTTCCATTCTACTTTGTCAATGATCACAATAAGGGATTTAAATCCTTCTAAATAGGCTTTTGGAATTTCAAAATTGAAAATTTCTTTGCATATACTGATAGATAACACTCTGAAGTTTTGAAAAATGAACAAAAGTGAAATTCCTGGAAAATACGAAATGACACTTGACAGCCCCCTTAAGAGGGGGGTGGGGCATGTATTGCACAATCATTCTAAACTTAGTAAAGAGTTGAACATAAGACATGGACAGAGCAGTACTGATCACATGGCCTATCAAGCAAGTGGAACTATCCTTTTTATCCAGGATATTAAAATTGAAAGTCAACCAATGTGGCTCCATCTTCCAAAGGTATTCCCATTTCAGAAGATAACTTTGGATTTGGTTTTAGGTGTTTGTGGTATTATAACAAATCCATGTGACAATATGCAGACTAGATTAATTCACACATGTTTTCTTTTCTTTTTTAAAACTCTAACAGGGTGTCCAAAGACATAAAGCAATTTGCCATAAATTATACTATCCTCGGCGTTGGTGTATTGGTAGCCTCCTACTTCCAGACCATGTTGTGGAATATGTCAGCCCTCCGGCAGGTGCAGAAGATAAGACTGCGCTTCTTTCACTCGGTGCTTCGTCAGGAGATTGGATGGTTTGACACTCACAAGAGTGGCGAGATGAATACTCGTATGAATGAGTAAGTGGAGCAATTTTAAAGGATTCAAAAATTGTATAGTTTGACCTATTCAGGACTTGCTGCACTGGGGTTATAATTGAAAAGGTCATAGACCATGAAACAAAAGCTAGATCTGAGCTGCACATATGTTTTATATAAAATCAGAGCTCGGACTGTTCTTTACCAGAGAGAAAAAGTGAGGTTATTATGTGAAAATCCTGTATCGTGAGGTGACGTAAACATTGAAAAAAAGTTATCCTAATTATCAAATAAGTTTCGAGAATGCTAGCAGTCATATAACACTTATTTTCAAGTATTTTTATTTGCCTATATTTGAAATAGCAAACAAATTATACACATTTAAAAAGTTTGCGATGAACAATTTCTGTTGTAGCCCGATGTAAATATGGTGTTTTGTCTCGATATTTGTCTTTGCAGGGATATTGACAAGATTCGGGAAGGTTTTGGAGACAAAGTTGGCATAGTTATCCAGTGGCTGACCACAGCTCTAGGTGGCTTCATACTAGGCTTCATATACAGTTGGAAGCTTTCCCTAGTCATTCTGGCTACATCACCATTAATTGGAATTTCAGCTGGAGCAATGGCAAAAGTAAGATTTTTATCAGGTTGTAAACAAAATTGGGGAAAACCTACAAGAAGACATTTTGTCCCTGAAGATAAATTGGACAGTATTTATCTCTTTTGAGGTCGAAAAGGGTTTAAATTTATGTCTTATCTCACTTGTGTTATATGAGGTCAAAAAAGGGTGTAAATTTTGCCTTCCTGATTTACCAACACAACAATTTCAATGATCTTGATTTATTCTTAAAATTATTCTTTTTATTTGTAATTTGTTGTGTAAATTAAAATGTCAAACAATTTCGCTAGTTTCAATACCAGTTTTTAAATTTCGTCACATTAACACTATGTACTCTTGAGAAGAAGAACAAAAATTGCTTATATTTTTATTAGTCAAACAAATGGTTTGGTTCTCTGCAACAATAAACAAATTAACGAACTATAAACATTTTGGTCATAACAGTAATCTACATACCTGTTTTTAAATAAAGCATTTCCCATGTTCTATCATTTGTTGTTGTTGCTAGCTTGTGCAATCATCTACTAAAGAAGAATTGGACGCCTATGCCAAAGCAGGAGGCATCGCAGAAGAGGTGTTAGCCGCCGTTAGAACTGTAGTGGCGTTTGGAGGTGAACATATTGAGACAGAGAGGTAGGTGGTCTGTATATTATTAGGAGATATTTAAGGTACACTCAATCAGTTGGTTTAGTGAAGTTCCCTCATATTTCTTTTTTAAATTTGGTTTTGTGCTTTTTGTAATTACAGTCAGATAGATGAAGACCAATGTTGGGCTGTTGAAGATTTTAATTAAAGTGTACTTTAGGTCCCGGACAATGCATCAATTACACGGTATTATAAATACAGTGCATCTTATTCTGTCATAGACTTGATGCATGGCAAGGACCTTAAAGGTAGATGACCCGATCACATTTTCGTAACACAGAATTATTTCAAACATACGGAGATTTTCATATCATATGAAAGCTCGTATTTTTCTCATCATCATACTGAAATTTGACGGCCTAAATCGGTATAATTACGGAGAAATCGATGAAATAACGTCGAATTACCGCGAATGGTTAAGGATGACCTTTCATGTAGAATAGAAAACTTCAAGTTGAAAATCGGAACATCTACCTTTAAGTATACTATTTCCAAGATTTTAATCCCAAAGGGCCTCTGGTCATGATTTTTTTGGTCCCTGTCTGTACCCCGTCGCAGTGCCCCCCCCCCCCCCCTTCATCCTCCCCTGTTAGTTATTTCATCACCACCTAACATCCACAGTACACAATAGGTTACAATGTGTACCTTTAAATAACAATGATGGTATTGTTTTTACCTTACTTTCGATTTCATTCAGGAAACATCTGTAATTATTCATATTTTCAATAACAAAAGCTTCATTTAGAAAAAGTGTGGTGATTAAAGGTTAACAAAATATAAATTCTATACTGGTTGTGGTTGGTTAAGGGAAGTGTCAACCCTATTATTTTGATAATCAACTTTTGCTTCTAAGTTTGAGAATATTGAATAAAAGTACATAAAAGTATACATTTTTAGAAAGGAAATTTGATAAGGAAGCCGATGGTGATATCAATGTGATACCAAATAAACTAAATTTTGAGAAATGAACCAAAAAGCCATCTTTTTACCCCAAATTTTTCAGACAGCATAACTATAAAATAAAAAATGGTAATTTGTTCTAATATACGTTTTTGTAAACAAAACAATTTTGTCTAGGAGGCAATTTTTTCTTTTTCCAAAATAAAGCTTGGTTTTGGAAATATTGCTAAAAACATCGGAAAAGTGTAAAAGTCGTGTTTTTTTGCGTACATTTCGCTAGAAATGAATGCATATCTCGAGTTTAAAATCCATAATCGAAAAAATAAAAATTTGCCTCCTAGCGCCGAAAGTCCTCTACACAATGGTAGTAAAAGCTTACCTGATAGTTTGATATATTTTTAGTTATGTTGTCTGAAAATTCGTAAAATTCCTTCAAATTTGAACTTCTAGAAAACATCGATTTAGTAAAAATATTGACATTTTCCACCATTTAAAGCTAAATGTTCACGGAACACACGGGCGTGTGACCTAAAAAGCGAGTATACTATTATGAACAATCATAATAAACTATCAGATTCAATTTATATTGTCACAATGTGAAGAAATTGGAAGAAAACTGAAATTTAAATGATCGTAAGATTGGCCTTTGTTTACATTTTAGACATTGTTTTGCGCTCTTTTGTTTTTCGCGTCTACGTCGCGGATATTAAGCGGCGCGTCTAGTATTACGCGCGGGAAGTTTCAGCGCGCGACGCAATGATCGAACAGCTGTCGCAGCATTTGAAAAGCGCGGAACTCCGCTTAAATTCCCGCCAAATAACTATGCGCCTTTTCCTGACTCAAACTTACCAAAACAACAATTTAAAATCACCCAAAAGAACGGGAAATAATAGCTTCCGATTAGTAACTTATGATGGTAATGATAGAATACATATAAAAGTATAAAATAATAGAGAAATATGAAATTCAATTTTTGAAACAAGTGCCGGGTTGACACTGCCCTTAAGCTTAATGTGACTGAAACCCTGACAATTTTGCCAGGTGGGGGCCACTCGGACACAAAGTGTAAGCATCCGTTTAAATATATTATTATGTTTTGAGGTGTCCAAGTGTGGTATATTATTGGATCAAAAACATAATAATGATAAAATTGGATGATTTATGCCCAATATGTATTGGTTTCGCTATGAGTTTTAAAATATTGGGCTCGACTGCGTCTCGCCCAATATTTTTAAAACTCATAGCTCGACCAATACATATGGACTCAATCTATCCAATTTTATATCAAACTTGGAATACGTGTATCAAAATCACCCAATTTCTGAGTATTGGGGTGCCTTTTGTACCGATATGAATCCATGCTAAGGGTAGCTTGAAAGAATCACTATGATAATAAAACAGCTTAAAATAAGAACAAAAACCCGAAAAAATTGCGTAAATAGTAACTAATGTTACTTTTGAAAAATGACAAATTTTCTTTAAACGGTGCTAATCATAGTTTATCCTTGTGGTTAGGTGGCAACTTTTTGGTATCAAATTGTGCCGGAAAGATTCATCCAAATGTCTATCTAGTCTGTTTGGTCAAAAAATAAATGGAAGTTACTCTAAAGGACCTAAACAAAGTGTATGAATTAGCACATAATACTTGACCACACTATAAAATAAGTTAAAAATTATAATCATTTCTTTTGTATTTTCTTTTTCTCATTTTGTTCAGGTATGCCTCTAACCTACATGAAGCAAAATCTAAAGCCATTAAACGCCAAGTCATGCAAGGCGGGACCTTGGGCGCTATCTATTGCATCATGTATAGTAGCTATGGATTAGCGTTTTGGTAAGTCTATCATTTTGTCAAGGTATAGTCTAAACACTATTAATTGCATCATGAATTTCAAGCATTAGTGTAACTAGAACAGTAATTGACAAAAGTTTTAGATTGATTATTTTTCTGGCATTTTTATCACTTTTTTAAACCTTTATGAAATGTGGTGGTTTTCATTTGTGGGTAAAATGCAAGAACCTCTACACCATACATGTTATAACATTCTGCAAAAATTGCAGAAAAATAAAACATGTTTTCTTCTTCTATTTCTGTATGTCACATTTGAAAGATCGCAAACAGGATCAGAGCTTATATCTCTCTACCTTTTCAATTCCTATTCGGAAAATCTTCAGAAACTGCTTTCGAAGGAAATTACATGGACATCAGAAAGTTGACTTCATTTTCACAACCTTTGTTAGCCAACATAAATTTATTTTTATGACAATGAATAATACTTGATTGTCATGGTGAAAGTTCATTATGATGAAACTCCACACTTTATTCCAATTGTTCACGAAATCATTACATGTTTCGTTACATGTTTCACATTCAATGGAATGTGGTTTTAAATTAGGCAATAAGGCCACAAAATAACCCTGTTCTACGGGCCTGACCGACCCATTTTTTGTTGTTGAATTTTCCAGGGAGAAATGACATTTATTGGAAAATCTTTGCAATTACTTTGGAAAATCTTTTATTTAAGAAAAAAATCGAAAATCTTAAAATTCTTAAAACTGCCAAAATTGCCCGTTACTGGGTATTTTTTAAAGGAAAATGCCTGCCCGACTACACCTGTGAGGTTTGTTTTCCCGTAGAACAGGGTTTTTTGTGTGGGCTTAATGGGAATATTTAATTGATTGTCTGTAAAGGTAGCTAACTGAGACCCTGTGACTGTCATAATGCTAACAAATTCAACCAAAGTTATATGAGCACTGCTGCCTGAATCTTAAAAATCACTTTCAAACTTACACAGCAAATGCTTGCATATTTAAAGTAATTTCCAAAGAATTATGAGGCCGACTGCAGTGTAGCCTTTACATAGTTTATTTTTTGTTCAATAAATCACTTTGTATTTGCCTTTTTCTTTTATAACAGGTATGGTACCGAGTTGTACCTAGATAATGAAATAAGTCCCGGAGAAATTCTTATTGTAAGTCTGACATAATTAAGACTCATAGTGTAACACATTTTGCTGGACCATGAAGCTCTTTGTTCTGTTCACCATCTAAAAATAATATAAGCAATAAGTTGCATCACAGTATAAAGCTACAGGCCTGTCGGAAGAGGTGTGACTGTGCGGCTTTAGTCGCACCAATATTTTCCAGAGAGAAAACAATTAATGGCAGTACTTTTCCTTTTGGTCTTAATATTGAAGTTTCATATTTTTGGCAAATTCACAAAATGTTAATCTAATAATGTCAGTTTTTAACCGAGATGTAAATTTCAAATATACATCAGAAGCATTGGTGACATTCCTATCAGATAGCCTACTCAAATTTTGCTTATTTAGTCATGATTGTAATTAATTATATAAAATGTAACCCTCACAGTATCGTCTTTTTAACGAACATTTCATTACCAAAAGTGTGTAAACCGCATTATAAAACACACAATAAAATGCATACGTGTTAACAATTGTTTGTCTTTATTTATATTAAATTGATAGGGATATCGTCACTCGAATACTTAAAGATGCACCAGTTTGGGGGGGGGGGGCCTTCACTCCCTGGCCCCATAAAGGGACTTTGCCTCTTTGAACCCCCAGACGACCCCCTCGTGTTTGGTCGCACCAATAATAAATTGCTTCAGACAGGCCTGTAAAGCTAGTCTTGATTACATAGTACTTGGTAGTATTTGGACATGCATGCTGAATATGAACTGATCGTTTATTTCTAATGGGATTATAATATAGAATTCCAATTCCAAAATATCAAGGCTCTTTTGGTCAGGGTGCAAACGTGTTTGTGATCTTACTACCTAAGGATTCCAGTACCAATCCAGTTGTAGACACGTACCAAGCCACCCTTAAATGAGATATTCAGGTACTTTTTTCTGTTTTTGCTAGATAGAAAAGGACAGCATTCACATTTAGTTGGGATAAATAAAACCATTCAAGGAATTATTGATAAAGGGAGCCAGGAAATCAAGCCGCCTTTTATAATTGTATAGATCACATATTTTACTCCTAAAGCAGATAAGCACACAAAAGCAAAGTACTCTATGTGAATGTTACCTCATGTGTTGTGTCTTGTTTGTTCAAAAAAGAGAATTTATCATCTGATTATTTTCAGAATAATATATTATTTATAAATGTTTCATTTTCATTATTAGGTATTCTTTGGTGTGTTGTTTGGGGCTTTCTCTCTCGGAAACGCAGCCCCACATATTGCCGTGTTTCAAACCGCCAGAGGAGCTGCATCGGCAATCTGGGAAATCATAGATCAGGTAAAATTCTTGAACTAAAGGATAGAAATAATAGATTTATTTGTAATAAGCTCTGTGTAGATGTAATTTTTGTGTGAGGGAAGAGGGAAGCAAATAGATGCATTGTGCACTATGAAATGGAACGTATGAACACCGTCTGATTACAGACACCATCATATAATACCATTGGTCTTTGGCTTTTGTTAATTTATGTTGAAGTACAACGAATTTGACTTATGGCAATTATAATAAAGACCTACACAAAAGAAAGACATACTCTTTGTTAATAATGTCGTATAGAGTGACTTACGATTTTTTGTTTACCAAACATGCTAGGTAGACATTTGAATTAAACTTTTTGACACAATTTTGTACCAAAGTTTCCAAAGTTGCATTTTTGCAAATTACATAACTGTGGAAGTGTTTATTCCACACATTGTTTAGTTTGTATTTAGATTTGAATGAAAAATTATGGTTTTGACAATTATATAGGAAAGGTGTAAACATGAAAAAAGGCAACATTTTTGTGTTTATTTTAAACGCAAATGGCATTTTGTGTGTGCAAAAAAGCACATTTTGCCTCAAAAAGATTTTTCTAAATCAGGCAGCACAATTAGTGCTTTTAAAAAGCGCAAATTTCCTGTCCCTATATTATATTATGGTAAAAATTAGGTGTAAACCATGAAAGTACCAGGCAATAAATTGTTCAGAACCAAATACTGTAGAAAGTTATGTTACTTTGCTTATCACTTTAAGCATGTTGTTTAAACTGAAAAAAGATGGTAACACAGCCAGCTATAAGAGCAATGGACTTGCCTGTATGATATGCACAACACGCATACACCAATAGTGAGATGCCGATCGAATTTCTGTTTTCTGCCTTAAAATGTTGCTCCTTTTGATGATCAATAATCTATAGTGTAAGCCATTATTTGTTGCCTATTTCTTTTGTTTATATATCAATATTTAGACTTGTTGATGTTATTTTTTCAGATTCCTACCATTGACAGTAGTTCTGATGCAGGAATGCAACCTAAAGAGTTATCTGGACAAATCACAATTGAAAATGTGCACTTTTCGTATCCTTCTAGAAAGGATGTTAAGGTAAGCTTTCATCTCCAACTGTCATAATTCCATGGTGTTTTGACTATTTCAAAATATTTTTCATTTCTGTGCCCTATTCAATTACATTCTGTATTTGACAGTCATGAGACTGACTATGGTCTATTTATCCATGACGAGACAGTGACGTAACAAGGTATTCTACTAATTGCAGCACATTAGGTATAAAGCGTATACATACGAGACGAAAGATGGAAGATTCATTCGCATGCGTAAATGCTGTGCCTGTAAAGTTGTTAGGGGCTTATGTTCATGTAGTCTTTAACACAATTTTATCTGATAACCAAATGGTCTAAGCTCTACAAATTCTTTGGGTCTTATTTAACCCAAACCTTGATCCTAATCTGTAAAACACATGCAAAGATTGGTTTAAGCTTAAGATTTCTTTTTGAAAATATTCAGCTACATGTTGTATCATTATACACATTTGATGTAATTGAAGTTAGAAGTTCCAATTGCATGATTCTCTTCAAACATAAAAGATTGTAGTTGTAATTTCAGAGAATCTATGCATAATTTAGCACACTAATTTAAGTACATTTCATGAACTGTTTTTACTGTAATCTATTTGGTTAATCATCTTACCTCAAGTGTTATAGTCCTATACTCTGTTTGGCTTCCTCTGGACAGTGACGTAACTTAACAGGCGCAGCATTTACGCACGCGTATGTATCTTCCGTCTTTCAACGCGTGTGTGTATACACCAGCGCCTCGAGAAGTGCTGCAATTACTAGAACCCCCAGTTACGTCACTGTCTCATGATGGCCAAGTAGACTATTAGCATTGTAAGTTTGGTTTGATTCACTCCATCCCTACAGGTTTTGAATGGTCTCAATCTAGAAGTGAATGTTGGACAAACAGTAGCCCTGGTGGGTACCAGCGGTTGTGGCAAGAGCACAGTAGTGAACCTGGTACAGAGATTCTATGATGTTGATGAAGGAACGGTAAGTGAAATTGTCAACATATTATGTCAAACATTTTCTATTTTTATAGGTTTTTATAACACAGGTATGAGTTGTAACAAGATTGCCATTTGACAAATTTCAATATTTTCCAACAGCGAACATGTTACAAATTGTCTTGTCTTGTCTTGTGGCAAATCTGTTTAAACTCTTTACCGAGAAGAGTATTTTCTTTGAAGCTATTATTACAAAGTTCATGTATCATGCCATGGGCACACATGATCATGAGCAGAAAGTGGAAGTGCTGCGCCTTTCATTAGATAACGTGCTAATGTCATCTTCTTCTTTATTCTGTTATACATATGCACGGGGAGAGAAAATATTTGTGTGTGCGATTTTTGATCAAATTAAACATGAAAAAGATCTTTCAGGCGAGTCAATTCTTCATGCCATTATGGCACAATTGTACGAGGCAGGGCATTTTTGTCTTTCAAAAAGTACTATTGACCGCCCGGTCAATAGTATTTTTGAAAGACAAAAAAACCCCCGGGAAGTGGCGTCAGGCATGAAATGGACCAAACTATTTTGTGTTATCTGATGTAGAATCCACCAATCAGATGGCTAGAATATTTTCATGCGTTATATAATACTTTATATTCCGGGCTTAGTTATCAAAGTGAGTGTAGCTTGTCATGAATGCAATACCCTACATTCCAAACAAATCCCTGTTTTTACACCACGCTGAATCTATTATTAAACTTCACACTGATCTCACTACATAGGGAGAAGGAAATGGATATAGTTGAAATTTAGGTAGGATTATTAATGTGGCAGTTCAGTGATTAATTTGCCATTGATTTATGGTTTTAGAAATTTATAATTTATTTATGATCTCAAAAACTGTTCCTGCTATTTACAGATGTTCACTGTAACCCGCAAACAACTGCCATTCAATCACATTATAAACACTGATTTCTTAACACGTTTGTTGTCTACCTTTTCTTAGGTCAAACTTGACGGGAATAACCTGAAAGACTTGAATGTGAACTGGTTGAGACAGCACATCGGTATTGTTAGCCAGGAGCCTATACTATTTGCCACCAGCATTGCTGAAAACATCAGATATGGGCGTCTGGATGTAACGCAGGATGAGCTTATTGCAGCAGCTAAGGAGGCTAATGCTCATGACTTCATTGATGCATTGCCTGATGTAAGTATACAAATTGAGATTCCATCGTAATGGATGGAACATGGGTACCCCTGAGAGTCTTGAATGGAAACTTAATTTCCATTGGAGTGCACAGATCCAGATTTTATTGGTACAGTCTGGCATTATCAACCTCATTGCGTAAAGCGTAATCATGTGTGATCAAGGAAACAAACAAGCAAGTGTTACAGATGCCCTGCACATTAGTAACAAAGTGATACTCCATGTGACACATGAGTGGGTTTTCTGAACAATCCTTTGACTTAAGACGGGTATAAAATGTTGCTTTGAGGTATTAAACACCAGAGAGCTCTGTGATAAATATGTATCAGAATCAATGAAAATCTATTATCCTCATGTCAAATTCAAACCCATTCTTTTCCCCCCTTCTATGCATGCAGAAATATGACACCTTAGTGGGTGAAAGAGGTGCGCAGTTATCCGGTGGACAGAAGCAAAGGGTAGCCATTGCCAGAGCGTTGGTACGCAATCCCAGAATCCTCTTGCTGGATGAAGCTACATCGGCTCTAGATACAGAAAGTGAGGGAGTAGTTCAAGCAGCATTGGATAAAGTAAGTACTAGGTAATTTGAAAAATGTAACAACATCGAGTGTTAATGTAGGTTTTTTAAATTTTTGACTGGTGTTATGCATGATCATGTACTTCTGCAACAAAAGTAGGAAGTAACAATTGTGCACCAATTACACACCCTGATAGAGCCATCACAACCAATGTGGTAGGCTCACTGCATGCTACAGTCACTTAATATCTACTTATCCAGGTCGGGGATCATAAAGGTGATTCCTTTCAGCGGTAAGGGCTATAGTTTGGGTTTGAATTAGAGTTAGGGTTTAGACCTAATGTCTTTTGAGAAACATGCTGCAATTTAATTTGTTCTTGATCATGTGGTATGTTACGATATCGCACGCTTATCTCAAGCCGCAAAGCTGATCGGTTGCGATGGAATGGTTCTTCCGTGGCCTGTGCACACTATGCAACAATGTAGTGTGCCTAAGAACAGCGCAGAGAAGCACAGACAACTCACTTAGACACCCTAGACAAATAGGGTGCTAGACTGTAGACCAAATGATTATGAGACAAAATGATGTAAGACCAACCATTAGAAATAAATTTAAAAAAAAGTATTTCTGTCCTATACATAAATTGTCAAAAATCTTGTGAATCTAATGTTGAACTGAAATATGGCGCATCTATCAACATAAGTAAATTCAAATGAAAGTAAATCAATTTGTGTCAACAAGATTCTGATTGCAACTATTGTAGAGCATTTATACTTACGATGACTTGCTTTAACACATATCAGGTCCGAACTGGTCGCACAACCATCGCCATTGCGCACAGGCTGTCCACAATTAGAAATGCAGACATGATCTGCTCCTTCAAAGACGGTGTCATTGTAGAGAAAGGAAGTCACGATGAATTGATGGCTCTGCCTGAGGGTATCTACAAGGGCTTGGTGATGATGCAGTCTCGTAAGGAGCAAGTCATAGAGAAGGCGGAGGAGACAGATGAGGAGAATCTGTCAGATAGCGATACAGAGGAAGATAAAAGTAAGACAGTGGCAAAGTATCATTGAAAGGAATTTTCCCATCACAAATCTTGGTTTTAAAACCGATTCCTGCGTAGGCTTACAATTTAAGAGGGTATCAAATATTATAAATTGAATTAAAGATATTACTGAATATATTTGTCTAGAAGTCCTTCTGTTCTGAAGTTTAGGTGATGTCAGCGGGTTTTCTTATTTTTCCTGTTATAATATTGCAAATTTAACACTAAATGTGATGGGGGTATGTACCAGCACGGTCAAAGAAGAACATTGGCTGTGAAGTGGAAATGTTGCACCTATGCATGCAATATGTGCTGATAAGTATGACATATGGTCCATAGATTGACCCATATAATACTTGATTAATTGCTGCATTTGCTACTTATAACAAGTGTTAACTATCCACTCTTAAACAACCCTGTTTAAGGTCAATCATTTTTGAGTAAGCTTAAATAATTGATCCTAAAGCTGGAAATAAGCTTTTACTACTAACCATACTAACCATAACCGTGGTATCCAACCCTGTTCTCTACCCCCTGTCTTTGCTCTCTTTCCACTCCTTATAACATGCTTTGGAATATGCCTAGATGATAACGGATGTGACAAATCTGGTGAGTGTCTGCCCGGCAGACCCGTATCTGATCCTCGACACATTACAGTTGGTTGGTATCATTTCATTCCATTTTGCATGTGCTAATTATAGTTTTATCAGTTTTATTTTGTAATTGACTGAATTTCTTTTGTTCTTGTCCTCTTACTCCTGAACCAAATGTGAATCTTTAAACATAACGGGCATGCATAATTATGTGGTCCAAATGTATCGTGGACCAGAAACAGAACCTTGTGGCTCACTGCATTACATTTTGTGTAAAATTGTACAAAGATGATCACATCAAATACTTGTATTGATTTATGGTTTAATTGTACAACATTTTGACTTTGTAAAAGGAACCCTCCTGTGCCAATGTTAGTCAATCAAGTTGATATGTTCATATTTGACTTACATCCTTAGGCTTGAATACATTAAGGCCAGTTATAATTTAACCACATTGTTAATATTCAGGGTGATCCTGTAAAACTCAACAATTTATTTGTGATGCTGGCATTATCTCCATTTTGGGTACGAATATTGCATTTTTCCCATAAAAGGCATGTCTACTAATTATGTATCTTTGTGTGTAATTATCAACTCAATCTATGCACGAACCTCCATGTTTATAAAAATAGTATAAAAGTTCAGTTATGTATGATGAAGAAAAAGGTAGAATTGCCAGTATAGATTTAGTTGAACATTCTTATTGTGAAACACATACAGGATTAATTACTTTCATAGGATGAACACTATGTTTGTGGTAGCAAATCGAAAAAGTAGTTAACCATATTCAAAAGAAACAGGTTTTTTATTGGACCCCTCTGTATGTTTTAATAAATGATGTGTCTATTAAATAATTCAATCCGAAAACTTTGTGGCCGGTATGTGGGCCAAACTATTTTTCTAGAATTTGGTAGACTATAAAGATAGACTTATTTGGTCGTGTTAATTTCTCTTAAAACTGTTATTTCATCTGTTATATTTTGTCCTTTTGTAGAATTCTGCTAAGTTGTCAAAATCTGTAAGTCTAATCAATCAAGTTTATCACCATTACAGCCTTGTATACATATTTCTATTTATCAAATGTTAAAACACCATTTGGACTTCATAAAATTGCATTTTATATAAAAGTTCATTGTGCTATGCCGTTTTTGATTTTCATACATTATCAAAATATCACTATACATTTTTACTGATGAACATGATATCAAATTTCAAATTCTTGTATATATCCATTTCAAAATTCATAGCAACTGCATAAAATTCCAACAACATTTATTAATTCTTACATAATATTTATTAACACAATCTAACATCATTATATATAACAAAATATAACAAGAAAACATACAATAATCGAGAAAAGTATCATGAAATAAATAAGACGATACTATATAAAATGTAAATGTGACCTGCTCCCACAAAATGAGCGTAAAGTCGCAGCAAAGATGTTCATGAATTGAGCTAGGATAGCATGTTATTGATTTTTGCTTTGTCGTTAGTATGGACCAAGCCCTTCTAGGTATAGCGGGATTATGAAATAAATAGCCTGGCATGACTGGCAATAACCTTAAAATAAGTATACATACTGTCATTTTAGAATTCCCCTATAATAGAGGGACCTTGGGTCCATACCAACAACAATTTAAACGATTTAAATAATTTAAAATAATAGGAAAGGATAATACAATAATTGTGGGGTTGGAAAGTGTGCGGAGAAACCATTAAGCATGGAAAGGGAAACTACTACGGAAGGTTATGGTTTACTGTGTGGAAATCAGTATACATATACATACATACATAATCAATATTTATGAGTATGATGGCAGTGTAGTCCGGTATGCTAGGTTAAAAACATAACAAGAGAAGATTAGAATGATATATAAAAATCTCAGAGATCCATTTCTGTTTTATACATATTTTTGAAGCGGTTACATTTTGTACAACTAGTTAGAGCAGAGTCAAGGGAGTTCCCGATTTGAGGTCCATTCTAGATTACAGAATTTGGATTATTTCATTACACTCAATCGAAAAATTAAATGTTGACTTTGTAATGTAGTTTTTACTCTTACACTCTTAAGGCATTCGATATTTGCATACTATCACACGCTCAAGCATTCAATATTTGTATACTATATAATTTCCCCCCATATGCTTCATGCCAAACATACTTCAAATTGTTATCTATTGCGATACATGTCAAAACAACATTTGGTGTTTCATAAAATTACAACTACATTGTTTTACTAGAAACAGTTTTTGATTTGCATACATGTAAGTGCAATAAATTATTGCAATAGATTCATATCATATGCTATAGTAATAGTTTATTCTTTTTCAAAAAAGCCGCAAATTGAAAAACCTATCACATCAAAAAGGACTTGCTGGTGGCTAGCCTCGGATCTGATTTGAATTCATCAGTTATAAGAGTCGCAACAACAAAAGGGGGTATTTGTTGTTCAAAATCAAAATTGAGATTTTATTTTCATGCAAACAGGTATATTGTAAGCTTTAAAATTACACCTCCCTTGATACATTTAGTCTATGCATTCAGATTTTATGTAAAATATTAGGAGGAGATTCCTTTTTATTTCTCTTATTTGTTCATGTTTTATTTTAAAATACCAACTGTATTTAACTAATATCTTGAAACAGTTTTTGCCAACAGCATGTCCTCTTTGATGGGATGGGGACCATTAGATACGAAGCAGAAGGTTACTGTAAAGTGAAGCAGATATGTTGGTTTTTGTGTTTTAAATTGTACTATGCTTACACTTGCATAAATCAATTGGTAATGCAGAAATACCACTTGTGTCATACTAATCAAACTGCAGTGGCTTGCTATGTAGGAGAAATTTAAGAAATAGTACTAATGTTAATGGTGTTCACAATGAAATACAAATACAATCATAGGTTGAGGATCAGGTTGTGCACCTGTTAACACGTGTTAACAACTGCAATTAGATAATGACAGCACTTGTTTACAATGCTTCAAATAGCCCTTGTCCAAGCAAATTGATACTTGACCAACTGATCTAGAAGAATAATTCATTGGTAGATTACCAGTGTAGTCACCTTCGGAGCCATAATTTCACCCTAATTAAAATGAGCACTCCTGATGTAGTTCTCTTTGAAAATGACTATTGGGAAAAATCACCGTGTTGCATAATATAGCTTTTCTTCATCATCTTCATCTATGTAGATAATTTTATGCTCTGAGGTCTCTGGGCTGCGGACCAGACTTTGGCGGGTTAAACCGGTTTTGTGAGCGCTCAACCGTCCCCTTTCCCTCATGGTATATGGTTGGAGGTGGAATCAACTCCGCTTGTCTGAACGCCTTGGTGCTTCTGCAAAGCCAGATAATGTAGAGTGCTCGCAAGGCTGTTTTGGCTGCTGTGTCTAAGATTGGTTTTCTTTTCCCACAGGGGATTCCTAGCGAGGCCAGACATTTGCTGATCGTGGTACTATAAATCCCCCTGCTTCCGACTTCAAAGGGAAAGTAGTTTACAGACCATCCATTATTTTCACATTCTGCTACGAGGTCTTGGTATTTACATTTCTTCCTGGCGAAAGCATTTGGAAGGTTTTCCTCTGCTGGGACTGTCAATTCAATGATGATGACATTTTAGTCTCAGTTGAGAAAATAGTAATGTCAGGTCGTTTGGACGTCTCAACAATTTCTGGAGGAAATAGTATCTGCGAGTGCTCTTCATCCACCAGGAGTTTCCAGTCACTGGCATTTTTCAGGATGTCTGTCTCTTATGGTTTTCTGTACGGCAAGACTGGATTACTGTATTTTGTGCCATCTGCTGTTTGGAATGCTATGGTAGGACTGAAACTTTGAGACTGGGATGTTGATGGTCTGTTGTTGTTTGCT
Source organism: Ophiura sarsii (assembly GCA_035610835.1). Lineage (NCBI taxonomy): Eukaryota > Metazoa > Echinodermata > Ophiuroidea > Amphilepidida > Ophiuridae > Ophiura > Ophiura sarsii. The sequence goes on from CM069441.1 coordinate 26,992,741, forward strand.
TCATCGACATATGGTATCAGTCCTGATACAATTGCTCTCAATGTTTGGTCATGGCGCCAATTGTACTTTTCATTTTCTAAGGAAAAGCTGCAACAGTTCAGGATGTGGAGCAGGGTACAATTTCGGTGGTGACATAACTGGCACAATCCCATATTTGTCTTGCCCCAGAGTCTCAGGTTAGTTGGTGTCGGGAGTTGGTCATGGATGGCATTTATCTGGAACGACAGGAGTTCTGGTGTCCAAACATACAGGAGTTTCTTCCATGATGTGTCCACTTGCATGGCAGAGTCCCATCGCAGCCACTGTCACATACTGTGAAAATAACGAGTAAACATTTGTTTCATAGCAGAAAATCATATTTAAATCTTGCTTTTGGCCAATACCATTATGCAGAGAGCATTCTATTTTCTGTGTAAAATTCCACCACATTTGATCATTTCATTGATTTTTTATTTAGCACTGACAAACAAATCAAACCATACATTCATTATCATATTATACACAATTCAGCCCATGAACATTTATTTAAACGTACAGTGTACCATTATCATTGATAATCTTAAGCTGGCCTTGAAATTCAAAGAGACCACAGAGGACAGGCATGACCTTCGATGCCCTTGGACTTGGCTTTCTTGCTTCAGTGCTATTTTTATGCTTTACCACTTATGACCAAGATGATCCTATCTCTTGCCTAAAATGGTTTTGAGATATGTGCGGTTAGAATATAGAATATCAAGACCATATTAAAAATATACACAATTTAAATACATTTCTATAGAAGAAAAAAATTGAAATTAAAAATTATAATTAATTTTCTCTTATGAATTGAATGAGTGAGATATGGTTGAGTCCAACAAACTCTGATTCTTAGGTGACCTCTAAATTATATTTGATGCTCAGTCCCAGGAGTTTAATATCTTAGTACCTAAATTGATGCACAATTTGACTCAATTTGTCAAACTAATTTTCTGATTTCTTTTCATCTGATAGAGGCAGACCCATTAGTGGATCAGAAATCCCCTGAAAAGAAACTCTCTCGAATGGACTCCGCACGAGGTTCAGCAAGGAAACTCAAGAGAGGCATGTCTGCAATGTCTAATGCATCTGCATCTGAAGAGGTAAATAGATATTCTCAATTGACTCAATTCTGGAATTATGGTACTCAACTTTTTAAGAATGTTTTGTTTTCAGTGAGCTACATGCACGGCGTTTTCGTGTATGATAGTTAACCATGTCATCTTGATACCCAAAGTAAAGCTTAGTTGGTTGAGTAAGTATAGAAATCTGGACTCCAAAATTATCTGTGTCAAGATAAGATAGATAATATTTTATGTTTAAGTGAAAGGAAAGAAAATATTGAGCAAAACATCAAGTTGCAGAAAAAACAGGGAACTGTTCTTTAACCAATATTGGACATAATTCCTGTGGTGAAATTTGTTTTATTGCAAATCTGTGATGAATATCCAAATCATAAATAATATTCTCAATTGAAAACAATCTATCCACCAAGCAATCCATGTAATTTAACTTCTTATACTTGTTGTATATTTTATCTGAACGCAGCATAAAGATGACAAGAAGGTGAGTATAGGCCCTCACATGACTGTGTAAAGCGTGGGGTTTTATGTTCAAACACTCAAGTCAGGGTGTTGGAGATAAACTCACACCGTTAACCATGAAGGAGTTCGACTACGTAGTAAAGACACTTAGACCATCTTCATGTAGGATTCTACTCAATCTTTAATCTTCATCTTTAGACCCAAGACTCCCTACATCATTCTAAAACCTCCATCTAGTTGGGAGGGCAATTAAGAGAGCTGGTTCTCGACTGACCGCCAAGACACCACTGACTCTAAACTCGCCTCCTCAGCTCACAGGAAATCTCAGTATAACTGGGGAAGCGACTGTCCCACGATTGGTCACTAGAACGTGACGTCATAGCACATAGACCTATACAGAGATTCCTGTACAGTGAAATCAATGGGCAGGGCCTATGTGTTTATCGTGAGCCAATCGCGTCCATCTAATACACTATTTGAAGCCCTTACAGTTACAGCTGGATGAACATGTGTAAATAACATAATCAAATTATAAATGGGGAAATAGATAGATTTACTCGGGTAAAGGTGTCAAAATCATCCCAAATATTGATTGCATTTGCACTGTAATATTTCACTATGAGCTGAATAAATGTGATGCTGAATTACTTCTCACTCATTAATACATTTATGTTTCCTACAATATCTGCTCATTCCATTCCATGAAATTGAAGAAAAGAATGTGCCTTCATCAAGTTGCAATGAATCCAACATTCGGGAGCGGAGTAATGTGACGTCACAATTGCTGGCTCCCAATTTTAAATACAATTTATTTCCGCAAAATAAGCCGTCGGGTTCCAAGGCGTCAGCAATAACTATTTTTCTTTCATCTTTACGCTCCCGAATGTGAGATTCAATTGCAATACAGAATCTCCATTAGAAATAAGTCCATACGGTTCCTTCCTGCCTGGCAGCATCCATCTGCCTAGTAGTACTTTTGACCCTATACCCTGGCCTGACCTGACCTGTTTATTAACTGTCCAACATCTGACCTTGTTTGCTTCCTGTCCTATCTCCCCTAACCCATCTACCTTTTTTCAGTCCATGCAGCACTGCTCTCCATCAACACAGCACCTCTATAGGCTATTTGGCCATAACAAGACAGTGACGTAACTGCGTATTCTTCAAATTGCAGCACATAACGCGCACGCCTAAGCAAGGCTCTGGCGTATACACACGAGCGTTGAAGGACGGAAGATACATACGCGTGCGTAAAAGCACCTGTTAAGTTACGTCACTGTCCAGAGAAAGCCAAATAGAATATACCACCATTTTGTATTGTTTTAAATCAGCACTACTCGCCACCATAGTATGTTCTACATCGCTAGATACTATTGTTCCTGTTTTACCCCATTCCCTCATTGTTTGTGTATCCAAGTTTCCATCATTTACAGTGTTTTATATGACTGCTGATCAGAATAAAGTGCAGTGACATTGTACATCGTTTTCTTCTTGTATTATATTTTCTACAATCTTCTAGTGTCATCTATAATAATATTTTGAAAGCCCCCAAGGACAAAAAGCTAACACAGTAGTTAAATGGGTTTCAGGGTTTTCTCTCCCATTTGTAGCATGCAAGGTGTCCTAATACTTGTTGGTGGTTGCTAATGTATTATTGTTTGTGTGTGTACTATTGCAGAAGGAAGATGAATTTGATGAGAAAAAACATTTCAGTTTTACTCGGTTAATGAAGATGAACGCATCAGAATGGCACTGGATGACATTGGGATTCATTGGAGCTGCAATCAATGGAGGAATGCAGCCATGCTTTGCTATTGTCTTTGCTAGAGTTATTGGAGTAAGTATATATATATGTAACACCAATGGAACTAGGCCTGTAACCAGGAATACATTTTTTGGAGGTGGCGAACTTTCAAAAAAAGGTTCACTGGCGCATAAGCACCGCACGTTGCGTTGTGCGATGCAGGAGGGTGTCTGAGAGGGGGATGTGGCCCCCTCAAAAGTCAGATTTGTTTTGAAAATGAAAACCAAGTTCAAGCCATTTGGTGCACCATTTTTGGTTAAGGCTCAAAATGTGGGTTAAGGGGGTGAACTCTCAGGCATAGCCTCCGTAAAACTGCTGTAATTCCTTCATTATTCATTTCATCATCATCGGTCGTCCTTGGGCGGAACAATGGAAGCAACTAATCTATATAAAAGTATACATTTTCTTGACGAAAGGGGTTCAATGTATCCAACAATGAACATGAAATTTACCATTTTGGAGTAAATTATAAAAAATACGGTTTTTGACCCATTTCAGGTTTTGTCAAGATACTTGCTTACTTGCTTAATTCGAGTTGTGTTCTCGATCTACAATGGCTCTCCACACTTTCCTGTCCTACATTGCTGTCTTTAAGTCTCCTACATCCAAACCAGTGTCCTGTTTAAGCACATCGATGTAAGTTAGGGCAGGTCTTCCAGGTTTCCTTCTCCCATGCTTTGGTATCCAGTGAACCAGCTTTGACACACATTCTTGACTCCTAAAGCAGTGGCCTGAGAATCTTGTCCTTCTCTCCCTGATCTTTTGGGTGATTTTGGGGAGATCTCCATACAGCTCTGTGTTAGTCGTATGTTGCTTCCAGTGAGTGTTGAGGACAGCCCTCAGCATACGAGTATAACAGCCGTCAAGTTGCTTTGCTAGCTTAGGGGTGGTGGTCCATGCCTCACAGCCATATACACTGAGCCAAAAAAGAAACTTATAAAAAAAGAAACTTATACAATTTTAACAAATCACCAAATAATATTCTGTGCATGAAAATGTACCAAATTTGGATACAATATTACTGCAATGTATCGCTTCAAATGGCAGTCAATAACTAATTGTTTGCTTCAATGACACAAGAGAAATGTGCACTGCCCCATCTGTTAAAATGTTATAAGTTTCTTTTTTGGCTCAGTGTAGTAACACAGATTCAACAGTTGCTGCGAACAGGCGAAGTTTGAATTTTCTTAGGAGGGTGGATTTCCAGATCTTGTTCAGCTTCCCACAGGCTCTCCAAGCTGCTACCTTGCGTTGCTTGATATCCGTTTCAGTGCTTGACATCCAGGCACCTAGGTATTTGAAATAGTTTACTTCATCTAGTTTGGTTCCATCATTTGTTCTGATTTCCATAGCACTTGTTTGGTTGTATGCCATGAACTTTGTCTTCTTTGCATTCATAGACAAGCCAACTTTAGCCACTGATGTCTCGACCCTCTAAAGCAGATCTTGTGCCTGGTGTAGTTCTTCAGACAGCAGGGCAATATCGTCTGCAAAGTCAAAATCTGTCACTGCTACAGGTCCAATCCTTCTGCTTCTTCGCTTTTCAAGGTGGAATCCAAGCTCTTCTTCCTTTCCTGTTATAGCCATTCTCAGGGCAAAGTCTAGTACAATAACAAACAGATATGGGGCAAGGGTGTCACCCTGAAGTACACCAGCTAAGATTTCAAACAGATCTGTTTCTCCATCTGGAGAAATCACTTTAGCCATAGTTCCCTCGTACATGTCTCCAACAGCATCGACGATCTGTCCTGTTATGCCATAAGCGTGCAGAATTCTTAGCATTTTGCCACGATGGATGGTATCAAAGGCTTTCCTGAAGTCTATGTATGTTATTATTGCTTGTAGGTTATTAGCTTTCACCCCTTCAATCAGCCTTCTCAGTGCCAGTATATGCCCTATAGTAGTTCTTCCTACCCTGAAGCCATTTTGGTTAGTTCTTAGATGTTTATCCAGCTCAGGACGAATTCTATTTAGGATCATCCGGTTATAGGTTTTCGCTACAATAGAGCTAAGACTTATGCCACGATAGTTGCCGCCCAGGCTAAGGTCTCCTGACTTTGGAATGGGTACACTATTGAGGATGGACCATTGGCTTGGCTTCTCTCTATTTGTAATTGCATCATTGCAGAAACCCAGCACAATATCATCTAGATCACATCTTTTGAGAACTTCTGGCGGTATATTGTCCTCTCCACAGGTCTTCCCTTCTACCAGTGACTTCTTAGCCTTGTCATATTCATCTTGGTCAAAAGGCCCTGTTCTGATATCAAGATCTACAAAGATTGGTGTTATTTCTTCATCCTCTTCACATATATCAGGTGGCTTTCCCAGTAGGTTCTGAAAGTGGTTGAACCAATTGGTGACCCTTTCCTTTTGAGTGTCTCCTTTCAGCTGACCTTTAGTTGATGCCTTTCTGCCTGTGATTTCATTGATTAGTTTCCAACTTAAGCCATGCTTGGAGTTGATATGTGCAGTCTCTACTTCCTGAATCTTGCCATTCAAATGCTCTGACATAACTAGGGTGTAGGTGTCCTCTAGTTTCTTTTTTGCAGACTTGTGACCCTCTCTTCTATCATCAGTGGTGTTGTTCTGGTACTTATCATATGCATCCCTGATGTTATCCCTTGCCTTTATGACCCTAGTATCACTTGAGAAGCTTGTCTTATGGGCTCTTTTCTTAACTGGTACAACCATTTCTGCTGCTTCCTTGTTGGCCTTTATGAATCGCTCATACTTCTCAGATGCAGATTCCTCCTCATTTTCCAATACTTCAAACCTGTTGCGTACTTCAACTGAGTATTGTTCCTGCAGGCTTGTGTCGGTGCTTATTGCTTTCCAGTCATACTGTTTCTGTCTAGGAATTGCTTTACTTATCCTCAGGCTTAGCTTGATTCGAGCCGATACAATTCTGTGATCTGAGCCGACACTAGCAAAGGTGTTATAATACTTCAGCATTCATTAGACTGTTCTGCCATTTCCTTCTAACAAGTATGTAGTCTAGTTGGTATTTGCTCCCAACAGGACTTATGTAAGTCCACAATTTTCCATTCCTTTTCTGAAACCGAGTATTAGAAATGATAAGGCTCTTCTCTACTGCAAGCTCAACAAGGTATTTTCCATTTCGGTTGGTTTCACTGTGGTATGTACACTTAGCATCTTCCGGTCCTACCCTGGCGTTGAAATCACCAACTACCATAAGCACATTATGAGCAGGGATAGAATCTATTGCTCTCCGGAGGTTGTCATAGTGTTCCTCAATTATGTCCTCTTTTGCAACATTAGTTGGACAGTAGTTGACTATGACTGTTGTTGCTGGGTTCCCCTGAAAGTTAGCTATAAGTATTCGTTTTGTATGTGCCTGTATATTTGCTAATGAGCTTTTTGATTTAGTGTTCAATACAAGGCCAACTCCTCCAGTTGCTGCTCCTATGCTATTCTTGGTGGCTGATGTTGTGATGAGTGTCTTTCCTAGGATGCTCTCATATCTGACTGTTTCAGAATGGACGATAGATACGATGTTCTTGTATACCCAGCACTTCAATGTTCTGTTCTATGAGATTTGAAACTAGCTCCTCTCTGCATCGTTGCTCCCTTATTGTCCTAACATTCATGGTGGATATCTTAATTACTTTCTTACAGTTGATCAGGTTTCTCCTCATGCAGGCACCATATTCAGGTTTGCCCCTTCCAGAAGGATTTAAGGACACGCCGTCATGTAATTTCTGTAAATTAATGTCTGCACCAGGAGATGTTGATTTAGTAGGGACTTTAACCCTAGTGTCGTGTAGTTGTGCCATCATAGATTTTCTGTTACTAAATAATACTGTGGCCGCAAATCCTACAGTATGGTTTGTAATCAAAGTTGTCCTTCTTCTAGAATACTTGCCGGCCAAGGCTAATGAGTATATTCTCCCCGAGTCTCAGTGATATAGATTGAAACATATTAAGCAAAGTTCAGTAGGCCTTCACACTACTCCAATAGTCAAGATAACTAAAAATATATTTTGTCAAATGTTGAGGTTCTAGATTTATTATAATCTTAATAAAATTCTTTAAGAGGTATTTTTATTTTGTTTTGAATATCTGATTTATTTGTTTAATTTTAACCTCCAAAATCACATTTTTGGCACTTTTGGTCAATAATTCAAAAAAATAAATCAGATATTCAACAACAAAAAGAAACCCTCCTAGGATAAATTTGGTGCCATTTCAGCATTTTTTACTAAAAACTACGAATGCAGCAAATTTTAAGACAAAAAAGTGAAAATCAGCATTTTTGGTGAAATTTGATACCAAGAATGGATCCTCCGTCTCATTTCCTTTTCAAAAATGTATACTTATATGTACATTATATTAATAGTTTGAAAGTTACAGCACTTGATAAATTTCATATTGTGAGGGTTGACAGCCCCATAACCCTAACCTTTTCCAAAGAATTTTTTTTCGCGGCCAAATAGCGAGGGGAAAAGGGGCCCCTTCGCCATCTATGTACCCTGGGGCCATTATTTCTTAGAAAAACTGCCGATCCGGGTGACACAAGCACACCGCATCTTAGTTATTCGTAGTTCTCAAGAGTGTTAGGGTTAATGAGAACAAAATTAGAAAAAAATGAAAAAAGAAAAATAGTGAACAAAATCGCTCCATAACCCTAACTCCTGAGGCACCTTTTCCAAAGAATTTTTTTCGCGGCCAAATAGCGAGGGGAAAAAGGCGTCCCCGGGACTCGAACCCCAGATCTCTGGGTTCAGAGGCAGACGATCTACCGCTAGGCCACGGGGGGAAACCATACATGGCTCAGTATACTTTGCCATCTATGTACGTACCCTGGGACCATTATTTCATCGAAAAACTGCCGAGCCGGGTGACACAAGCACACCTCATCGTAGTAATTCAGAGTACTCAAAAGTGTTAGAGTGCACTACACTTAATGGGGTATCCCCTACCCTTAAGAACCGTGTTTGAAACTAGAATCGGAAAATATGCATGGCAAAATCCTAAATTAAAAAGACTTGACAGTAATACAATTGCTTAAATGCCTATGATTTTTGATTAATTATGATTAATGGGATATTACCTATGCACCCTGACAATAAACTGTGAATATCATCTAGGTAAATTTTGAGAGATCTTTCAAATTTGTGCTTTTTACTGGAAACATTGGCGATTACGGTGACATTTTGAAACTCGTCAGAGATGTAGTCTACTCCATGGGCATATTTTAGAAAATCGAGCAGGCTTACCTACCTATTTTCTGCATTTTTTGGTGAGAAAATGTGATCATCTTTAAGAAAAAATCACTCTACAAGGTCCAATTTTGCAATTTAGTGGTCTAACACAGAGTTTTATATCAGCGTTTTTGTACATACATGTATCCCTATGGAGCTATGAAGGAAGTTTTTGATTTGATTTTTTGAATTTTGTGAGTGCTGTAATTATTGAACTATTAAAGGAAGATGATCCGATTGCTGACCCGATTTTCAACTTGACGTTTTCTATTTTACATGAAGGTCATCCTTTAAATTGATGCATTCCAAAGTTTGAGTTGCATAACTCCAATGGTTCTATTTTTAGAAGCGCAAGGTCAAAAGACATGTGCCCTTTGAGTTGTACACAGACTGGTTGGTGGTTAACCACTTTTGGCAGTAATTCACCACATTTTAGCCTATCATTTCTAAATGGACCGTTTCTGGCCCCTAATATTTTACAGACACAAATGAGAAAAATATGGGGATTCTTCTGATACCAAAATATCTAGATGTGAAAAAAAATCCATAGCCCAAATTTGGCGTCAATTTTGACCAAAAATGTTGATTTTTGAGAAAATCACAAAATTCACTTTTTGACCCAATTTTTTTTGGACAAAGCTAACAAAAATAATGTTGAGGTAAAAATACCCAAATTGTCGATGATGATGTATATAAAGGCACTAACTTAGGGACGATTTTTTCTTCTTCTTTTTTAATCAAATTTTGACCAAAAAATGCCAATAAAGTGAAAACAAATGGATTTTTTATTTTTTGGCACTTTTTAGTGAAAATTTAAAAAAATATTAGATTAGGGAAAAAACACCCAAAATGTCCCTAAGTTATTGTCTTTACATCATTATCAAGCGATTTGGGCATTTTTTACTCAAAATTATTTTTGTTAACTTTGTTCAACAACAAAAAAATCATTTTTTTAAATCATAGACCACAGGCCAAGTCGCACGGTTACCAGGTGAACTTTTTGACTTTTTGTTTTTATTTTTGTGGGGCCCATGGGGGTAGGGGTGTCATCCACCCCTCCCCCTTTGGTCCTGACTGGAACCTTTATCCCTTAAGAAAGGAGGAACAGATGAGAGCTATTGTATCAACAAAATATTGGTTCAAGTTTGGAGGAGCACTTCGATATAAAACACACAATTGAAGTTGAAACACATGGATACCGGGTGTAGAATCTTTTACAACAGCATAATTTGGATTCAAGATTTTAACAATAGATGTTTTGTACTTTGATTTCTCTTAGACCTATGCCTTACCAATAGAAGAGATACCGGATAGAGTTCGCCTTTTCTCCGTTCTGTTCCTTGTAATCGGAGTTGTCATTTTCTTCTCTAGCCTTATCCAAGCCTATGGTCTCGGCAAATCCGGTGAAGAATTAACACAGAGACTGAGGACGTCGGCATTCAAGGCTATGCTAAGACAGGTAACATTATTTGGTGATTGGTTGACCATTTAGATAAATAGGGAAAACACTTAATTTTATTTTTTTTTTGGGGGGGGGGGGGGGGATGGGGATTGCAGGATGGGAAGGGATACAGATCTTGTGTTGCATGTACCATTAAAATAGTATTTAAATTGTATTTCATGATTTACCTATGAATGTATGGGTATAAGGATTGCTGTGATGGTTACATAGAATGAACTCAATAAATACTTTCAAAAGATATTTGGGTTTGATTAGGCCAAAAACAAACAAAAAGGTTTGTCTCAGATGACATGAGAGCCTTAAAATCTTATGCGGTCTGCGAATTTTGTTTGATTTTTTTCTCAATTCAGACCTGAAAGTTGGGGCCTATTAACCTGATATTTGGTGAAATGGAAAAAATGAAGGGAACAAATTGGGGGGGGGGGGGGGGGGGGAAGGTTAATGCGGGCAGTTTTGAAAATGCGCGCAGGTCATTTGAAACATACTTCTTTTTTATTGCCTTATCATAAGGACAGCCTAAAAAGAGGAGTAGAGAAAAAAGATGTTTATGATTTGTGAATAAGAATGAACAATAACATTAGATAGGCTGACCAACTTCCATCAAGCAGTCACGGGTCACCTGGCCTTTCCAGTGCAAAAAATCCTGCGCCCGGTCAAAAGGAACTCAAGATTCACATCTACAGAAGCTAACAGTTTCATTCCAATCCAAACAAATAAAAAACTGCTATAAATATTTATTTATACCTTAAACAATAATAGACTGGAACACTCTGCCACAATCAGTAACCAACATCAAGGAAAAGAAAGCCTTCAAGACAGCAGTAAATAAACATCTACTGCAAAAATAGCAAGCAAACCACATAGTATCGCGCACCAAAACCCTGTCCGGGTGACTCCCATTAGGGGGTGTTGGACAGTATCCATCCAGATCCAGATCCAGAATATCTTTTCCAGTGTGTTTGCTTACATTGTTTATTATGTTTCTTTTGTTTTCAGGAGATATCCTGGTTTGATGATCATAAAAACAGTACCGGTGCCTTAACTACAAGATTGGCTACCGAAGCATCAGAAGTACAAGGAGTGAGTTTCATTCATATTGTGTCAGGTTTTAAGGTCTATCATAGAATCACATCACTAGGCTATTGGTCTATTACAAAATTGCATTGGTAGCCTGAAAGCTACATGACAGCAATACTCAAATGATATCAAACATACAGGCACGAATTAAAAACTATCAAGTACCCAAATAATGTATGGGAGGCATGAAAGAGATCCGGAGTAAGGAATTTATCCCGGATCGCCAGACTGACAGACATGTCACTCAACCACCACACCACGAGGGCTGGGCTTCCCAGGCTAAATGCTCGGTAACTATCTATACCCGGAGGTTATTACCTCATGTGCGATCGCAAACAGGTGCTGCTGGTCATATGATTTTGTATGATGTAGTGGTGTTATGGTTATACAAACCTGTTTTAAGGCTATCAGTGAGGCTATATCTCTTTCTAATGCCACTGTCATATGAAAACTTACCGGAATTGGGATATTATATCTGACACTCTTGTGACCATAGACCAAGCCCAAGAAACTTCACTTATTACTGTTGTCCTCACTAAGGTGGGAAAAGAGTATAAAAACATTTCTTTAAAGAACAGTGATCCCAACAATACTTCATTAATATATTGATTGTCTCCTCCCTAGGCCACAGGAGCTCGTATCGGCACTATGATTTCTGCTGTATTCAACCTCGGCACCGGCATCATCATATCATTCTATTACGGGTGGGCACTGACTCTGCTGGTCCTGGCCTTCCTTCCTCTCACAGTGGTCGCTAGTGCTATACAATGGAAGGTTATGGACGGCAGTGCTACTGCTGACAAGGCAACTAAAGAGTCTGCTGGAAAGGTAGGCACAATTTGTTTGGATTGCTTCTACAAAGAACTTAATTGAACAACATATTTTTATGTTATACATAGTTGATCAAGGCAGATAAGTGTCGAAAGTCACAAAGAAATGCATGGTTGGAGATATATTATGTCAGAGTTTCTAACTGTCCATATTGCTTTATCTCCGTGAACCATCACCACCAATTAGCAGTACCTTTCAGCTATTAATACCACCTTAAAGAGTCAAAACATGCGAGTATATTTATTTTACCTTATACAAACACCACTTGTTCTTGGTTTCCTTTGAGTGGAGAACATATCCTCTTTATTATATCCCCATGTTATACCCATGTGACACTCAGATGATAGTCATGTAACATTTGTCTTAGAACATTTGATACTAATTTCAGTGTTACACGCATGCCATGTTTCATCAATTATTAGGAAATTATGACCGCCAACCATCACATCTCAGAATACCACTTGCACAGGGTGCTGCTGTTGGAGTGATGGGTTCAATCAAATATGTTGCATAACATTTCATTTTAATGAAAGATCATTTAAAAATGGTTTTGTTTTCTCTGGTTTGTATTTAGGTGGCTGTAGAGGCTATTGTGAATGTGAGAACTGTTGCATCTTTGACTCGGGAAAAGTCGTTTTTCGAAAAATTCGAAAACACACTATTAGGACCATACAAGTAAGGCTTATTTTGTGATATTGCATTTGCGTTTGATTTCAATATGTTTTTTAAGTCTTGTTGTCATATGCCAAAACTAAAAGAGCCTGGAGTGGAGTGTTTATTTTCAGGACAATAATTCTTAAAGCAGTATCAATGCAATTGTTGTTGAAAAGATTCATCAGGATTGGTGATAAACATGAGAAGAAAAATTCATTGTATCTAATCCAATTTCCACTGACTTATTATTGTGGACATTTTGGCAAACACTGTTGCCTTTATCAACACATGATAGGTAATGAGTGAAATACTAATTATTATTATTATTATTACTACTGCTATCGATGCTAGTTGGTTGCTTAGCGACGAATCTGGAGTTTCTAGATGTTTTTTCTCCAGATAGCAATAGTTCCATCAAATACATGCCTCCTTGACCCATCTCTTGTATCTATCCTGCTCTGTGTCTTACACCTTTGCCTCTCCCCACCCAATGACATGATTCTTCCAGCTACGTGGTCCGTGATGGCCGATTTATGGACTACCGATTGTGATGCCTTTCTGGACGCTCTCGTGGACACTGACTTGCTTACTTTTTCTGCTTCTGATTTGTGTTCCTCTAAGCGGGTGCCAAATGTTTTCCCTGTCTCACCAATGTAGCTGAGTTTACAGTTTTTACAAGGAATGTCGTAGATGGCATGCATCGTGTTCAGCGGATCGCGTTTGTCTTTAGGGTGTACCAGTTGGCTGCGAAGGGTGCAATGTGGCTTCATAGCTGTAGAGATGTGATCTTTTTTCATCACTCTGGACACCCTCTCTGATACACCTTTGACCTATGGTAGAACCACGAAGCCTTTGTTTTGCGTGTCTGGGGTGCTTTTTGCGTCTTGTTTTGGTTTTGGTGTCGCCATTTGATCTTCGACCTTCTCAAAAGTCCACTTAGGATAGCCTCAATTAGCGAGGGCCTGTTGAACATGGCTTTCCTCTGCTACTTTGTCTGCATCTTCTGTAACGACCTTGTTCATGCGATCGTACAGTGTCCGTATCACTCCTAATTTTTGGTGTAATGGATGATGAGACCCATCATTGAGGTACTGGTCTGTGTGAGTCGGCTTCCTGTATACCAACAACTTGACTGTGCCATCTCCTTTCTTCACTATTAGGGTGTCAAGGAATGGGATATGTCCGTCGATTTCTTTTTCATATGTGAATTTGATGGATCCCGACTTGGCAATTTGGTTAAGGTGGTCCGTCAACTCATCCACACACTCCTTCTGTACTACTTCCAAGATATCGTCAACGTATCATAGCCAGAGTTTTGATTTACAATCCATGGGTGCAGTAGCTATGGCCTGTTGTTCGAGGGCTTCCATGAATATGATGGCTGCTATTGGTGACACTGGGCTGCCCATAGCTGTCCCAAAGAGTTGACTGTAGATTTTTACTTTGAAGGGGAAATATGTAGTAGTAAGGATGAATTTGAGAAGTTCAACAACATCGTTGCTTGTTAGGTTGTAACCGTCTTCCTTATTGTAGACTCTCAGTACATCCTCTGTTTCAAGACAGCGTTTTACAATTGACAAAACCTGGTCAATAGGAGTGTTTGTAAATAAGCTCACTACATCGTGGGAGTTGAGAATGTCGACCTCCTCTATGACCAGTTCTGCTACTTCGGAAGCTAGATGTTGCGAGTTCTTCACATGATGCTCTGTATTGCCCACCAGACCGCTTAGTATATCTGCCAACCATCGCGATGTACTGTAGCCAATAGAATTAGTGTAATCGACTATAGGGCGTAGTGGCGTATTTGGTTTGTGGATTTTAGGCGTGCAATACAATCGAGGAATATTCTCTGCAGTAGGATATAAAGATTTGTATTTATATTCCGAGATCTAACCTTCCTTTTTGAGGTTTGAAAGGATGGCTACCAATTTGCGTTTGTATTTCGGTGTCGGGTCATCCTTTATCTCACTAGCGTCGATAGCAGTAGTAAATCACTCACTACCTATCATGTGTTGATAAAGGCAACAGTGTTTGCCGAAACAACCACAATAATAAGTAACTGGAAATTGGATTAGATACAATGAATTTTTCATCTCAGTATCAATGCAAATGTTGTTATAAAAATATTTTTTGCATTTATTCAGATACACTCCGTCTTTCTCAAGTAGATGAGATGTACTGTTTGATGTGATGTTTCAAAATATGTCTGATGGTGTTTGATTTTAATATTTCTGTACACTATTCTCATTCTCAGAGCCAATCTTTGTAAATCTCATTTAGCCGGTTTCGCCTATGGCGCCTCACAGTGCATTATGTTCTTCGCATATGCCGCAGCGTTCCGTCTTGGTGGATACCTTGTGGAGCAAGGCCAGATGCAATTTGATGATGTGTTCCTGTAAGTAAAAATATCGTATAATGACAGACCCTTTTTATTTTGTTGCTTTTTAATGTGAAATTGTTTGTATTTTTTTTTATTTAATGTTGACAATTTTTAGAAATTTTGAAAATTGTTGAAAAAGTCACACAAATGTTCATGAAATTGTTGACCCCCCTAAAAAAACCACCCCGCCCTACCGTCCCTTCCTGAGAGGTCCGTTTGCCTGTAGAACTTCTTTTTTCTTCATTTCTCGTCACGTTATAGTGGGTGACCCAGCCACCACAACAATAAACTCCATCAGTCACATTTAATCTTTTGAGAGGTAGGGAAGATGTAGATATAATATTAATCAATGAATCACAGCTATGTGATGTTCATTCCAAGCACTGGTTAAGTCAATCAATGCGTATGTTTTGTTTCCAGAGAACTTAGACAAATCAATGCACTGATGTTGATGTGTAAATATTGACATGTCCCAGCAGGGAGAGTGTTATTGTGAGCATATCAAAATTTGCGCAAGTGCATTGATTTGTCTAATTTTTCGAGAAACAAAACATATGCATGTATTGTCCTTAATAACGAATAAAAATGTGTTAACAAGTTTGCTAACACCCTCAGTGAAAATCGGCAAAACTGCGATGCCTGAACAACGAATCAAAACAAAGTTTGTGGTGCACGCATTGAACGGCGCACACGCAGAGTGCATTAGACACTTTCAATACACTCCACATATTTTAGTTTCTTAATTGCTTTCTGATTGGTTCAACACTATTAAGAGTGTATGAATGTTTTTTAATCAATTAATATATTCTCTTGAGATGTTGCCCCATTTCAGTAATGTTCAACAACAAAGCAGGAGTAATAACCCATTAAGATTTAACTTTAGCTCAGTTTTAGTTCAGTTATGTTAACCAGACGTGTTTTTCATCTGTATACAGTGTATTCTCAGCTATTGTATTTGGTGGTTTTGCACTCGGCGGTGCTGCAGCTATAGCTCCAGACTACGCCAAAGCAGTATCCTCAGCTGGTCATCTCCTATACCTATTAGATCAAGTACCAGATATTGACACATACAGTACAGAAGGACAAAAACCAGTAAGCGCTAAAACAGTAATTTCTGGTTCAAATCCTGCTTTTGTATTTGGTGCTACAACATGTAGGTCTAGACTACTCCAATATTTTATCATCAGCAGGTCATTTCCTTTATAGACCGGTGCCATGGATAATTACATCAGAAGGACAAAAGCAGCCAATACAATAACAGGCAATACAGAGGTTGTGGCTTCATGTCCTGCTATATGCTATTGTATTTACTGATTCAGAGTTCAGACTACTTCAGATCAGTATCATCAATTATAGAGGTCATCTCTTTTATGTGCTAGTTATGGTTTACATGGGAAAAACAAGAGGTAGTGGGTTTGAGATTTCCAGCAGATTTTATATTGTGTACTTTGGTAATACATTTTATCATGATTGGAATTGCATAGTAAACCTCATGTTGCACCCACAAACAACTTGCCAAAACAAACATGTCTAACCATGACCTTATCAGTGGACTTTTTGTATTTAGGCCTCATCATGTCCCCATATTGAACAGATTACCATACCATAAGAAATAGTGAAGTCATAATCATGTACACTAAGTTAGAAATATAAACACTATAGAAAACTTCGTATTTTTCTGACAGGATAATTACAAATCTGAAGTGAAATTTGAAAGTGTCAAATTCCGCTACCCGACCAGGCCCGATGTCCCCGTGCTGCGTGGTCTAACTGTATCCGTCAACCCTGGTGAGACCTTAGCTCTCGTAGGTAGCAGTGGATGCGGCAAGAGTACATCAGTCTCATTGGTAGAGAGGTTCTATGATAGCAAGGCTGGTGAAGTGGTAAGAGAAATGCTAACAAAAAAGACTCAACAACAACAATATGGTTCCACATATAGCAACTAAAAAAGGATGGAAAGAAACATTTAAAAAAAGTGTATTGAAGACACTTCATTATAATCCTATGTTTGTGATGATAACCAATTTGTTGATGAACTCATTTATTTGCAATATATTTGTATTATACTGTCTATGCAAAAAGGAATCAGTTAATTTCTCGCTTGACAACGTATGTGGAGGAAAAAACCTAACAATATATAACCCTCTGAAATTCTAGTCATAAACATCTTCCAGTGGATACCAACCTTTTTACAATCAAGTCAATAGTTATCTTAATCCTTTTTGAGTAGAGGGAAGATTTCTATTCTAAACTGTGATTATATTTCTTGCACACAGCTCCTCGACACTTTTGATGTGAAGGTTCTCAACGTGAGCTGGCTCCGATCTCAGATTGGTCTGGTATCCCAGGAACCAATCCTGTTTGACCGTACCATTGCAGATAACATTGCCTACGGAGACAACACCAGGAAGGTTGAGATGGCAGAGGTCATTGATGCGGCGAAGAAGGCTAATATACATGACTTCATTGATAAGCTCCCAACTGTGAGTGGTGATGGTTTTCACATTTCTGTGTATTCCCCCTTGGCTCCCTCTACCATATTTTCACCTGTGAAGCTCACTTTAGAATTTGCTCTTTAGCCCCTGCTGTTTAAGGGGGGACTCAAGGATGTTTTTGACTTGATTTTTTGAATTTTGTGAGTGCTGTACTTTTTGAACTATTAATCAAATGCATATAAAAGTATATATTTTTGGAAAGGAAATTGATCAGAGAATCCAATTTTTTTGTCAATTTTGACAAAAAAAGGTGATTGTCACCTATGAAGCTCACTTCAGAATTTGCTCTTTAGCCCCTGTTGTTTAAGGGGGTACTCAAGGAAGTTTTTTACTTGATTTTTTGAATTTTGTGAGTGCTGTACTTATTGAACTATTAATCAAATGCATATAAAAGTATACATTTTTGGAAAGGAAATTGATCAGAGAATCCAATTTTTTTGTCAATTTTGACCAAAAATGTTGATGTTCACTTTTTTGACCCCAAAAAGTTCAACAAAGCTAATAAAAATAATTTTGAGTAAAAAAAATCCCAAATTGCTAGATTATGATGTTAAGACACAAACTTAGGGACGATTTCTTTTTTAAAACTTAATCTAATTTTTTTTTTAATTTGACCAAAAAGCACCAAAAAAGTGAGTTTTTCAAAAAAATTCTCACTTTTTTTCACTTTTTTGTCAACAAAAGTCAAAAGCAAAAAAAAATTACCAAGTTAAACTTTCTTGACTATAACATATTTGTTATTCTTCATATTATATCTTTTTGTTATTCACCGTTGCATTCACAGGGGTATGAGACTAAAGTTGGTGACAAAGGCACACAGTTGTCTGGTGGACAGAAGCAGAGGGTAGCCATCGCCAGGGCGTTAGTACGCAATCCCAGAATCCTCTTGCTGGATGAAGCTACATCGGCGCTGGATACAGAAAGTGAAAGGGTAAGAAAATGTCACACTGATGTAAAAGTTTGAAAATAGGTGTATGGAGAGTAGGCCTAGAGGTATTTTACTGGAATATTTGGGCATCTGATTCAAAACTTGGTTGGCGATTTCAGTTGATTTCTAAACTTTGGCGGCAGTAGTATTTTAGTTCGTGATAACAGCTATTAATTGAGAGGAGGAATTGAATCCTAACGTTGTTCCAGTAGTTGAAAAACGTTTTTATGCTTTGTAATGTATGGTCAATGACAAAGAATAGGCAGGTCATCATCTAAATTATTTATTGTTATGATGGCATATCTGGCTGAAAAGGGGTGCAATTTGACCAGTTGATTTAAGCTTCATGCATGGAGGCTTGTATATTCACAGCAAAACCATTATAGTTTGATCAGCTCCAAATTGGTGAAGCCTCCTTACAGCAGCGAATGTATACAGAAGTATGTGGGCGTGCATGAAGGCGACAAGTGCACTGTGCATTATATGCGTGCAGAAAAAAATGTGTGCATGTGATCATAATCGCTTAGAGATAAAACCAAATATTTCTCGCCAATTTGGAACTGATTAATCTATAGTATCTAAACAAACGCAGCAAAATTGTTCTGGTCAGTCAGATAGTGGTTTGTCTGGTGGTATTCAATGGATTAGGTCCAAGTTATGGACTGAACAGCCAAAGTTTACGAATACAGTACAGTTGTGTCTTGTGTTGGTCTTTAAATGAGAAATGATGCAGTTTATGTCAAAGCTTTAAGACCTTTTTTAAATAATTGAATTTTAACAATGTTGTGAACCTTCTCACCACTCTCATACAGGTTGTCCAGGCAGCACTTGATGAAGCCAAGAAAGGCCGCACATGCATCACCATAGCCCACAGGCTGTCCACCATTCATGATGCCGAGAAGATCGCAGTCATACGACATGGAAGAGTAGACGAGCTTGGTACACATGACGAGCTCATGAAATTGAAAGGCCAGTATCACAAGTTGTATACTGCCCAGGAGATGCAGAAATCTGAGTGATCATATTAGAGATGTAAAATTCTTTCTCTATTGGAGCTTGAAGAAAACACAAGAACACATAGGAAAACAGATATAACACACAAAGCATTTGGTGGTAAATAGAGTAGTTTTAGTGTTACTTGAAAACAACTGGCATCCCTATTGAAGTTACAATATAGTGTAGGCTAATTATACTGTCAACTGCGCTCTACATGGATGACACACTCTATGTTTTGGGGCCTTATGTAACAATACTCTGAACAAGTTTAATTTGTGAAAAATTCATGTGTTGTTTTGTGTGTGTAAAACCGATATTTTGAATTTAAAATTGTAACAAAAGTTTATTCAGATATGAATTGTATTCAATTCAGTGTTGAGGACAATGTGAGTGAAGGAAGATGACCAAAACAAAAACTGGTTTTTGTTTTTTAATTCAAATTTGGTGTGTACTTTTAAATTCAATATTTATATTTTATATTTATGGAAAAGAATGTTATAGCTTTCAATAGGCTGGTTCCTTCATTACAACATTTGAACATTGTGTGTAAAAAAAGTGTCTTAAAATTGGGGATTTTTACTTATTTATGCAATTTCAAGAAACATGTTGATGATGCACTGCATCTGATTTAAAGGGTGCAATTGTTTCAGACCTATATCCCCTTACCTGAACAGGTGTGTTGAATCAGGGGTTTAAATTTGTTATCATGATGAAAGTGTTGATTTGGGAATTCTATGTATCTATCAAATATGATTTGTTACTGCAGAGCACTTGCCTATATGCAAGTAACCAAGCTTGGGTCTGAGGATGTGGAACATTTGAGGAGTTTTATTTGCCAAATGTGGTATGTTCGTGTCCCCCAAATGAAATATTACCAATTATTAAGTGTTTATAAAACAAGGTGAATAAATACTAGATTTGAACATAGTTTCAAAAACTCACAGTGAATTACTGATAGTAAGTTGTTGTCTAAAAGCTAACATTATTTAGTATAAATGTTTAGGGTTAGCCCAATTCTTTTGGACTTTTTCAATGCGGGCAGACAACACGTTTTGCATTAAACTCTTCATTATCAATGTATACTTGTTTCAAATCCTCATTGTATCCATACTAGAGCTGTTGTAACTTTGTGTAGCATTTTGTATTAAAATATTGGTGACTCAGGGCAAGGTTACCTTGTCTGTATAATGTTCAAAAATTGTCAAAGTAGTTTATTTTAAAAGCAAGCCAAATGTACCACTGTACATTCCCTGCGCAGCAAAAATCCATGATTATTTTCACAGAGTTTTATTTTAAAGTCAAATTCCCTGCCGGATAGTCTTTCTCTAATTTGTTTTATTCTCCTGCCGCTCAGGAAATATCAATCCAAATAAGCTAGCTTTTTTTGCATATAAAATATTGTTTAAGTGCGCGCGGTTGTTGTACAATGTCTCATATTTTGGACATACATTTATATCATTCCACCAGGCAAATGAATAGCCTGTTCTATGAGTAAACAGACCTTTCAAATTAGGGTTGGTTGGTTGGTTGGGGTTTTGGTTCTTATTTTTCTAATCACAAGGTCTTTCCAAAATCATGTTAAAACAAATTCAACAGATATTTTATGCGTACATTTTCCAAAAATGTTCAACAACAAAATCTCAAATTTTTAATTATTTTTTAGTCAGTTAGGCCAATAGAACAGGGTTTTTCATTTGTCGCTATTTTTATTTACAGTAGTCTTTCACCTTATATATTGGATTAAAAAATACCCAAATGAACAAAGACGATACTCCTTGTTTGATTGTAACTATATTTGCACATGGAAATGTTCAGGGAGTGATAGATGTGATCATGACTAAAGGTGTGAGAAACTATCATTTTGTGATAGATAGTGTGATGCCTTCTGGCATTTTTGCTTCTGTTCAGTGTTGCCAAACGAAATAGTGCCAAGGTACTGCACAGTTGAAGTGGTTTCTTCCTGTATACTGGCACTATGAAATATTTAACAGAGTTCATGAAAAGTATCAATATGTGAATTGTATGAAATAAAAAATTTACAGTAACCAGATACTGGTATAGCAGTACTGTTATCTGTTGCATATTTAGGTTATAATTTGCAATCTTTGATCCTTTATTA
Organism: Ophiura sarsii; assembly: GCA_035610835.1. Taxonomy (NCBI): domain Eukaryota; kingdom Metazoa; phylum Echinodermata; class Ophiuroidea; order Amphilepidida; family Ophiuridae; genus Ophiura; species Ophiura sarsii. Next base: position 27,014,271 of record CM069441.1, read on the forward strand.
GGTGTAAGCCAACTTACCTATGATAGGATCTTAAATCGGTCAGGTGAGCTTCAATAGCTCAATTAAGCTTCCTAAACCTTGCACTCATTATGATCACCTTTTAGCTCGTATGACCACGTTCACAAACGCTTCCTCAAAATGTTTGTTATTGAAGATAAAGTGAGATGCCAAATGTCAATTTCTTTAGTAAAAAAATGTAAAATGTAGGCTTTAAATCCAAATTTCCTAGCATTTTGACATTTTCGGCCCCTTTGACTGTGTCTGTTATACATTTATGACATAAAAAAGAACTTTATGAACTGTTTTTTTCTTTAAATTACTTGGTTAAATAAAAAGAAAAGGATAAAAACATCCTCTGAGACCAACTGATTATTTTACCAAATCCAAATCCAGTATTATATACTTTCAGGCATAAAGTTAGGTGTTATTAATTTAAGCTTTTTATTGGTATTGAAAATGCACATTCCCCTGTTTTGTGATCTTTCTTATAATCCTCTCCAGAGGGATTATTTATTTTAAACAAAAGAATAGTTATTTGATTGTCCTACATTGTGTTAGCTGTTGAATTTCTGATTGTATTAAATGATATACAAAATGGCCCCATGATGACATATTTTATGGGTGATCAATTGTTCTCTTTCAATATTTCTAACAGAATGTTGACAAATCAAAAGTTGCAAATATATGCAAGTACCTAAAAAATATTTATTTATGGAGTCTATTTATGGAGTATCTTAATTTGAATATGCAAATTGGTAATTGGTATATTGATGTACTGCGTGAGGGTGGCCATGTACGCCATGTTTAATTGTCTCATGTAAACATCGCCAATTTCTCTGAAAACCAATGAGAATTGCATACAATTTCTTAACTGTATAAGAATGATCGTTATATATCACTGCAATTTTTCAATGATGTTGTGATGATACCATCTTGAGGAAGCCAAATGAATTTTAATAACACATAAAAATCACTGTAGACTGTACTGTTGTATAATGATAAAATGTTTGATTAATTGTCCGTGGTCACATCAATACTATAAATGTGGTGATGTGAACCAAGGATTTCCCATGTTTTCTTGATCTATTGCTGTATAAAAAGTAGATATTTCATATCAAAATCTATATTATTATAAAGACTGTATATTTTCACACACTAATAATTACCCACCATGAGTAGGTTGGGTAAAACAGATATTAAGATTGTTAACAACCTGGGGTAGGAGGCTGCGTTGTCATTAATTACGATCAGTTACAGAAGAGTTGTGGTACTAAATATGGCCAATTCCATTTACATCTTTGAGACGAACAAACATCTGTTTGAAACCCATTTTTGATACATTTTCATAATTGTGTGATTTTTACCAAAATATTGGCAAATTCTGAATGCAAATTGAAAAAAGTCTGTTTAATTTGTCGAAAAAGAAGGAAAATAACGGCGCTCAGGAAATCAGTATAGTTATTTTGTCCACAAAGGTGTTTATTTGAGTCCTCAAAATAATCATATTTGATAGTCTTAAAAGTAAACATTTTGTGGTCATAATTAATTTAGATACCTTTTTCAAGCAATTGTTCTTGAGCTCCGTAGCTTTCAGGATCATCGCTGATATAATTGTGGTCCTCAAAAAAGGCCATATTTGGGGTCTTTTTCATTTGGGAAAAAGAACATCCTTGGCAAAAGTATTTTTGTACACCCCTCCCCTTCCTTGGGATTATTTGCAACTAAACATTTACTCAACATTCTAAATTGCTATGTATTCATATGGACCACATACTCGCTGTGTGTTTGCATCATGTAGTGGTACAAATTAACAGTAAAGAAGTATATATACACCTGTATGTTTGTGAAACTCTGTTCTTAATTGTTTAAATTAAATGTCAAGTATTGATTCTTTGCATCATTAATATAAAGATAATGTTATTTACAACCAGGCGAAGGATTCTTTATTACAAATTGAGGTGCGTGGTAAGTTTATTATAATTAGCTGGCTGCTCAGGTCAGATCTTGTGTTACCTGATCACCTGTTGTGCGCCATCTTAAAGTGGTTTGCCAGATCCAGATTGACTTAGTGCTACTATGGTTTGATCAGCTCCAAATTGGTGAAGCCTCCTTAAAGCAGCAAATGAATACAGAAGGGCGCGGGTGTGCATGAAGGCAACATACGAACTGAACATCATATGCGTGGTTGCCATGATCGTGTGCATACGCTTGAATTACTTTTGCGCGCGGAGAGATCAAACACAAATATTTCTCGCCAATTTGGAACTGATTAAACTATAGTGAGTGGTTGGGGGAGTAGTTCCCAAGAGTGACCATACACAGATTATCTGTTGATGTTTTCAATATCTATCTTTTATCGATGATCAAATTTAACCAAAAATGGTAGATTGTACTAGTGTGAAAACAGACCTGCATATTTCATGTGTCTTACAATATACCAATGTATGCGAGGACCAAACCAATGTATGCCTGTCTTTCTAGAGTAAACTGTCCATCAGAGGTCAAACTATATTAATTGTTTGTCTCATAACATCTTGTATGTTATTTCAAATTACATTTATTTAAATCTATGTTAAAAATGAGGACACATAATAAAAAAAAAATCAAGAAAAATATGTGGACCACATTGCAACTTTCTTCAGAGTTATGGAACAAATGATACATTTTTGCCTAATGTTGGATGTAGCTTACTTTTAAAATCATGAGGTATTTTTGCCAAAAACAGTACAATTTAACTACTACATATATCATACACATAGTACTAAATAGTGTCTTAAAATGACTTAAATATTTTGTAGCCTATATCTTTCATGGTTAGGTATTCAGTCTGTGTCTGATCAGTATTTTAACAAAGGATTTCTCTGCAGTTATTCTTCACAATATCCTCAATTAAGTCTCTTAAATTAAATAAAGAAGGCTGCTAAATCAACAATAACATAATTGCTGTCTGATTTATGTAGGAGACCCGCCATGTCAGGGATAGTTGCTTTTTAGTGAATGCTGTATTCAGCAATAGCCTGTACAACCATCCATTCTATGGAAATATGGGACACGTCACATCAAAACATACCTCTTGTCGGTTTCTAGATATGAAGTAAAATGTCTTAAAAATATAAAGAAATTAAAGGAAATGCTCTAAACTTCTATTCATCATATTTCCGGATTCTTAGGGCTAAATTTCTATCATGAGGTATCATAAAGCTTGATATTTGCATGTTTTGATGATGTTAAAATCAGACATTGGATGAAAGACCCCAAGAGGTATGTTTTTATGTGATGGATCACATATATTCGATCATCATGAAATACTGTAAAAGTCAATATTTTCGCGATAAGATATTTTCACGAAAATGGTCATAACAGGCATTTCGCGATTTTTTTTATTTTCGCGATTTTCAACATTTGTGAACAAAAGTCAATGGAAGTCAATAATTTTCACGAGTTTATATTTTCGCGAATGAGGATTGATTCCCGAAATTAGCGAAAATAAAAACCTCGCGAAAATGTCTACTTTTACAGGACCCATGTCAAATTTTACTTCATGAATTTCAACTTTGGAACAATTCTTTAATCTTCTACTTAACAAGGCTAAAGAAGAGTTCAACATTAACTCCTCGGAAAATCTTAACACTCTCCACGCGGTAGGCAGCTGTCGACGACATTCCAAAATTTCACAACTGTTTCAAAAATGTCAAAATTATTGAATTTCATTACCATATTTGAAATCACCATGAGGAATGCATTGAAATTAGTACACAGATGCCTAGTATTGGGTCAGTTATCTTTGAGATAGAACTTGAAAATTATGAAAGGTTTCTGAAAATCTGTTTTGTGTATGGTAAAAATAGTAGCCGCGTGGACAGTTTTAACTTTTATAAAATAGGGCCCATGTAAACTAACTGATAAATAATTGGTTCAATATTGTCATTATGTATGGGAGACCTAGTTGAAGATATTGCCTTAATACCAAGTGTCTTACATTGTATATTATTATCAACTTCATTGTTATAGATCTATACCAATGGTGCCTGTAGGGGCAGTGAAAGAGTTATTTATATATATAACTACATATTACGTTTGTGTATTTTATTTGTACAATTTGGTATATGTTAGATTTGTAATAAAGATTGCTTTCATTCATGCGGTTCCATCCATCATAAGATGAGGATCTCTCTGAATTGCACAAGTTTAGTGTCAAAAGTTTAAAAGGTAATCGGTCTGGAACATTTCATTTCTTTTCTGTGTGTCAATTTGTAAGATTTCATTTTCTCAGCCATAAGAGCAATGCAAAGTCCTTGCTGTAATTACAATTACCAAAGTTGCTTTTTGTTATTCTATGATGTGATGGATTTATTTCAATAGAAATCTTATATTGGAAGCAGTGTTCAAATTAAGTGGTAATCCTGGCTTCCCGAAACCCAAAAATGCTGGTGGATAACATAAATTTCAATGCAGGTTATCCGTCGGATGACCACACTTTTTGAATATTTGTACTTTGGAGGACAACCAAAAACATTGGCGGATAACCTAATTTCATAACTGGGTTATCCGCTGGAAAACCTGATATTTTTAATTAATTTGAACACTGATTGGAAGTAATATCATAATTAGTTGGTTAGATTAAGCCCTGTTAATATAATTCAAACAAGGTAATACTTTTTTACTTTCAGTTCACAGAATAAGAACACAACAAATACAATTGCTTTCAGTTAAAATTTGACCATTTATTTTCCAAATTCATACAATCTGTATTTATTCTGTTACAAATAAACTTTCACAGATACATTGCAGAAGCATGATAAACCCTCCAACCCAGGAACCTGGTGGGCTTGAACTTGAACCTATTTAAGAGGCATTGGGGAGGGTCATGGATTAATACATTTGCAGGCTGTGGGATTGAATGTGCCAACATTGAGCTAATCACTGTTAAGTACTGATTTGACAATCTTCATATGAAGTGTTTTTGGAAATTGCAATAAGTGGACACAATAATGTTAGAGCTTGGTGAGAAAAAAAGAAGGAAGGAAGGAATCTGATAAACCCTCTTCCTAATAAGTAATAGTCTATTTCATGCAGGGCCAAGAGTTGGATTGGGGTCAGTGTTAGAGAGCTAGTTATGCTGATACTTTATACCCATTTTTCCTGGGTGGATTGTGTGCTACATGGTCTTACAGAACCACTGCTTCAAGTAATTGAAAATTCCATATAAATGCAGGGGACATTTCACAATTTGTTATCCTAAAGTGGCCTCTAATTTAAAGTGTAATCGATTTGGGGTTTTCTGTTTTGGAGCTTACAGGCCTTGTTTAATAGGTCACAGTATGGACAAAATTGCATTTTTACCATTTATGGAGAGCAAAATTTGGAATTACAAACCGCTGACTTCCCAACCCCCAGCTCGATGGTACTGAGTACATGGTACAAATTGTGAAGAAAACAAATCCTACAGCAAATGAATGCACTATGTAAGCATACAATTAATGGAAGCTAATACTAACATTTTTAATTTGTACTATTTATTGTTTGTCCATACCATAAATTTGGTAAGTTTCTAAAAATAATCTTAACACTATCTGAAATAATACCCATCCATAAATAAACCAAATCTATCAACGTTTCTCATCTTTTTGTGTGGTGTGATGTCAAAATGTACCCAAATCAATATAACACCCATACTTCTTTCCCAAACACTGACTTTAGTCAGCTTCTACAGTCTTCCTTGTAATCTCATTCAAACACCTTTTATCTAGACATTAGTTTGTATATAACTTGCTAACAAATATACAGTAACAGAATAGCTATTGAAAACCTACACACTGGGAAATAAGGTATTAAGACATTAAGGCCAAAAAAAAAAAGTTGTTTGTTTGTCCACGTCCGACCGACCGTGTACCTAGGTGCCGACCGTATTACTTTTTATTTTCGATACATTTTTTAAAACAAATTTTTGAGCAATTTGAATGGCCAAACGGACCGTTTTATTCCTTATTTCGTATGATATCGTCAATCTGGTATTTGCAACACCATCCCCAATTCGCAATCCCGTGTAACATGATGTTTACTGCATGAACTTGGCACCCGTGGCCCGCGGGGACTATTAAAAGGACTAAATGAAAATCAGTGATCGCACGTGCAAGTGATGTCATTTTTATACTAAAAACGCAGTGTGAGAAAATATGAAAAATCTAGTTACGGTTAATATTTGTTCCCAAAATGTTGCTCAACGGCATGAATATTAATTTCAACAAAGTATATGACAATTTTTGGGGTAGTTAGTACGGGGAAATAGGTTTAGCAATACTTTCACGTATATTTCTAGCAAAACTTCAACACAACGTTATTTCACATTGTGTAACATTCAGTCACAATGGCGGCGTTCTACGGTATCTGCGCGCAATGCAAACTCAGTACAAAAATAATATTTGATCGAGTTTGTAGTGTTGCAACCAATGCGACAGTATTGGAACTTTAAATTGACAATCTGCCCCAGCAGGAGAAAGAGATCAAAATCAGCAGTGTGAAGAGTAAAGCAACTAAAATGTCGCAAACTTATGAAAAGTGAGGTGTTTTGGTGTGTGTTTGGACTTTAATTCACAGTATACATGCCGAATTTATATTCCCAAATACAATATCCGTATTAAAAAATATTTAAAAAAAAAAAAAAATCCGACCTACCGACCCTACCTTTTGAGGACCCTCTATGGACAAACAAACACCTTTTTTTTTGTGGCCTAATCCAGTTTTTGATGCAATAAAGTGCATGATCGTATCATTGTAACCCCAAGTAATTAATGCATACCCGAGAGTTGAAATATACTTTATTCAAAGTATGTCAGCCAATATTCTGCCTCATTTGAGTTAGGCCACAAAAACACCTGTTCTACGGGCAAACGGACCTCTCAGGTTGGGTCGGTCGGTCAGGTCTTTTTCTTATTTTTTTCCCCTTCAAAATGACCCCCAAAAATCTATAAACATGTTGCCGTGTTTTGACAAGCATCATTTTTTTGGGGGGTGGGTCGGTATTCATTTACATGTGAACATGTCTGCAAATATAGGTCGGTTACGCCCGTAGAACAGGGGTTTTTTGTGGCCTTACTGGTGGTTTTTAAGCTGAGGTCAGAAAAAATATTGATATACTGAGTCTTTATCATTATTAAAACAAAAGTGTGGAATATCTATTCCAGAACATTTCAATAACTTCTTACAATATTTTATTGTCAATGAAGGGGGGGGACTCAAGGAAGTATTTGATTTTTTGATTTTTGTGAGTGTTGTAATTATTGAACTATTAATCGAATACTGATAAAAGTATACATTTTTGTAAAAGTAAATAGATCAAAGAATCCACATTTGGCATCAATTTTGACCAAAAATGTTGAATTTTTGAGTATATCACAAAATTCACTTTTTTGTCCCAAATTATTTTGGACAAAGCTAACAACAACAAAATTGAGTAAAAAATGCCCAAATCGCTAGATGCTAGCATGGGGACTTGTATTAGTATTATACATTTTGTGTCAAATGTTTGTTAAAAGCAAAGTTAGACTTGATTGAGAACAATTAGGGTAGCATTTTTTGGCCTGCTGCTCTATGTAATTCAAAACAGGGGTCAACAGCAAAAATTGCTTCAATTGATCAGAAAAGTATACCAACATGTTCGTCTGAGCACAAGGATTTAGAAAATGTATAGTTTTCCACATGTCTCATGTTTGGTTACAGAGCTATCTGGCAAACCGTAAAAAGGTTAATGACCTTTTGCATGTGGAGTCAAAAATTAAACTTCGTCCAATTTCAACAAATGATGCCTCAAATTTTCCGTCTGGTTACAAGGATGCCAACAAAATAATTGTTAACAGTTCATACCAATAGATAAGGATTGTCTCATTCTATATTGTGCCTCTATAGAGGCCTATTGACAGTTGACCTTTTGACCCCTGTGTAAAGCAAAACAAGTGACAAATGAAATAAAAATACAAACAATTTGAGATATCATTCATTGAAATCTCAAGTTCAATTTTTGATCCCATATACTAAAGGTCAACAACCTTCAAAACATTTTGCCAGATACCTTATTAACAAAACATCGGATATAGCGCAAACTTTACATTTTTTAAAGCCTTGGGCTCCCTCAAACAAGTTGATATGCCTTTCAGTTAAATTGAAATAATCTTTATTTTTTACCCCTTTGCACAGTGGCAGACATTTTTAATTGAGCAGGAACCCCCTTACCACATGCGAATAAATGCAACCCTAAATTGTCTGAACTCTTATACTGTAGAATGGGGATACTATGACCCACTTTTCGTACATTATTATTTTTATTCATTGCATGGAAGATATTTTTTGTTGGTAAACTAGTATAGACTAGTTGATAGTACATACATGTAACTTGCCTCTCACATGATTCGTTTGTTAAGTACTTCTAGTTTCTAGATAGCCCCCCCCCCCCCCCCCCCCAATCTTTGAGTGGGCCAAGGTTACCCCACATGATGGTAATTTTGGCCCACTTAATTCCATTTTTTTTAATTTTTATAAAACTAGAGATAGACAATCCAAATAAACATGGTAAATCATTTAATTTGTGGTGAGATTGCTTGTTTTTACTTTTTACAAGCTTTAACAAATTCATTGGGCTGTAAATGTTGACGATTGATTGTTTTGAATTTGTCTATACTTTAACATGGGCCAAAGTTACCCCAATTTTTACATCTTTTTTCAGTAAATACTGGTCTGTGTCGTAATGAAGAATGCAAATGAAAATGAATTGGGTATTGTTTTATCATAGGTAAATTGTCTGTCCAACCACAACATAAATGTTGCTGAATACACCCACCATGTAATGTAGGTGAGACAGTTGCAATTTGTTGAGAAAAAAACTATTTCTCCTTAAAATACCTAAAAATAAAGAAAAATCCTGCAGCTTAGTGTGTTTAGATCTAGTCCAGATACTCATATCATTATGTAGCAGGGTAATATGTTTTTGTAATTATACAAACAAACAAAATGTCACTATAAAACTTGATTAAAATATGACAAATAAACTCTTTTTTTGGTGGGCCAAAGTTCTCCATTCTATTTCTATGGTACCATAAAGATATGGCATCAATTCTAACTTTGCTTTTAACAAACAAAAAACATGAACATACTGGCACCTACTAATACTACAAGGGCATCAGGCTGTTGATAGACAGACGGTTTGGTGAACTTATGGTGTTTTTTAAAACATGTTAAATTTTCACTAGCATTTTAAAACATCATACATTTTAAAACTTGAGTAAAACCATGGATTTTATCCATATAATTTATAGTACTAAAATAGTTTGTGTGCTCAATTCAACAAAAATGCAGGACAGTAATACATTGAGCTAATTGAAAACATTTTGAATCTGAATCATATCAAATCTGCTACTGTGGCTCTTAGTCTTAGATTACTTTGAGGGTTTAGTGCAACAAAGGGCTATCTGCATTTTGTTCATGTTGAGAAAAAGTGAATTAAAGATTTGTACCCATCATTGTCACCTATTGGTTTTGACAAGTTAAAAGAAATGCTATTCAAACCTTTTTGATTAGGTGAATTTACTATTTTCTTTTTACTAATTAGGTTCCTGATCTTGTGCGGATTAATTTGATACCAAAATCTCATTTTGTCCAAAATGCAGATAGCCCTTTGTTGCACTAATCCCCCGACTTAGGAATGGTTAAAATGGTTTCCTCTGTGAAATATAAAATATACTAACACATATCAAATCATACATTCTAACATGATTAAGCATAATAAAACAAAACAAATTCACACAAACATCCCACTTCAACAAATCTAATAAAAACTAACAAAAACTAAACAACTGTTTACTTAACACCTTATTCAATACCTTAGAGTTGGACCCCTACTGTTTCAAAACATCAGTCTGTGTAATAATGTTCCTGTTCACTGTGGCAGACTTCTTTTTTTAAGTCTCTTATAAAATAATGGGCATGGCCAAATTAAATGTCTTACAGACAAGAACAATATTATTTAGAAAGAAATATGTTCTTCATATTAAAATGTGTGATGCCTATTTCTTAAATTACAATCACAGTTTACAATCAATATATAAATCTTATATACAATTTAATACAATATTTCAAATAATTTCCCTGTACATGATTGTTGTGATATTTGGACATGATATAATTAAATTGTACTGATATCAATGACAATGCTTTATATACAAAAAGTTAATATTTATACATTGTAGTACTATTATAGATCATTTGTGAGAGTAGTAAGACCCAGGGAATTTGTAGAGAAAGTAAACAGACATTTTTTGTCCCAAAGCTCCCACAATCTCAAAATTTAATTCATTTAAAGGTGTATGTTCCTATCACTTTTTGGGGGCTATGATTTTTTTTTTTCACATCAAGATATTTTGATATCCGAAGAATCTCCATATTTTTCTCATTTTTTCTGTAAAATCTTAGGGCCAAGAAATGTTCCATTCAGAAATAATAGGCTAAAATGTGGTGAATTACTGCCAAAGGTGGTTAACCACCAACCAGTTTGTGTATAAATCAATGGGCAATTTATTGTGACCTTGTGCTTCTAAAAATAGAACTATTGGAGTTATGCAACTCAAACTTTGGAATGCGACAATTATAAGGATGACCTTTCATATAAAATAGAAAACATTAAGTTGAAAATCTGACCAGCAATCAGACCATCTACCTTTAACTTATACATGAAAAATCAGGGAAAATAAATCTTTGAGACACAAACCTTCAGCGTAATTGTGGGTACCCTTCAACACCACTCCTTTAGTGTTACATGCACTTTTGCAGTAAATATAGGGTGTGCAGTATCAGTTGCAGTAACTATAGGGTGTGCAGTATACGATTGCAGTAACTATAGGGTGTGCAGTATATCATTGCAGTAACTATAGGGTGTGCAGTATACGATTGCAGAAACTATAGGGTGTGCAGTAAACGATGTGAAGGGTCAAGAGAATTACAGTCTTAAACTTCATAGATTCATTATAGTCCAATTAATAATTGAACAAACAATTGTTGGATAGTGTTCTGCGTAAACAAGTCCAAACCAAGCAGTGTCTGCTGCGTAATGCATACACACTCACGCCATATGCTGTGTAAGCTTGAAATATGCCCAAGTCCCCATGCTAGCGCTACATCAATTGCATATCTCATCATAGCTGCATATACACTGGTGGGAACTTGTCCGTTTAATAATTAATCAGACTATAGTACTATGTTCCTTAAAATGCAACATCATCTATCATCATTTATGAACATGTACACACATAGCCCTTCATATATACTTATGACCTTAGTTTCTCTAATTAAAGGCACATCTTCCGATTCAGACAACCAGGTAAAGTCTTAAAGATTAAGACAAATCAGCCCTCTTTGTACAACAAAACGTCGATTCAAAAATGCTGGTTGAGCCGTAACCAGCATTTTACGTATGGTTAGGGGTGGTGTTCCAACATATTTAAACATTGTTTTAATCAAGTTTTGCTGTGTTTTTGTGAGTAGAAACAACAATAAAGGCAATTTTTAATGTTCATCTTGAATTCTGAAGTAAATTAATTAAAATTTAAAAAAATCAACATAACTTTGTATCCCTTAAAAGTGACCATTCCCAACGGAGAAATAATTGTGTAGCAAATATATTTTTGATCAAAAATGCAAATCTGCAAGAAAATCTGCTTTCATAGTAAAAATCATTGATAGAGGGCGCTACTTGGAAAAGATCACATAATACAGGGCCATAATATGCCTTTGACACATCGTGCTGTCAATAAAGTATCACATCATCTGACCCAATTACCATTGTACATTTTATATCACTCAATTCATGTTTTATCATTTAAAAGCATTAAAATTCATTATTAAAGCAAGTCAGAATTCCCATGTAAAATTGCCATGCAGTAAATCACCTCATGAATATCAAGCTCATTATTGGCAGTGTAAGTATGCTTAAATGTTTGTAAAAAAATCAATGAAAAAATCAATTTGTTATTATGAATAATATAACACATCAACGCAACTAGGACAGATTTTATATAACATGGCTGTTCTGTCAAAACCTTGTACATGTATCCATCTGGCCCTTTAGCATACATGTATAAAGTAATTCTTCCTTTGTATTTTATCACCTTTGGGCAGTCTCTAAACATGTCCAAGGGCCCGGACACATCTATCAAAACCTTGTAAAGTGCTCTTGCCCCTGAAAATGTGTAAAGCAACCAATGTTCAAATCAGATGGTAATCCGGGCATCATAAAGCCCAAAAATACTTTTTGAATATTCCTACTGTAGTTACTAAGGGCATGTGTGGCACAGTGGGTAGTGCACTGGATTCATGATCTAAAGGTTGTGGGTTCGAGTCCCGCTGTGGTCAACATGTTGTGCTCTTGAGTAAGGCACTTTACCGCAATTACTCCTCTCTACCCAGGTGTATTTGCATGGGTACCAGCATTCTTCAGTGCTGGGAAGGTAACAGACTCGCTGTGGAGGAGGTGTAGTGAGCCCCACACAGCAACATTATAAAAAAGAGGTGAGTCTGGCCCTATCGCTTTGAAAGAGAGATGGGGACACTCTGCTACTGGTATTACAGGATCGACCGCCTTTACCTATTGTAGTTACTTTGGTGGACAATCTGATTTTTGTTCTTAATTTAAACACTGAAAGCAACAATTCCTATGCATAACCATTGGACAGGTTTACTTTTGATACATGCTGGAAAAACATACAAGGTTTTGACAGAACAGTGATGATAAGCTGCTAGTTCTTTTTCTCAGTCCAACTCAAGCAACAGTTTAAAGTAAAACAACTGATTAAAATGTGACAATGTATGCCATGCAACAAATCATTTAGTCTGTGTTTTTGTAAATTAAAATATATCAATGGCAGTTAGTTTGACACCAAAATATTTGTTTAAATTTAATTTTACAGTGTGAATTATTTTGCCAGAGATATAATGTTAAAATGTAATTTTCTGGTAATTCCTATAACTTAATTTGGACTTTGGAAACCTAGGTCACTACATAATATGTAATGCACCCAGCAATTGTCTCAAACTATGTATTTATGTATTATCAACTATTACAATAAATATTATACTTGTTTTGTAATTGAACTAATTTAAAAACAAAACCATCCATCTTCAGAATGATAAATACATCAGCATGAAATGCATAATTGTCATGATACAAGTTTACTTTAATTTATATGGGAAAAGGTATTATGTAAATTCCTTTTTAAAAATGAACTTTCACATTAAAAATGCTTGAGAAGAGCTACACAATAAAAAAGAGGCTAAATACGCTACTTGCAAGCAATCACCATTTTAAAATGAAAGTGAGGCTCTCCCTTCTTATCAGCGCGCCCAACCGCGTCACACGATGCACAAACCTGCATGAGACCACTGACGCAGTGTGGCGTGACAATGCGTGAGGGGAGAGCATCGCTTTCAATGTGTCGCCATCCGTACCGTGCAAGTAGCGTATGGCATTGATGATGATCACGGCTGTTTGACTGTCCGATTTATAATTAAAATTATGGAATAAAAAAAGATTACATAGTGGCCCAGTTATGGTTTGACCTGATTTAGGTAGCGCTAATGAATACGAGTATATGGTGAAAATTTCACGAAAATTGTAGGAGCCTTTTTTAAATTATCGGCATTTTCTATTTTACGCACATTTTACATGTAACTCTATGGGAAATGTGGCCGATGAGGGCGCTCTTATAGTAAATAATAATATTCAAAGCTCTATTTCTCAGAAATGGCACCTACAAATGTTCTGAAATTTCTACAAAAGATGGCCAGTATATTCAGGTACTTGAATAAGTTAAAACCAGAACCGGGCCCGCAAGTTACGGTGTTCTCAGAATAAAACGGACAAATTATGTGGGATAAAACAGCCGTGTGATGATGATGATGATGGTAATGATGGATAATGAAGACAAAAGATGGTAAAGTACAACCATTTAAATTGATAAATTGATATCAAACTCGTTAAAAAACCAATGATCAAATTTCTTTGGTGTTCAAATGTACACACATTTATATCATATTTGGCTAATATTCAAATCATGATATTGTTTATAGTACAACCTTCAATTAAGTATAACATTATAAAAGTTAAGCATTGTAAGTACTGGTAGAAAATATGTTATACAAAGCAACTGCAGAAATGGTTCAATTTTCCAGTGTTTATGGCATTACTTATGATAAAATTATCTTACAGTAAAATCTTACCGGAGGCATATTATTATTTTATAGTTTGACAGACCATTGCTTTTTAGAGGTATTGGTGGGAAAAGTTTGAAATAGAAAATTGCAGTAGACTTATCGATTGGAATGGAAGCCAAACTTTGAAATCCTTTGAACTGTAAAAAAGGGGTTGGTACAATCTGTGACCCGACCTGCGTGACTCTACTTTCGTGACCCCACTTGTTCTGATCTAATTACCACATAATGCTGTAGGGTACCGTATGGGGTATTATTTACTTACCATTTCAGAGCACAATTTGGGGCAATTAACGGGGGAAAAACCAGAATTTTGCCCTATCAGGGGATGTCGGACGTCCTGTTTGTACATTGAAATGTGTGCTTTTTCTAATGTTTTATTTGTGTTAAAAGATTTTTTTAATTTTATTCTCATTCTTATTTAGCATTTTTTATATTAGTCGAGAAACGACTAATATACTGTATTCTACCTGTTTCTTCTTTCTTCTTCTTTCTTCAGCCATGGGACCTATAGCTCCGTAACCATTGACCCGAATTTGACCATATTTGGTCATAAGAACCCTTATGTGCACCACTACTCAGGTTGTAAAGCATAAGGGGTCAAAGGTCACACAGGGGTCACTAGGGGTCAAAACGTGATTTTCACTAAAAAAGCATTTGCAATTTAATGAAATGACCTATGATCGTCAGAATTGGTCAACATATTCCTTTCAACCGTACGCATATATAAAAGAACGGTTTTTAAAATCAAAAAATATTTGGGGTCACTAGGGGTCAAAATGTAAATTTTCAATCCTCGCACTAAAAATGCTATTTTTTCGAGAGGAAATGACCCATGATTATGAGAATTGGTCAAAAGATTCCTTGTATCCATGTACACATAGGGTCTTAAGCGATTTAAAGTGACATGTCATATGGGGTCACTAGAGGTCATTGACCTAAACAGGGGTAAAATGTAAGACATGCTCCGATATTGACCGGTCATATCTCATTTTGTAGGTATTGATGAGACAAGAACAAAAGTCAATCATATTGTTAAGGTCAAAGGTCAAGAAAAGGTCACAAGGGTCAAAATGTAAATGTTCAATCCTCGCACTAAAAATGCTATTTTTTCGAGAGGAAATGACCCATGATTATGAGAATTGGTCAAAAGATTCCTTGTATCCATGTACACATAGGGTCTTAAGCGATTAAAAGTGACATGTCATATGGGGTCACTAGAGGTCATTGACCTAAACAGGGGTAAAATGTAAGACATGCTCCGATTTTGACCGGTCATGTTTCATTTTGTAGGCATTGATAAAAAGAGTCAATCATTATCTTGGGGTCAAAGGTCAACAAGGGGTCACTATAGGTCAAAATGTCAATTTTCACTCCATTCACTCAAAATGCTACTTGTCTGAGAGGAAATGCTTGATGATTGGCAAAAATTGTCTCAAGGTTCCATTCAAATAAGAGAATACTGTCATCAGCAGGTCAAAGGTCAACACGCCCTCGACTAATATCCGTGATCTATGATCACAATTATCTCTAGTTATATTTTGCATTTTATCAGCGTGACAAATAATGCGAAAAGCTAAAAGTCAAATTAGAGGTAGTTAACTGTTATGTTACCTGTGTTTATCGGCTCTTGACTTTAGCTTCGATCCAACATGCAGACGTGCAAATGATGAAATGACTACTTTTGCCGCGAAACAGTAACACATTTGCCTTTTTTACCTGTCGTTCGAAAATTAATAGCGACTTCCATGCAAATACATGTGTAACATACATGTACTTCAACATTTACAAAAATGACTGTGCAAGAAGGCTAAGCATAAAGCTAAATGGATTCCAGTATGTATGAGTTTGAGCGATCTTGATTATATTTTAACACAATAAATTATTTTGCAGCTAGTATAGGTGGCTATTTAACGTCTAATTGCTACTGGAAAGATTATGATACTAATAAGTAAATTTTGATGATTTTTAAAATTCAAAACAAGTAGGGTCACGCAAGTAGAGTCACACAACTGGGGTCACAAATTGTACCAACCCGTAAAAAAAGTCGTTTATCAATATAGTACACACAAAATGTGTAACAATACATTACATTAAACTTATTAAAGATTTGTATAGGACAGTTTGTATGTTGCATCTAGCAATTGCAACAGTACAGGGGCTTTAAATACACATGAGAACTATTGATGAGTAGTGTTTACAAATTGATTAGCGCCTGGTCTAAAGACATGCTAGAGGTACACTGGTCCATGACTACTGCATACGTACTATTCAAAAGCAAAATCAAGTTTAAAGTTTCAAAAGCAAAATAATCATCACTGAGCGCCAATTTTAAAAGCACCTGCCCTTATGGTGCATACATCTAGCAAATATTTAGTACCTGGTCTCTCATTGTGCTAGGGATGCAGACTATGACTACTGCACTATTCTACACCGTAAGTTATGATCAATCAAGTGTGAATTTAAATTACAAAGCATATTCCCTGTATAGGTGCGTGCGCACACATACCGCCAGGCATTACGTCACAGGTCACATCATCTGTACTATAAGTAGTTAACAAACACCAGCAATTAAAAAATGCTTTGGTTTGCGAAGGAAGAACTGAGTACCTGATTTTCAAATTAATGGTGTCAATGTCATGACTAGAAAGTTATAAAACTTTTTTTCCTAGTGTGTTTTTCTTAAAGGTGTATGACCTGACTTGTTCATACTGTGTTTTATACTATAGTTCAGTCAGTTCCAAATTGGCAAAACCTGATTACAGTAGCGAGTGAATTCAGAAGAGCGTCGCATTCAGACACATTGCCAAATATGGCGTGCGATGTTTGAGTGTCATTATTCATGACGATTACGTATGCCAAAATCACGCTTATACGCTTGGACTACTTTTGCTCGCGGATAGATAAAATACAAAAAATTCTCGCCAATTTGAAACTGATTGAACTATTATACATGAAGCCTATCATGTAAACAATCTTATACCCAAATTTGAGTTAAATTACTTCAGTGGTTCTCATGATACAGGCAGAAACTCACTTAGAATTTGCCCAAAGAACAGAACTTTAACTTACTAGTGGTTAGCCACTTTTGGGGATAATTCACTACTTCTAAAGGAAACATATCTCAGGCCTAACATTTTGCAAGGGTAATGAGAAAATATGTGTTTTCTTCTGATTTCAAAATCTCAATTTTATGAGAAAAAGCTAAAGTGATCGGATCACCCACCTTTCAGGTTACCAGGTATAGATACATAGATTAAATGCTTTACCCTTTTCAATTTGCAGAAATAAAAACCAAAATATCTTGAAAAAATTGCCCAGCACTAGTTTCAAAGAAACTAAAGGATGCTTAACATTATGATATATGGCCTCATGCCATTTCAGTAGATTGAGAAAGATAGGATTGAAGCTAGTCGCGGTATGCTAGTCTTAGTAGAACGATTTAACAGGTTGGCAGTCCCTTAAGTAGCGGTATAGGCAGGGTGGAGGCGATGCCTATCAAATGTGTAGTTAGTAATGGCAGCGCCCGTAGTAAGATGGGTGATGTCATTCCATAAACGAAAATTTGCCGCTTCCAAGGGTCCATCATGCACCGTTATGTCTGTCTTGTGAATATACCCGTATAGCTTCACAAACACTTTACCATTGATGCAGAAGGCGCCGCAAAAGTTTCTTGGTATTTGGGACTGATCGACAACTGTGCCCACCGTTACAACAGGAGCTTCTTCATCATCATCGTCAAAGTTGCAGTTGAGACGATCAACGTGACACGTAAGTTGGTTACCATCAGTGCGTGTGTGTATGACTTGATAACATTGACCGTCTTGGATGGTGAGTGATCTTGTTCCTGTTTGAAAGGATTCTGTGTTCTCATCTTGTCTGTACCATCTATCACAAGATGGATCGTACACTTTTGTGGAAGACATAATAGAGTCAGTTTCAATCTCTGCAGCTATCAGTTTCCCCTTGAAAGCTACAACGGAATGCTCGCCATCCACATCAGGCAGAAGACTCAAGTCTTCCCAGCATCTCTCCGCAATGTTGTACCTCTCCATGAATCCATCGCATGCAATCGTATAGATAAAACCATTATATGGCACCATAGAGTGACAAGCTTTAGGGTATTCCATACCTTGTAGAACCTCCCACTCGTTGATCTCTGGATCATACCGGTGGAAGTCCGTTCTGGTTTCTCCGTCTTCAGATGATTTACCACCAGACACATAGAGCTCTCCGTCAACGTCGATTAGTCTGCAGCCTGGCAAAACACCACAGCTTGGGAATGGGAAGTTCATGGCAGCGAGCCATGTCCTGATGGATTGGTCAAAGTACCAGATGCTTTTCCTGCCATTCTTGTTTCCCATTGCAACCAAAGTCTGTATAATTAGAACAAGGTAACAATTATGCCAGACTACTGGTTAGTAAACATGTGTTTATTATCTTCAATATGGTGATACATTGATTAGTCTCATATAAGGACATCTGTGATGCGATCTGTGAAAACCCGCCACATGTCGGGATTCTTCATATTGGAGATATTTATATCATAAGAAAGCTGAATCTGTGCTCATTACAGACCTGTTTTGATCATTTTTCTACAATCACTACAAAACAAATTATGAGTGAATGATGATTGTGATGTCATAAAAAGCTACAAAACAAGAAATCATGAAAACAGGCCATAAAAGATACATAGTTCAATAGAATAACATTATAAGGCTAATTAGAAAAGTGACTTAAGTAAGTTTTTGAAGGTGAAATTTCATAAAAGGTGATGACACAAAGTATTAGAAATTAATTTTCTAAACAAAATCTAAAAATAAAAAAAATAAAAAATAAAAAAATTACCCATAATCCCTATTTCCCATTTTGCGACATCCGACGGGTTTTCACAGATCGCATCACATTTGATCTTACGAAAAAGTCAACAAAATTATCAGTGTGAGAGAAAATATGTGGTTATTGTGATATTGTAAATTGATAAAACAAAATGACAAAATATGAGCAAACTATTTGCATTCACATTTTAAATAAGTGCAAAAGTTTCTGACTGGGCCGATTCAAACTGTAAGGTTTCGGCTCAGTCTGGAGTGGTGGTGCTAGCATTGGATTAATGCTCATTTATCAGTGTACCTGAACTACTTTTTAACTGTATTTTTTCAGTCTTTAGCCTGACACTGTTACTTTCAGTACCAGGTATGTATCCAGTCCTAGTTGGGGAAAAAGCATACAGGAAGCTGACAGATTGGCATATCAGAGTTTCACAATCTAAGTAGGGAAAGGCTGTGTGTGATAGCCAGTAGCCGCCTCAATTAAGCAAAATGCTTGTGATGACTTCATGATAAGGTTTGGGGGCTTTTCCCAAGCAATTGTTTAGTGAATTTTCAACAATTTTAGACATTTTCAACAAATTTCAAACATTTCCAAACATTTTCAAATTTAAAATAAAACAATGTGTACAAAAGATTCTCTTTTTTTAAATGAGTCGATCGCACCCATATAACAAGGTTCCCCGCCTAATGGCAAATAAAGTTTTTGCTAATGGCAAATAAAGTTTTTGCTAAAAGTGAGTGAAAAGTCACTATCTTTATAAGAACTGACTATTAATGTATACCTGTGATTTTATAGAACACTTGCTCTGACTTATGGAAGAAATATCACACCACTCCCACAATGCTTATCAATCAAATAACTCACCGTTATAGTTCCTCTAGATGCAAATATATCTGGATAATTCCTCTTGAGCTCCACACTGGAAAGACCGCCAGCACCTCGTAGTTCACTCACTTCATCCAGTAGGCGTTTACACTCTGGGATAGCAACAAGCATAGGATCAAACAGCTCCTGAAGCCGCACTGGGGGCATTATCATACCCAATCGTACTTTCTGTAGTATGAGCGCTGCATGAGGTTTTCTTGATTCCCAGTCATGCTTCAGCCACCTTATGATCGAATGTAGTATCTGTTTAAATGATTTACAACAAGAACAAAAATTGATATTATAATATTAAAAAATTCTTTGAAAGACTGGTGTGTCAGTTGTTTTAATCACACACAGCCTTCCTGGTTGACATGGCTAAAGATTATACTTTTGTTCAGTGACAAAATATGCAAAAATTGTGAGTCTTACGTAAAAAGAATCCCTACTGTTGCTCGCAACTATTGATATGTATACATGTAAGTGTGCAGCATGCATAAGCAACTGTACACACACACAAGGAATATGTGCCCAAGATAAATATGACACACATGTATGCCAATTGATGCAGTAGAGACTCCATTTGCGCATGGAATACAAGCCCTGTTTGGTACCAAATGTATGATAAGGGCAGGAGTACTGTCTAGTGTTGCCATCATTCTATGGCAATTACACAACTTATGTTTTGAGAATTGAAGTACATTGTACTATCAGCAGCCTCTACGTATCAATCCCTTTGAGAAAAATTAGTAATTATGCACATAACCCATCCGCATCACCCATTACATTTGGATGGTACAAGTTTTAGGAATGTGCTTAGTCACTCCATTTCTCCAATAGGTCCAAGGTTTGTATCCCAGTAGATCCTTGTACATCCACAGTTTGACATGCAATACCATGGGTTGGTAAACTGCTTTATATTACAATATGCAATACCTATCCATGGGGTGGGGTGGGGGGGGGGGGGGGGGGGGGGGTGGGGGGGGGGTGGGGGGGGGGGGGGGGGTGGGGGGGGGGTGATATGCCATGGAAATTCAGATACCATTGATCAATCTATTTTACTTCCATCATTGGCATGTCTCCTGGAAGGGTATTTCACCTTCTACATTTTGGTGAAATTGCGCGTCCCATTTATTTCAATTTAAGATTTTAGAACATTCTTGTCAATCATCACTTACTTGTGTTTCGCTGGAAATCTCTGTCTCAATTTCTTCATCCTCCAATATCTCTACCATCTGATAATGCGTCATGTATATCAGGAATGCGTCAGAGCTGGAAAAACCGGTGAAATTCTGCAGCATATACCTGCGACATGCCTTGGCTAATTTCTTCATCCCTTGTCCGTCAAACAGCTGCCACAAAAGGAAGATGTCATCATAGCCTATCGATCCTTTTGGATAAGTGAAGAATTCAGAGAGAAAGCTGCTGCAGATATCAATAGCTTCTGATGTCTGCATGAAGCAGGCCATCTGAAACACGCCGCGTATGGTATCTGTGGAGAGATTCAGGGAACCAGTGTACGCAAAATTGAGCAACTGCGCAAAGCTTTCGCTCTCCCCATGAATGGTGACTTGTGAACTGGTGCTCTCTTGGAATCCAGATGTGAACATGGCGAGGAAATAGTCACTGGCTGCGCACAGAACAACTTTATGGGCCGGGAACTCCTTGCCCTCCACTGTGATAACCACATCACAGAATTTCCCCTGCGACCTGAGGTCATTCAGACCGGATGATAGACGTGACATGAAGTATCTTGATGAGATGACTTGACCTTCCCCCTCTGTGTCATCAAAGTAGACTTTGGAATCGTAGCCACCTTCTGCCATACTATATGGCGTCTGAAAAATATTAATAGAAACTTTATTTAAAAATTGATTTCCACAACCTGTAACTACACCAGTACAGCAGCCTGAATATCAGGAATATTTATATTGTTTTAAAAAGACTCTTAAGGCCCTGTCACACCTACAGCAATCAGGCCAGCGATTGAACTGCGCTGACAAAATATCGAAATATGAATAACACGCAGGGAGAGCGCAGAAAACTGTACAAAATTATCAATTTTTAAATCAATGTCACTAAAACCCTTTCACATTCTGCTGCGATCAGGCTGGCGCTTGCACTACGCTGACAAATTATCAAAATGCCAAGCCAAGCGCATCAAGGTCTCCAAGAACCCCTCGGTGAGCCAGTGGGAATGAGAGGGTCTATGACTGGATACTTTGCACTGATGTCCCATTTTTAAACTTCAAGTGGAATGAAGTATGAAGTTTTTTAAAACAATATTATGTGATCTTTTCCCTATTTTTACACTTATTTTTTCTTTCTTATAATGAATTTTGATTTATCAGGATGATGGATTTATCAGTGAAATTTTCCTGGACTCATTAATAATCTTGACCGTATTTTCTGTAAAAACCATCACAGAGAACTGAACTATCATAAAGGAAATGCTTCCAATTTTGGAAATTTGTCAACATCTTTTCTTTCCCCATCATATTGTATTCACTTGTGTACAGTTGTGATCGTAGAAACCGCCCTAACACAGTGTCAAACCATGAAATTCATGAACTTATATTCAAAATCTAATTTTGAAGTATCTAGAAAACATAATGTTCTGTAATTTAGAAGACATTTTAGTTTTATGTTCATAAATGTAATGTCACGCACAAAAATGCTTTTACAGAACAAAATCAAAGATAGAGGGTGTTCCATGAAAAAGATTGGACCAGGGGTAGAATTTCGGCGCGAATCCGTGAATCGAATAAAATCACTACAGGGTAAATCCAGGTGGATTCGCACAAACAAAAGCAAATGACTGGTATTTGACCCTTAGTCAACAAATATGCAGAATTTGGAAGTTGTGCAAGCTTATAGCCTTATTCTTGATATTATTTACATTTATTTCACAAAAATCCATGGATTCTCAAAATTGGCGAGAATCCATGGATTCTCGCGAAATCCTTCCGCGAGAATCCTAACGGATTCCCGCGGTTGGTTACGAAATTCTACCCCTGTTGTATAATATGCCTTTAAAGACTACCATCAATATTTATCTTATATAATAACAAGGCGACAATAATTATATAATATTGAATGGCTTTAGTGATATATTTTTGTAATAGTGCACTATATTGTTGTATTACACGCAAATATGACATTCAATATTATTATTATTACGGTATTATTAACCAGGGTATGATTTACCCAGTGTCACATCGCTAAATGCTCCACAATTTGCAGAATTTGCTATACAATCTGAAATGTGTATAGCAGTATTATACTATGCATTTCAATGTAACAGTTCATCATTTTTAATGAACAGTTGAAATTTGACAACAACTACACACACTTTTTCACGAAATCGATCACTGTTTATAACAGACTGTTTTTATAAAAACAAATCAACAAACTGACATTTATCTAAGTGAAATGGACACACCAATCTAAAAAACAAACCTATAGCGTGAATAAACCAATAGAAATTCAAGTAAGAGTTTCTTGGAAATCAACATGTCTAGATAGTAAATGGATACTGATTACACAATCTGCCATGTCATAAGACTGATGGCGTGTTCCCCTGCATGGATGTAGGCATTGTTCATTGACTGTACGAAGTACCAGTGACATTTTAATTACAGAGAGTTGTGTAGCACTTCCCCACCTCCCCTTCCCTCACCTCGGCTATTCCCAATTCAATCAATCAACCACATCTCCCCCAGTTAAGATGTTAAATGCTTCTTATTTACAGTTTTTGTAATGCCATTTAGCTTTCAAATGAGACCAAAGCCATGACAATGTCTTTTTGTGTTGCCAAGTTTTAATCATGAATTGAACAGAACACCATTCGGAAAAGCACGACATCACCACCGTTTTTGGGTGGTGAGTTCAAAATGTGTGGTCATAAAACAACATCCAGTCCCCCCAGCCCTTATCAGCCCTTATCATCCCCAGGGCGTTAACAGCGCGTTGATTGTACTTTGTTTCTTCTGTAAAATAAACTTATTGACCTGTGTTGGTCAGAATCTTCATCTTCGCAAAGTGCATAGTTTCCTACGTCGTATTCAGTACATCTACATCTACATATTTACTTCTTGGTAGAACAATTTCAATATTGTTATCGTCGTGCAAAGATCCCTGTAACTTAGGGAAATGAATATGTAACCTAATACCCCACCTAAAATTAACTTTCCACACTCCATCCGCATGGCACTGCCTAATCTTTTAAGTGCTGTTCCCTCTTTCAATAGAAGGATACCCCTATGGACAGCCATCAGATTTTGAATACACACAAGTAGTAGTAGATTCCTTTAATTTAAAAGATCACATTCACATGAAGGGCGAGTTAGCCGGACGCATTCGTGGAATCGTGGTCTGTGTGATCACGCGCAATGTTCTGTTTTTCACATCCTAGACGTAAGTAAAAGACCAATCACGCTCCAGCAATCAGGCGCATGACTCCTATATAGGGCATCTTTTTTGTACTGGCAACATACGTATCCAGGGCTTGAATTAATCGAAGGCAATTCCCCCTAGTTGCCTTGATGCCCTCAAATTATGGATGTTTTCACTCCATTCAAAAGTACATGGCCTTGGATAAAGTTGGTGCCCCTTTCAAATTGCCTTAAATTGCCTGCCCTTTTCATTTCTTATTTCAAGGCCTATACGTATCCACTAAAAAGTTAAAAAGTACCAAAAACTATCATTTTTTACAAAAACGATGGATTTTAGCGCATTGTTTTGTATTCTAGTATTAGTTAAAACAAAATACAACGAAACGCCCGGGGTGCTCAGTGGTCATTTACAAGGGGTATCATGCACGTCCAAGGACTTTCAAAAAGTACCCTAAATACGTAATTGTGTTAATGTGAAAAAGCACCCCCTAAACAAGTATGGCACAGTATTTTACAAGCAAGTAATATCAGTATTTCCTATACCCTAAACAAGTTCTCAACAAATTTTGATACCCTAAACAAGTACTCAAAATATGTTGATTGATACCCTAAGCAAGTAATTTGTATAGTCTAAACCCTCTTACCGCGTATGACACATTTCTAACCCTTTTTCCTTCCCTAATAAGCTAAAAGTATTATGAAACAAATGCTGAGCTGATTTATCAGATCACTTGCGAAGGATACAATTTGAGAAATATATCTCGCCCATGTATCATGGCTATTTATAATCCTCATGTTGCAAATAAGGACCTTTACTATGAAAGCAAATGAAGTAAAAAAGTATACCCTTTGTCTAAATTTGGCTTGTTTTGATACCCTATTCACGTTAATACGTATGTATCGTGCCCCAGCTTCAAAAACTACCCTAATTACGCGCTTTCTTGGACACGCATGATACCCCTCTTGTAATGACCACTGAGTACCCCGGGATGAAACGTCTAGTCAAATCTAAAAGTCACAGACATTCTATGGCCATATCTTGTTAACGTCCCATACGGAATAAACCATGTACTACTAGTACTACTACAATACATTTGAATTGTTATGAGCATGCACTAGTAGTACAACAAGTCATACTTAGTGTAATTTGTCATCAGTTGGTAATTCATCATAGGGTATTTTGCATGTTTCACTATCTGTCACCATCCTAAGTATGACTCCTAAATATGATTTTTGTATCGCTTACCAAAGCTCAAAAACACACTTCTTTGTGCTTGTCCTTATCTACTCTTTCGCATCTATCTTGCCATTCGTTTAAAATTTTGTACAAACTACAAATGCAATATTCCCTCAAAATTTATGGTGACATTTTAAGCCAATTCACTTCAACGGCACTAGCGATGTTCAACTTGATTTTATTAATATACTGTTTTAAAACATTCCCAGCTCGTAAGGGATGTGCGTACATAGGCGTTTGTTATTTTGCGATCGGGGACGAGACTAAATCTGGACTGCGTGTTGCATGATGGGATAGCAAGAAAGTCCCAAAACTAACTCCGCCATTGCGTTACACGGCGGAGAATTATGGTTAAATATGGAATAATTTTCATGTAATAAACAGAGGCAGAAAAGAAAGAAGAGGTCTTTATGAAGGTGTGTAGCTAGTATGAAAATCAACGGGAATGTTGTTTTGCTGTAATTCCCCCCCCCCCCCCCCCCTCCCTCCCCGTGTCATTGAAACGTGCCCCCATTCACTTAGTACACAAATCAAATTGACCATTTCTAGCAATACAATTTCCCCATACGTTGGTGGGAAAAAAATAAAATAAAATAAACACCAACGTATGGGTTTCCTGGCAATGTTGTGTTCTTTGCCCAGCACGGAATGAACACAATTTGTATTTCACAGCTTATTCGGTATGTGTGTGTATCCACTGCGCATTTTGCTGGGCAAAGAACACCACATTGCGGGTTTCCTGTACTAAGCATGCGCACATCCATGACATCAGTATATGGGGTGTTTTGATGTACTATTGACACACTGCCCATTCTGTAACTGGGGTCAATTGTGCATGCGCAAATTCCCGCAAAATAACCTGCCTATGTATGCGGTTTTATAATGCCCCTTTGGTCTACACCCAACGGGCTGATAATAAACATTAACCAGTGGGAAAATAAGCTTACTCATAGTAATGACATGTACTAACTTCATAGTAACATGTACACTACACGTACACAGTACACTACAGTTATTAACAGTACATTGTGAATCATTGTCATTGTACACACAAATAGATACTACTACTAGTACTACTAAAATAGCTCTAGTATAAAAAGCCCCTGATAAATAAAAGCTTTTTGCCTTATAATATATACCTACCTTCTACATTCATGAACCGTGAAATTTTAATATTTATTGTATAATAAAATGGTTTAACATCGTCTGTACGACATACATGTTAAATTAAGGGGCAAAGTACACGTTCTTGCTGATAAATCCAGAAGTACAAAGTGCTATCCTGTTGCTATTTTCATTATTTAGGTGAAATCCAGAATCTTTGGTATAAACAGCTTGTCACGGCTGAAATAGCCCATAGCCCGTCGTCGTCAGCAGTCGCAGGACATGACACATTCATTTTGCATACAGCATACTCCGAGCATACTGCATGGGATACTGAATCCCTTATGAGAGTTAGGGGATTGTCTCATTCTTCAGTACGGGGAGAGAAGGGGGAGCATACTGCATATAATGGGATACTGAGTCCCTTATGAGATGTTAGGGAGCGTTCATAAATACTTTGGTGGGGTGGGTGGGCAAATTGGCATCCCGGGCATTAAAAAAATAAAAATCCCCCCTTCGAGAAAGTCTTATTTTTATTGATCCCCCCTATCAGAGTCTGAAATTTATTTTGACCCCCCGCCCCCCCCCCCCCCCCCCCCCCCCCCCCCATATGCTAAACCACACTTCTGTTATATTTGTAGGTTTGGTGGGGTAATAACGGATTATGACTTGAGTTGTTTTGAATATCTTAACTTCCATCAGCCTTTAAACATAGGCGTAGCCAGAAGGCATGTTGCCCGGGGGGAAGGGAGGCACTGACCAAATCGGCGTAGGGTCCAGGTGCCTGCTTTAAGGGCCCTGTTGGCATCCAGGGGCCAAGGCCCGGCAGGGTTAAGGGAGCAGCGGCCCCTTAGAGCTGTAGGTTTTCTGACCTGATATCTTAACAGACGCGCGCAGCGCAAGAAAAATGTGCTACTTTTAGACTTACTTTGTTATGATTGAGGCTTGCCTTCATAAAACCTTTATATATAAAGCTAAAGTAAAGTGTATGGAGGCCCATGCAAAATGTGCTATTTTATACAAAATTGTTTCTTTACACTAATTCTGTCATGATTGGGATACATTTTGGCTTTAAACTAATTCCCGAAAGGTAATTGCAGTTTAGGGAACGCGCGCACAGCGCGCACATTTTTTGCGGCTTTTTACATTAGAAATTTGTTTGATCCCCCCCTTATCGGCAACTTATTTTGTTTCCCCCCTTTTTGAGGCTTATTATTTTTTTGATCCCCCCCTGAATTCCCCCCCCCCCCTACCAGAGTATTTATGAACGCTCCCTTAGGGGGCTGTTATTTTCTACGGGTGGGGGACGTGGGTGGGGGGGGGTGGTGGGGGGGGACGTGGGGGGGGGGGGGGGGGGTGGGGGGGGACGTGGGGGGGGGGGGGGTCATAGTTTTTTTACACGGAAAATAGGGGGTCAAGGTGTGAGACAATGAACTGACAATAAATAGTGGTACCAAACTGACCATTATTGGTGCCAAGTGTGGGACAATGAATTGACAATTATTGGTGCCAAGTATGAATTGACAATTATTGGTGTCAAATGTGGGACAATGAATTTAAAATTATTGGTGTCAGGTTTGGGAAAATAAATTTACAATCATTGGTGTAAGGTGTGGGACAATGAATTTACAATTATTGGTGTCGGTGTAGGACAATGAATTTACAATTATTAGTGTGAAGTGTGAGACAATGAATTGAGCAATATTGGTGTAAGGTGTGGGACAATGAACTGACAATTATTGGTGCCAAATGATAATAAATTGAAGATTATTGGTGTCAAGTGTGGGACAATGATTTGGCAATTATTGGTGTAAGGTGTGGGACAATGAACTGAGAATTATTTGTGCCAAGTCTAGGACAATGAATTAACAATTATTGGTGTCAATTTTGACAGGTCGTTGGACAATGAATTGACAATTATTGGTGTCAAGGTGTGAGACAATGAACTGACAATTATTGGTACCAATTGTGGGACAATGAACTGACCATTATTGGTGCCATGTGTGGGATAATGAATTTATAATTATTGGTGTCAAATGTGGGACAATGAATTTAAAATTATTAGTGTCAAGTTTGGGACAATGAATTTAAAATTATTGGTGTCAAGTGTGGGACTTGAACTGAAAAATATTGGTGCCAAGTGTTGGATAATAAATTGACAATTATTGGTGTCAAATGTAGAACAATGGATTGACAATGATTGGTGTCTATGTTGGTCAATGAATTTACAATTATTAGTGTTAGATGTGGGACAATGAATTGACAATTATTGGTGTCGGTGGGACAATGAATTTACAATAATTAGTGTGAGGTGAGGGACAATGAATTAATAATTATTGGTGTCAAATGTGGGACAATGAATTTAAAATTATTAGTGTCAGGTCTGGGACAATGAATTTAAAATTATTGGTGTCAAGTGTGAGACTTGAACTGACAAATATTGGTTCCAAGTGTGGGATAATAAATTGAAAATTATTGGGTCAAATGTGGGACAATGAATTGACAATTATTGTTGTTAAGTTTGGGCAGGTCGTGTGACAATGAATTGACAATTATTAGTGTACACCTAACTGACAAATATTGGTGCCAAATGTAGGATAATAAGTTGACAATTATTGGTGTCAAATGCGGGACAATTAATTGACAATTATTGGTGTAAGGTGTGGGACAATGAACTGACCATTATTGGTGCCAAGTGTGGGACAATGAATTTACAATTATTGGTGCCAAGTGTGGGACAATGAATTTACAATTATTGGTGCCAAGTGTGGGATAATAAATTGACAATTATTAGTGTCAAATGTGGGACAATGAATTAACAATTATTGGTGTAAGGTATGGTACAATGAACCGACAAATATTGGTGCCAAGTGTGGGACAATGTATTTACAATTATTGATGCCAAGTATGGGACAATGAGTTGACAATTATTGTTGACAAATGTGGGACAATGCATTAACAATTATTGGTGTTAGGTGTGGGACAATGAATTTAACATTGTTGGTGTCAAGTGTGGAACTTGAACTGATAATTATTGGTGCCAAGTGTGGGAAGGTCGTGTGACAATAAATTTACAATTATTGGTCTACAATGAATTGACAATTATTGGTGCCAAATGTGGGATAATAAATTGACAATTATTGGTGTCAAATGTGGGACAATAAATTGACAATTATTGGTGTAAGGTATGGGACAATGAACCGACAATTATTGGTGCCAAGTGTGGAACAATGATTTGACAATTATTGGTGCCTCGTGTGGGATAATGACTTGACAATTATTGGTGACAAATGTGGGACAATGGTTCGACAATAACTGATGTAAGGTGTGGGACAATGAATTTAACATTGTTGGTGTCAAGTGTGGAACTTTAACTGACAATTATTGTTGCAAAGTGTGGGATAATGAATTGACAAGTATTGGTGTCAAATGTGGGACAATGAATTGACAATTATGGGTGTCAGGTATGGGATAATGAATTGATAATTATTGGTGCCAAGTGTGGGTAATGAACTGACAATTATTGGTGCCACGTGTGGGATAATGAATTGGCAATTATTAGT
The DNA here is from genome assembly GCA_035610835.1 of Ophiura sarsii. Classification (NCBI taxonomy): domain Eukaryota; kingdom Metazoa; phylum Echinodermata; class Ophiuroidea; order Amphilepidida; family Ophiuridae; genus Ophiura; species Ophiura sarsii. Next base: position 27,044,516 of record CM069441.1, read on the forward strand.
GTCAAATGTGGGACAATGGTTCGACAATAACTGATGTACGGTGTGGGACAATGAATTTACAATTATAAGTGCCAAGTGTGGAATAATGAATTGACAATTATTGGTGTCAAATATGGGACAATGAATCGACAATTATTGGTGTAAGGTATGGGACAATGAACAGATAATTATTGGTGCCAAGTGTGGGACAATGAATTGACAATTATTGGTGCCAAGTGTGGGATAATTAATTGACAATTATTGGTGACAAATGTGGGAGTGGGACACTGAATTTACAATTATTGGTGTCAAGTTTGGGCAGGTCGTGTGACAATGAATTTACAATTATTGGTGTCAAGTTTGCGCAGGTCGTGTGACAATGAATTAACAATTATTGGTGTACAATGAACTGACAATTATTGGTGCCAAATGTGGGATAATGAACTGACAATTATTGGTGTCAAATGTGGGACAATGAATTGACAATGATTGGTGTCTATGTTGGTCAATGAATTTACAATTATTAGTGTTAGATGTGGGACAATGAATTGACAAATATTGGTGTCGGTGGGACAATGAATTTACAATTATTAGTGTGAGGTGAGGGACAATGAATTAATAATAATTGGTGTCAAATGTAGGACAATGAATTTAAAATTATTAGTGTCAAGTGTGGGACTTGAACTGAAAAATATTGGTGCCAAGTGTTGGATAATGAATTGACAATTATTGGTGTCAAATGTAGGACAATGGATTGACAATGATTGGTGTCTATGTTGGTCAATGAATTTACAATTATTAGTGTTAGATGTGGGACAATTAACTGACAATTATTGGTGTCGGTGGGACAATGAATTTACAATTATTAGTGTGAGGTGAGGGACAATGAATTAATAATTATTGGTGTCAAATGTGGGACAATGAATTTAACATTATTAGTATCAGGTCTGGGACAATGAATTTAAAATTATTGGTGTCAAGTGTGAGACTTGAACTGACAAATATTGGTTCCAAGTGTGGGATAATAAATTGACAATTATTGGGTCAAATGTGGGACAATGAATTGACAATTATTGTTGTTAAGTTTGGGCAGGTCGGGTGACAATGAATTGACAATTATTAGTGTACACCTAACTGACAAATATTGGTGCCAAATGTAGGATAATAAGTTGACAATTATTGGTGTCAAATGCGGGACAATTAATTGACAATTATTGGTGTAAGGTATGGGACAATGAACTGACCATTATTGGTGCCCAGTGTGGGACAATGAATTTACAATTATTGGTGCCAAGTGTGAGATAATGAATTGACAATTATTAGTGTCAAATGTGGGACAATGAATTAACAATTATTGGTGTAAGGTATGGTACAATGAACCGACAAATATTGGTGCCAAGTGTGGGACAATGTATTTACAATTATTGATGCCAAGTATGGGATAATGAATTGACAATTATTGGTGACCAATGTGGGACAATGCATTAACAATTATTGGTGTCAGGTGTGGGACAATGAATTTAAAATTGTTGGTGTCAAGTGTGGAACTTGAACTGACAATTATTGGTGCCAAGTGTGGGATAATGAATTGGCAATTATAGGTGCCAGGAGTGGGAGTGGGACACTGAATTTAAAATTAATGGTGTCAAGTTTGGGCAGGTCGTGTGACAATAAATTGACAATTATTGGTGTACAATGAATTGACAATTATTGGTGCCAAATGTGGGATAATAAATTGACGATTATTGGTGTCAAATGTGAGACAATGAATTGATAAATATTGGTGTAAGGTATGGGACAATGAACCGACAATTATTGGTGCTAAGTGTGGGATAATGACTTGACAATTATTGATGACAAATGTGGTGTAATGAATTGATAATTATTGTTGTCAGGTGTGGGACAATGAACTGACAATTATTGGTGCCAAGTGTGGGACAATGAATTGACAATTATTGGTGTCAAGTGTGGGACTTGAACTGATAATTATTGGTGCCAAGTGTGGGTAATGAATTGACAATTATTGGTGCCACGTGTGGGATAATGAATTGACAATTATTGGTGTAAGGTATGGGACAATAAACAAATAATTATTGGTGCCAAGTGTGGGACAATGAATTTAAAATTATTGGTATCAAGTGTGGGACTTGAACTGACAAATATTGGTGCCAAGTGTGAGATAATGAATTGACAATTATTGGGTCAAATGTGGGACAATGAATTGACAATTATTATTGTCAAGTTTGGGCAGGTCGTGTGACAATGAATTGACAATTATTGGTGCCAAGTGTGGGACAATGAATTGACAATTATTGGTGCCAAGTGTGGGATAATGAATTGACAAATATGGAACAATGCATTAACAATTATTGGTGTCAGGTCGTGGAACAATGAATTGACATTTATTGGGTCAAATGTGGGACAATGAATTGACAATTATTGTTGTCAGGTGTGGGACAATGAACTGACAATTATTAGTGCCAAGTGTGGGACAATGAATTGACAATTATTAGTGTCAGGTGTGGGACAATGAAATGACAATTATTGGTGTCAAGCGTGGGACTTGAACTGACAAATATTGGTGCGAAGTATGAGACAATGAATACACAATTATTGATGTAAGGTGTAGGACAATGAACTGACAATTATTGGTGCCAAATGTAGGATAATAAGTTGAACATTATTGGTGTCAAATGTGGGACAATGAATTGACAATTATTGGTGTAAGGTATGGGACAATGAACAGATAATTATTGGTGCCAAGTGTGGGACAATGAATTGACAATTATTGGTGCCATGTGTGGGATAATGAATTGACAATTATTGGTGTCAGGTCTGGGACAATGAATTTAAAATTATTGATATCAAGTGTGGGACTTGAACTGACAAATATTAGTGCCAAGTGTGGGATAATGAATTGACAAATATTGGGTCAAATATGGGACAAAGAATTGACAATTATTGTTGTCAAGTTTGGGCAGGTCGTGTGACAATGGATTGACAATTATTGGTGTACAATTACCTGACAATTATTGATGCCAAATGTAGGATAATAAGTTGACAAATATTGGTGTCAAATATGGGACAATTAATTGACATTTATTGGTGTAAGGTGTGGGACAATGAACTGACCATTATTGGTGCCAAGTGTGGGACAATGAATTGACAATTATTGGTGCCAAGTGCGGGATAATGAATTGACAATTATTGGTGACAAATATGGGACAATGCATTAACATTTATTGGTGTCAGGTGTGGGACAATGAATGTAACATTGGTTGTGTCAAGTGTGGAACTTGAACTGGCAATTATTGGTGCCAAGTGTGGGATAATGAGTTGACAGTTATTAGTGTCAGGTGTGGGACAATGAAATGACAATTATTGGTGTCAAGCGTGGGACTTGAACTGACAAATATTGGTGCGAAGTATGGACAATGAATTGACAATTATTGATGTAAGGTGTAGGACAATGAACTGACAATTATTGGTGCCAAATGTAGGATAATAAGTTGAACATTATTGGTGTCAAATGTGGGACAATGAATTGACAATTATTGGTGCCAAGTGTGGGATAATTAATTGACAATTATTGGTGTCAGGTCTGGGACAATGAATTTAAAATTATTGGTATCAAGTGTGGGACTTGAACTGACAAATATTGGTGCCAAGTGTAGGATAATTAATTGACAATTATTGGGTCAAATATGGGACAATGAATTGACAATTATTGTTGTCAAGTTTGGGCAGGTCGTGTGACAATGGATTGACAATTATTGGTTTACAATTACCTGACAATTATTGATGCCAAGTGTGGGACAATGAATTGACAATTATTAGTGTCAGGTGTGGGACAATGAAATGACAATTATTGGTGTCAAGCGTGGGACTTGAACTGACAAATATTGGTGCGAAGTATGAGACAATGAATACACAATTATTGATGTAAGGTGTAGGACAATGAACTGACAATTATTGGTGCCAAATGTAGGATAATAAGTTGAACATTATTGGTGTCAAATGTGGGACAATGAATTGACAATTATTGGTGTAAGGTATGGGACAATGAACAGATAATTATTGGTGCCAAGTGTGGGACAATGAATTGACAATTATTGGTGCCATGTGTGGGATAATGAATTGACAATTATTGGTGTCAGGTCTGGGACAATGAATTTAAAATTATTGATATCAAGTGTGGGACTTGAACTGACAAATATTAGTGCCAAGTGTGGGATAATGAATTGACAATTATTGGGTCAAATATGGGACAAAGAATTGAAAATTATTGTTGTCAAGTTTGGGCAGGTCGTGTGACAATGGATTGACAATTATTGGTGTACAATTACCTGACAATTATTGAATCCAAATGTAGGATAATAAGTTGACAATTATTGGTGTCAAATATGGGACAATTAATTGACATTTATTGGTGTAAGGTGTGGGACAATGAACTGACCATTATTGGTGCCAAGTGTGGGACAATGAATTGACAATTATTGGTGCCAAGTGCGGGATAATGAATTGACAATTATTGGTGACAAATATGGGACAATGCATTAACATTTATTGGTGTCAGGTGTGGGACAATGAATGTAACATTGGTTGTGTCAAGTGTGGAACTTGAACTGGCAATTATTGGTGCCAAGTGTGGGATAATGAATTGACAGTTATTAGTGTCGGGTGTGGGACAATGAAATGACAATTATTGGTGTCAAGCGTGGGACTTGAACTGACAAATATTGGTGCGAAGTATGGGACAATGAATTGACAATTATTGATGTAAGGTGTAGGACAATGAACTGACAATTATTGGTGCCAAATGTAGGATAATAAGTTGAACATTATTGGTGTCAAATGTGGGACAATGAATTGACAATTATTGGTGCCAAGTGTGGGATAATTAATTGACAATTATTGGTGTCAGGTCTGGGACAATGAATTTAAAATTATTGGTATCAAGTGTGGGACTTGAACTGACAAATATTGGTGCCAAGTGTGGGATAATTAATTGACAATTATTGGGTCAAATATGGGACAATGAATTGACAATTATTGTTGTCAAGTTTGGGCAGGTCGTGTGACAATGGATTGACAATTATTGGTTTACAATTACCTGACAATTATTGATGCCAAATGTAGGATAATAAGTTGACAATTATTGGTGTAAGGTGTGGGACAATGACCTGACCATTATTGGTGCCAAGTGTGGGACAATGAATTGACAATTATTGGTGCCAAGTGTGGATAATGAATTGACAATTATTAATGTCAAATATGGGACAATGAATTTAAAGTTATTGGTGTCAGGTCTGGGACAATGAATTTCAATTTTTTGGTGTCAGGTCTGGGACAATGAATTAAATGTTATTGGTATCAAGTGTGGGACTTGAACTGACAAATGTTGGTGCCAAGTGAGGGATAATGAATTGACAATTATAGGTGCCAGGTGTGGGAGTGGGACACTGAATTTACAATTAATGGTATCAAGTTTGGGCAGGTCGTGTGACAATGAATTTACAATTATTGGTGTACAATGAACTGACAATTATTGGTGCCAAATGTGGGACAATGAATTGACAATTATTGGTGTAAGGTATGGGACAATGAACCGACAATTATTGGTGCCAAGTGTGGGACAATGAATTGACAATTATTGGTGCCAAGTGTGGGATAATGAATTGACAATTATTGGTGACAAATATGGGACAATGCATTAACAATGATTGGTGTCAGGTGTGGGACAATGAATTAAACATTGTTGGTGTCAAGTGTGGAACTTGAACTGACAATTATTGGTTCCAAGTGTAGGATAATGAATTGACAATTATAGGTGCCAGGTGTGGGAGTGGGCCACTGAATTTACAATTATCGGTGTCAAATTTGAGCAGGTCGTGTGACAATGAATTTACAATTATTGGTGTACAATGAACTGACAATTATTGGTGCCAAATGTGGGACAATGAATTGACAATTATTGGTGTAAGGTATGGGACAATGAACCGACAATTATTGGTGCCAAGTGTGGGACAATGAATTGACAATTATTGGTGCCAAGTGTGTGATATAAATGAATTGACAATTATTGGTGACAAATATGGGACAATGCATTAACAATTATTGGTGTCAGGTGTGGGACAATGAATTAAACATTTTTGGTGTCAAGTGTGGAACTTGAACTGACAATTATTGGTTCCAAGTGTGGGATAATGAATTGACAATTATTGGTGACAAATGTTGAAATGTGGTACAACGAATTTAAAATTATTGGTGTCAGGTCTGGGACAATGAATTTAAAATTATTGGTGTCAAGTGTGGGACTTAAACTGACAAATATTTGTGCCAAGTGTGGGTTATTGTATTGACAATTATATAAGTGCCAGGTGTGGGAGTGGGACACTGAATTTACAATTATTGGTGTCAAGTTTGGGCAGGTCGTGTAATAGGGGGGAGGTCAAATCAAAGCAAAATAGTTAAAATACCGACATTTTGAGCGCATATACTTTAATGAGCGTATGTGCCTAAACCTTAATTTGCAGAAGTGCGTATATATCGGCGCTTTCAAAAAATGAACGTGCGTCATCGTCACTTAATTACTAGTTCCGCGCATTTCACTTCATATTAATGGCGCAGCTCCGCGAACAACAACAAAACACGCTTGGGTGAAATATCCATAGCATTATGACAGTGACTTTATAGGCCTTTTTTGGCTTTTATATTTGGCTGGAGGGGGGGGGTGTAATAAAAATAATCACCATCTGAGTAGGGTTGGTCATAAGATTATTCGCTTTATCACCATCTGATTAGGGTTGGTCATAAGATTATTCGCTTTCGTTTAGGGTGGGGTCATAAAAATGATGACGATAAATGACATTTTGGGGACCCGCAACCCCCCTCCCCCAGCAAAGAAAACGGCAGCCCCCTCAATAGCATTTTTAACGCACCAACGGTAGTCATTTTGACGTGACCCTATCAACTCCACCACTACATCAATAGCACAACCAGCAACCCACTAGCTACGCGCGCATGTGCCCTCCAAAACAAATTAAAATTAGTTATTTTAGAAGCTTGTGTAGCCGAAATTTACCCACAATCATGGCAAAATTTAGCACAACATTTACTTCCTGACACCGTACTAAATGCCAACATCTTATAGCGCACGGAACTTAATTGTTTCATAAAGGGGTTTAGAATGCGTTTCCGCCCCCCCCCCCCCCCACCCGACCACTTACGCGGTCGGAGCTGCAGCTCCGCAGCTAATAACAAGATCCAAATTGTGCCCCGGCCCCCCCCCCCCCCCTTTTCAAAATACGTTCCACCGCACCTGGTGCTGGTGGGGTGGTAGTGGCTGTAGCGTTTGTTTTTGTCATTGTGGTGGTGTTGATGGGTTCAAAGTGGCTGTGGTTGTGTTGTGTTGATGGGTTCAAAGTGGTTGTGGTTGTGGTTGTGGGTGTGGTTGGTGCTGGTGGTGCTGGTTGGTTGTGGTGCTGGTTGGTGGTGGATGATGGTGGTGGTAGTGGTATTATCATGATTATAGTGGTGGTATGTTGGTAGTAATAATGTTGTTGGTGGTAGTGTGCTATTGGTTGTGCTTTTTGCATTTGTGGTGGTGGTGGTGCTTAGTTTTGCATTTGTGGTGGTGGGGTGTTGGTGGTGGTTTGGGGACAGTGTTGCTGCCGGTTTATGGTGTTGGTGTTGTTGGTGGTGATGTGGTGTTGATGCATGGTGGTGTAGTGGCTTGATGGTCTTACGTAGTTTATGGTGGCGTGCTAGAGGTGGTGTGGTATGGTGATGGTGATATTTCTCGAAAGATTCTATTTTGCTTAAAGGGACATTAAGTGGTGTTGAAAATTTTAAGTGTTTAAAAGTTTACTTCAGAATTCAAGATGAACATTAAAAATTGCCATTATTGTTGTTTCTACTAACAAAACCACAGCAAAATTTGATTAAAACAATATCATCGCTATTTATTGAAAAACGCCCTCTATGCAAATATGGTTCGCGTTATGTATCACGCGTACTGCAGGGGGATACTGTCGGACGTAAAATGCTCGTCCCGGCTGTACGAGCATTTTTGAATCGACGTTTTCTTGTACAAAGAGGGCTGATTTTTCTTAATCCTTATAGGTGTAAGTTCATACATGTAATACAATTATAAAAATATACTAATCCCAGTTTTTATCATAATTGAGGGCGCAGCCTCCAACACATCTCTTAGTGTCCCTTTAATTTATTTATTGGTGGTGTTGGTGTGGTGTGTGTTGTTGATTGTGGGGACGGGGTTGGTATGCTTATGGTGGTGCATTGATGGTAATGATGTTGGTGATGGTGGTATGTTGGTGTTTTGGTGTAATAGTAGTTGGGTAGTTTCGGGATGGCGATATTGGTAAAGTGGTGGTATGTTGGTGGTGATTGTGGTGGTGGTGTGTGTTGTAGGTTGTGCGTTTTGTGTTTGTGGTTGAGGTGGTGGTGGTGTGGGGACGACGGTTTTGTGTGATTATGGTGCTCGAGTGTTTATGGTGGTGCATTGAACTGTAATTACCTGCAAACGAGGACGCACATCAATTTTTTACATTCCAACTGCAGACACACCGCCAAACGAGGACGTCCTCGTTTCCCTGATAAGTGCAAAGTATTGCAAACAACATAAAAACGCTATTTAAACGAGGTCCTCTTTGGTGATACTCTCCCCCCATACACCCATTAGGCCTATGTTGGATAGCACACAGTCTAGTTGGCGGTTTGACACAGTGGCGTACCCAGCTTTGGAAACTGGGGGGCCACGACATAGTTGTACCGACGAAAGGTATGATGGGCACCAGTGGCGGATCCAGGATTAAAATTTACGGGGGGCTGAAAAAAGGAAGAAAAAAAAATCGTAAAAGGGCCCCGATTTTTTTTGCCGTCAGCTCGTGAAATTGGGGGGGGGGGGGGGGGGGGGGGGGGGGGCGTGGGGGTAGCGATGTGGTTGTCCCAAAACCGGCAAAAAAAATTGCAGGGTACAAGTGGCAAATGTACCGACGGAACCAGCTACCTATGTCTCTGAAAAAGGTTAAAGTGGTACACAAAAAAGGTATATTGTCAAATTTTACGGGGGCGCGTACACAAAAAAAGGTATATTGTAAAATTTTACGGGGGGCGCCCGCCCCCCTGTATCCGCCACTGGGCACGCCACTGGTTTGACACCCCAACACAACCGCCATTATGGTCCTCGGTGTGACGGTGTGTCCAGGTGGTTCCTCACTGGATTACCACGTTTGGTCCTCGTTTGCAGGTCATTACAAGTAGGGGGTGTGTGACGGTGTTGGTGTGCTTATGGTGTTGGGGTGTTTATGGTGGTTCGTTGATAATGATGGTAGTGATGGTGTGGTGGTGGTGGAAGTGGTGATATATTGATGTCTTTTATGGTGTGTTAGTGGTGGGGTGGGGTGGTTATGGTGATATTGATAAGTGGTATGTTGGTGGTGATGGCGGGTGGTGGTGTGTATTTTGTTTGCTATTTGTATTCGTGGTGGAGGGGTGGTGTGAAGGGACGGTGTTGGTGTGCTTATATAGCCTGTGTTTATGGTGGTGCGTTGATGGTAATGATGTTGGTGATGGTGGTATGTCGGTGTTTATGGTGTATAGTAGGTGGGCGGGTGGTTTGGTGATATTGGTAAAGTGGTGGTGTGTTGGTGGTGTTGGTGTGTGTTGTCGGTTGCGCTTTTTGTGTTTGTGGTGGAGGTGGTGGTGGGGATGGTATTGCTGTGCTTATGGTGCTGGGGTGTTTATAGCTGACCACGGTTTATTCCGTACGGGCCGTATAAATTAAATGTCCAATGTTTTTTAGCTGATAAAACAACGTCATTTTACAAAAATAAAGGACAAACAAAAGGCTCCAATGCCTGAACTCACGCGAGGCGTAAAAATAACTTCAATGCAAGCCAACCCTCAACTGTGACCGAGGAAGTTAGCAATTCGTTGGCGAACAGTGGCGTAACTAAACACCTCACATAAAGTATTAAAACACTTAAACATGATCGAATTAAAGAACGGCTCGAAAGGGTATGGATTAATAAAAGTACATAACCCAGTGCATAATTTTGTTCTGCACATCTCGATTGTTGAGATACGATGTTGCTTGCGGAGTTATAACTTATAGTCATTTTAATGGTTGTAGGTCCATTTTCAAAAGTGACAATCATCCCTATAGAAAGAGGTTTGTATTATTGTTTTGAATGATCAGGACACCCGTGTACAAAAATGCAACTGACACTCAGAAAATGAAGATAGTGTGTTCCTTAAACACAACACAGATTTATTGTTTTCATTCAACTTCAACTTTTCCTTGACCTTATCTTTATCTTCAGTACTTTGTGTGTCCACCATCATTATCCACAACAGCCAGTGGCGTACCCAGCTTTTGGAAACAGGGGGGCCACGACATAGTTGTACCGACGAAAGTCATGATGTACCGACTCCAAAAAAATCGTAAAGTTGCCCAATTTGTTTTCCGCCAGCAGCTGGAATCGTGAAAAGTGGGGGAGGAGTGACGTTGTCCTCAAATCGGTAGGAAAAAACCTCATGCATGCCAAACAATGTACCGACGGGGGTTATTCCCCCCCCCCCCCCTCCCCCCCCCCCTGGGTACGCCACTAACAACAGCGGTTACGCGTCGTCGCATGCTTCCTACATGAGATGTCTGATCTCCCGCTGGTCAATTTGTTGCCACTTCTTAACCGTGCTAACAATGATACGTCGTAGCCCTTCCAATGTTGTGTCAGGTTTGATGGAGTTGTTTACTTTCTTCTTTAAACTGTCCCACAATTGTTCCAGAGGATTTAGATCTGGACTTTTGGAAGGTCAGTCAAGGGTCTCGATCCTCTAGAATTGAGTGGTGACAGCCGCTGTCTGGGGTATAGCATTGTCTTGCATCAGGTTGAATTCATCACTATACATCACCAGCATATGGCACAACTTGTGATCGCAAAACCTCGTCGATGTACTTCTGTGCATGTGCAGTCACTCCTCCTTTGAGAATAATGAGGTAAGTCTTTCCCTCTGCACTTATTCCCGCCCATACCATAAGGCTTCCACCTCCAAATGTTTCTACCCCTTGGATGCAATCATCATCCAATCGTTCTCCTGTTTCTCTCCAAGCACGTATTCTACCGTCCATCATTCGTAGACATACTCTCGACTCGTGAAAAGGACATTTGCCCATCGCCGGCGACTCCATCTTGCATGAGCTCTGGCAAATTTAAGGCGGGCCTGTTTCCCGGCCCCCCAACTCAACACAAAAGTTGGTAACCATGACTGTTCTAAAAACCGCGGAAAAGGGGTATATTTTCAATTGTTAGCGCTGACAGCAAAATCATGAAAATAGGGGGTATTTCAGGAATTAGTCTCCGCGAAATTCGAAAAAAGGGGTATTTTACGAAGAGGAAAAAAACCAAAAACATCACGGGGTACACCAGTTTATAACACAGGACCATAAATGCCTGTTACCATGGTTACTGTTGGAAGCAACAAGTTTTTATCCATAATATATGTATAAAGTGTCTTTGAAAAGATGGGTTTGAAATGATAGTCATTGAAAACCAAAAAAAGGGGGTAATTTTCACCCCAATTTTGTCCGCGTTTTTGCCAAAAAAGGGGGGTTAAATTGTTGAAAAATCCTTGCAAAGGGGTACTTTGAAAAAATGAAGAACAGTCATGGTTACCAACTTTTGTGTTGAGTTGGGGGGCCGGGGCCTGTTTACGCCGTTGAAGAAGTCGGCACTTCTTGACCATACGTCTGGATCTCAATCCAACGCTGTGTAGCCTGTTGCGTACGGTTTGGAGGCATATCTGATTCTGAGCTTGACCTCTCCTCCTATATGGACACGGCGTCTAATCTGACGAGCTGTGCAATAAAAGAGACAAAAAACTTACGAAAGTAAAACATGTCAGTTATTTCATTTTCATAATACTGGACAATAATGTTTTTCTTCAAATCATTTCACTTAACGTAAATCCTAAAGATAGGTCGAATCATGGCTCACCTGTACGTTCTCTTGTCTGCCGCTTTATTAATGATGGGCGCATCCTGTGCTGCAGAGGTTACCCTGGAGCGACCACTTCTTGGGAGATCATCGACATTACCAGAAGCCTGGTAACGATCCCGCCATGACCACTGTTGATGGTGATGTCCCAACTTGACGAGCTGTAGCTCTCAGCGAAAAACCAGATTTCTAAAAGGTCAATAATTCGACCTCTTTGATATTTAGTCAATTCCGCCATTGCTGCATTTGGGTGTTCCCTTTTCCTAAACTAGTGGCTTTTGTTCCAAATGCAGAGCGATAACCCCTCCCCTATTGTTATTGAATGGTGATGGTTATCTTGATCGATCCAACATGCAACAAACAAGCGATTTAAATTCAAAAGAAAAGGCGGGTGTATGGGTATATGAAGAGCTTTTTTTTGCATAAGGGCTTACAGACCACTCCTACATGTTACTCATTTTGCATAATTAATTAATAAAATTATATGGCTGTCCTCATGACTTGAATGAGTGCATCCATGCACGCCTATTGAGGCACAACAATACAAGCCACATTCCACATAATGAATAGCCATCAATTCAATAATGCAAAATGAGTAACAGGTATAGAAGTAGCCTTGGTTGCAGGCTGATCACTCACCCCCTTTTACACTATACATTACTACTACAGTTGAAACTGCTGTACTTATTATTTCCTGCCACAGAACAATTTTGCTATAAACTGGATACAGGTACAATAAGCAGACTGTGTCCCCGGGCTGTGTCCCAGCCTACATACCTACACATCCCTAGCCCAATCAGCCTTGGTACTTCTGTAATTAGTTCTACAGTGTTTCAAATAATGCTGAAGGGAAAATTTTGAGCCAATCCACTGACCATTCTCTAGGGCCTGTGGCCAATGAAATTCACCTTGTAACCATAGTGATCTCAGCCTTACTGCTACTGGTATTGTACAGGCACACATCATTTTATTTGTAGGGGTATAAGTAGGGGGAAATAAATTACTGATGATGGTTCAGGTTGTTTTATGACACATGGAACTATTGAATATGGTTACACATTGATTTCTCTATCAAAGCTTCACTAGATGACGATTCTTTATTCTACAACTTGCAAATAAAAGAAATATATACATGTAATATGATTTTGTCACAACCCATTGAAAAATGGAATATGCTTTCAACATTTTGATTGGCACATCAGAAGACACACCTCTATAGCTGGACATCTGGCACTAATAACAGAAGCGTCAAGTCTCGGTGTGCGAGCAGATCAGTAACCTGGGTAGATTGGTGACTGGGGTAGTAGATGGCTCAACAGTGGCTAGGGTCAATGTTGTGACCTTATATCTAAGGACATTATTGTAAAGTGTCATGACTGGCATACTAAAAGGTAATTAGCAAAAATAAGATGGAAGATGGAAATGACTAACAAGAGAGACTTGAAGCAAGTCTAGTATAGAAGCGGATATAGACCCTTTTGCAACATAGCTCTTCATATGTAGAGATGATCTTATTGGCTGGTCAACATCCAACCAGATCAATACAAACCTGCCTCTAAAGGGTTCAACAAAAGAAAGTATACCACTTTGTTTATGTCATTTTGAGTAACATTCATTTTTGTTTTGACCAAACAGGCTAGATAGGCATTTAGATGAATCTTTTAGGCATAAATTTGCCCCTAACAACAAAGACAAACCATGATTAGCACCATTTAAAGAAAAAATTCCCATTTTCAAAAGTCTCATTTCCAATACACAGCACGAGAAGAAAGGACCAATTGGGGTCTCTCTCTGTGTGTGTATATCAGCCAGGATTTACGGGGCTATCGATCGCACAGCGCAAATGCATTGGGTCGTACGACATTGTGTGTGTTAAAACCCCTATCATTATTTACTTTAAATATTTGAATTCCTCATGAGTTGGATATTGGTAATATCCAACTCCATGGGTTTTTGGGATTATTTAATTTCGTTGTACCTATGTGATATTCAGAATTTTTCGATAGCATAAAATATCAAATTTTGGCGCGCTGTGCGCACATGTTATCACCATATTAGGTATAATTAGACAAAATGTTGCAATTTGCTTACCAAATTAGTTAAAATTAGACCAAATTTGACAGTTTTTATAGCGAAAATGGCAAAAACAATGTGCGCATTTTAATCCTCGCCCCCCCCCCCTACATTTTTCTTGCCCCCCCCCCCCCCCCCCCACCCCACCTCCCCCAAATTTATGATGCTGGTGTCGCCACTGAACGTATCGTCTTCTTGCTACATGTATGCATCCATCATGTCCATATCTCATGTGATGGCGGTACGCGAAATCCAAGTGACGACAGACTGACGACTAAAAATGGTATGAAGAAAAAAAGCCGCTCCTAGAGAAGTGTCTTAAGATGATTTTGGTGCAATTTCGGCATTTTTTACCAAAAACTGATTTTGCACGTTGTCCGTGAGCCAAAAAGCTGATTTTTGTGTTCAAAATTTTAAGAATTAGCATTTACTGACAAATATCCTTTCCAATAATGTACTTTTATATACATCACATTATTAAATAGTTCAAAAGCAGCGCTTGATGATGTTTATATTTCTTTTGAGTTAACAAATTACTGAAATACATCATTTAATTCAAAATATTTCTAAGAGCTTCTAGGAGGGCTACAAATTGACACTTCATTCACCACAATATCAAGAACAAAACTAAATTAAAAGATCACACTTCAAAAATTGGCATTTCTAAAACTTAAATGGTCCAGTATGACGTTTTAACGTCACAATAATATTTTGAATATTTATGTTATAATGTTGAAACCTGTTGAAAAAATGAGCACGAATCCAGCAAACAATTTCAGTTTTGAACTAAAATGGTCCAGAAAAAACGTTCCTAAAGCAATCTTGAATAATGATAATAATATTGAAATTAATACGTGCAAAAATTGGTATTCTTAATTGCTAAAAAGGAAAACGTCCCCCATATTACAATTATGGGGACGGTGACTCTGTAACCTCCCCCCCCCCATTTGCGCCGCCCATATATGCCCCTACCCCTTATCTTCCTCTTTCTTCTCCTCTTCTCCTTTTTTTAAAACTCTTTTGTCAATGGGGGAGGGGGCATGGCCTGCTGGGCCCTCTGGATACGCCACTGCCCACTCGCAGCAAGTTAAAGGTACAGGGTGAGTCAAAAAATGCAATTAGTGGAAAGAAGCCATCTTGTTTTCAAAACCAGGCTAATGTTAGAATTTTTTTAAACATTATAAGAATAACATATTTGTTACTAATTTTATGTGAAGTCAATCGCATTTTTCGTTTGCCTTTAGTGAACCTTTTTTACCCATGTACCTATTTCATACGCTTGTCCACGAAACACCTAAAACATGCAAAAGATGGCAAAATGCGTCTTTCATTAAAATTTGAAAATTCAAGTAAATTTGTGATATAATTGGAATTTAATGTATCCTTTATTGTTTACATGGGAGATAAAATAATCAATTTACATACCCCCATGCTATATGGATTGCTTATAATGTTCTAAATTTGAATAAAAATGAAATTATTCCAAATTTTTGTTGGCGGGATATTCAAATGTGAACATGAAATGTGTGCAATTTCAACTGAAAATCACCATGCTCGTGGACAAACAGGTAAATTAGGTTGTGCAGCAAATAAGTTTACCAAAGACAAACGAAAAATGCGATTGACTTCATTTTAGAGTCAAGAACAAATATATCATTCTTGCAACGTTTAAGAAATTTCAAACTTCAACTTGGTTTTCAAAAAGAGATGGCTTCTTTCCACTATTGCAGGTTTTTTTACTCACCCAAAAGTGCCAGGGTGTATCAGAAAGAACTGTACCGAGGCAATATGATTTATTACGGTATGAATTCGATTGATATTGTTTGTTCAAACCATTTTCACATACTAGCGGCACGCCCGTCCTTCGGACGGGCTTTCCCGCTAGGGAGTAGGGCCTACCAGATAGAACACCTACAAAATAAAACAACTTAAAGTGTTGGAAAATTTATAACGAAACTCATAGGAATAGAACAATATTTAAAACATTTTTGTTTTAAATCAAAAGGTTTTGTAGTAGGCCTAATTTAAAAGTTTTCAAATTTCAATTAAAAAAACTTGAAAAAGCACCTCCCCCACCCCATCCCCCCCCCGCCCGCCCACCTCCCGTGGCATATTTCAACTCCAAGGCTTAAACCTTAACCATCTCCCGTAACCCATCCGTCCCTCCCCGCCCTGTCCCCGCCCCGCCCGCTCCCGCCCCGTGGCATATCCGTTACGCAATTTACAATTTAGCACAGTATCAAATCCCACATCTGACATCATCGATGTGCAATTTAATAATACATTTCTTTATTAACCCCATCCCAAACCACATAACCCTAACATAGGCCATAAGAGGATCATTACACACAACCCCTAACCCGTCACCCGCTCCCGCCCCCGCCACGTGGCTTAACCAACCGTAACCAACTCCCGTGGCGCAGCGTATTTCTCCAATATTTGCCCGCCCGCCTTTGTAGGCGTGCGTGGGTGTAGTGCGTGCGCGTTTATTTTGCATGGCGCACTGCGACGCGTTTTGTGTTACGCGCGCCGACTGCATGGTTACAGTGTACGCAGAGAAAAACAAACATGGGCCGTAAAAAATAGTCTCAAAAGCCGGGCTGAAAAGGCCCTAAATTGCCATAATTTTGCTCATATCTCGGTCAATTCTGTACGGTTTTCGGCCATTTATAGCTTATAACACTCACATTATAATCATCTTTTATTCAGTGCAATGTTCACGGCGTTTAGTTGCAAACTGAGAGAGCCTTTTATGGATACATACATAGTCACACCATAAGACAAATTATAGTAAGATATCTTGCGCAAACGCCCAGCTTTCATAAACAATTTAAATGTTGAACATTTCTGATGGAAAATACAGACTTTCTGGTAAAGATGGTAGATTTCAACTTTGATCGAAATGATAAATGAAAAAAGTCTGTGAAATTACTAACCCTACCTGAGATATCCATCCGTCCATCATGTCCATAGGACAGGGTTTATTTTTGGTCGCCATATCTCAACTTTTCACATCACTTGTATAACTATTTATTATTTGCATATATTTGTGGGTGAAGTTGGAAATAAATTTTGATTTTTAATCTGCAAATAAATCAGGATTTGTTCTACTTGAGTGGTTTTAACTTTCCTTTATTTGGCGGGAGTTTTGAATAATATTGCTTATAAATGTGGTGTGGGCTACATTGTTTCAAATGTTGTGGTAGTGGTACAGAGGATTGAAATTGAAAATACGTTTTTCATCGATTTTCGATTATGTCTTGCCACACGAGAACAAAAAGAGATATCTCAATGAAATTAACATATGATATAGGAAACATGTTCACCTTTATATGCAGGTGTTTAAATTTAAAACAATTATCATTTTGTATTTTTGATGTATTTTAGAAACACGGTACGGTTCTTTCTGATACACCCTGTAGTTGAACTTACATAGAGGAAAGGTTACTCATGATTTAATGTATTGTATATAAAGGGCAAAACCAGTCAAAACATTGATGTAAACAAAGGTTGCTTTAAATGCTTAAAGGTCGATGTTCTGATTGCTGGCCCGTTTTTCAACTTGATGTTTCTTACTATTTTACATGAAAGGTCATCCTTAAAATTATCGCATTCCAAAGTTCAGGCATGAGAATGGAGTTTTTGAAAATAGCAGTAAAAAGCAGGAAAGTGGTGAAAATTCCTGAAAAAGCGCGTCAAATTGGGCAAAAAACAGGCTGAAATTAAATAAAACTGCGTACATTTTGACTGAAAAAAGCAGGAATTCTTGCTTTTGCCTGAAGATTCTCACGCCTGAAAGTTCTAGCATAACTTCTCGCTTCATGGTTTGAGTTTATAACACCAATGGTTCTTATTTTAGAAGCACAAGGTCACAAGAAATGTGCCCATTGAGTAATACACAAACTGGCGGGTAGTTAACCACCTTTGGCAGTAATTCACCACATAGCCTAATTTCTAAAAGAAACATTTCTGGCCCTGAGATTTTACAGACATATTGAGACAAATATGAGGATTCATCTGTTATCAAAATATCTTGATGTGAAAAATAAATCATATATAGAAGTGATCAGAACATGTACACCTTTAAACGTTAAAGGCCCTTTTTGAAGCGTTTGTAGCAATCATTGATCATTAATGAATAGTGCTAGTGCTGGAGGGAAACCAGTTTTTCACCTTACTCGTAGTACTCATAGATTCAAGAAAGTAATAATTATGTTTTAGCTTTTATTTGACCAAAACATGCCAATGTCACAATTTTTCAAAATGTAAAAAACGTATTTGGATAAGAAACTTTAGGCCTAGTAAAAAAAGTTCCATGTTTCCAGTCCCCGCCCGCTTTCGTTTTTAGCCGCCGCCTCCTTTTTTAATATTTAAACAAAGTATAATACTATCTTGGTTTGTTGAAATAATTTAGAAATACTTTCATTAATTCGAAAGACATTTTTCATTTTAAACAACGATCAAGACACATACAGTTTTGAATTATTTTTAACATTTGAAAAATACCTAAATTAAGTAAATAATCATTAAATAGGGGAAGAGAAGTGTTGACTGTAACATAATAAAACACTGATTTGTAAATGTTTGTATATATATTTATTTCAATTTTGTTTATTTATTAAATTGAGTTTAAATTATGTTGAACAGCATTCAAAACTTTTGTAATTTTATCCATCATTCATAAATGAAATATCTTTCTTTATCAGATCACAGGCAGGCATAGGCTACAAACAACAATTATAATTTTATTTGACCCAAATTGATGAGAAAAAAAAAATATATATGCAAACATTTAGTTACAAATCTTTACATTGTTACCGTATATCATTTTACAGGCAACACGTCTATTGCCAAAAATAATTATCAAAATGTACTTAATTTTTATATGTTTTTTTGTTTCTCTGGCAAGTATAGTGGAAAATCTCTGCGTAGAAGTGTCTCCAACACAGTCAGTTGGTCACTTTCGACTTGTCGGCCATCTTGGAAACAAATAGCAAAAAATTGGAAAATAGTAAATAGTAAGACCCTCCCTCCTCCTTCTTTTAAAAGTCCGGACAGGAAACATGTTATTTATTTTTACTATGCCTTAGCACCCCAGGGTCATCATAATGCCCAAACAAACTTGTTATGTTGTTCTCGACCGCCCGCTCGTCAGATTTAGGGCCGCTCCTTTTTTTCTTCAGATTTTTTATTAAACAAATCGGGGGTTTTTCAGATTTTCTTTTTCTTTCAGATTTTTTTTAAAAACAGTTTTAATGGCTTTGAATATTAAATTAAGTGTTTATAACATATATGTGCGACTCTAAGAGTGATTTCAACTTCTTGTTGGCTGAATTTTGAGCTTCTGCTGGTAAAATAAAATAAATAAAAATTAAAAAAAATCCGCCCGCCCGCCCCTCCTCTCTGAAAGCTATGGAGGACAACATAACAAAAGAAATTGGCCAAATTATCAATTCATTGTGGGCATCGTTTTAAGAGCAAGGTGAGATAATAAAATAAAAGATTGATTTTAATGAACGACCTTTCATAACCTTTTGCCCCCTTTCAGGGCTATTGACTGGCTAGACAAGCGCGATTACAACCTTCCCGATATACTTCACAATAATTTTCGAGGACAATCGACATGTTAATAACACACTGACTTGAAAAAATAGTTTGACAATACGCTGCTTTATTTTAAAACAATGCTTATTTCAAAAGTGTTACGCAAAGGCTTTCAGAATGTCTTTACATGTGTACGACCGGTATTTGTTAGACTATCAAATACTTTAAACGTATTTATTGTTGGGTCACACAACATCCTCATTATTTTTCTCTCTTCTCTCCCCTCTAGGCTTTAGTGTTTCAATCCATCTCAAAAAGTTCTCGACCACGCCCACATGCATTAACCTGTTAAAAAAATACTTGGTCTTTTTACGTAAAAAACTGAAGAAAAAAGAGTGTTAACCTCCATGATCTTTGTGTGCCCCCCCCCCCCCCCCCACCCCTCCTTCCTCTGCAGCTACCATCAGACCCCACCCCCCTCCCCCCACCCCAAACCCCACAAAATAGGATCACCTTTTAACTGGTCTGATAAATAAAATAAATTATCCCATTTCAAACCTATTTTTGGTAAATTAATAATGGGTCTTATATCTAAACATTTACCCTCCCGAAAACAATTTGCAATTATTCGAAAATTAGCAGGTCTATAAATACCCTGAAATTTAATTTGCTAATCTTCCAGAATTTCTTACGCAAAACCGGTTAAAAATGTTGGAAAATTACAGGTACAGGTTAGAGGTAAACATATTGGTCGATAACTCATAAAAATGTGTTAATATTAGAGTGATATTTTTATTTTTTCGGTGGCACATCCCTACCATAAACAAGTATCACTAAACAATAAACTAAGACTTCAGTCTCAGTTTCAGTACAAATCATTCGACGAATTGATAGATAACATTATCTCGGTGGTATATAAAAACGTTTTACGTTAAAGGCACGCTATTTCTTATCCACAATTGGAAACCAAAAATACTTGGGATGAGCAAACTCTAAAATTGGTCAATTCTTAATTCACTCAGTACTTTAACACTTACTACACCTAAGTAATATTTTACAAAATAATATCTTACAATAAATATACATTTCAATTAAATAAAATGAGTTTAGAACTGTTCAGTTCTGCTTCTGTTATGGTCTCAGGTTATAGGCATCCAAAGTGTGTTCTTGGCGTGTCCGGGAGTGGTAAGTCACACTTGACATGCTTGATATAAAACGGGCAGCTGTAAAAGACAGAAAACTGAAAGGCAGAAAAAGCTGAAAAGACTGAAAAATTTAGAGTTATGATTTTGTGAGTAGCCTTCTGAAGGTGCATGAGTTTGCATGTTTTCAGACTATGGAAAGTATTGTTTACCAATGATCACATGAAACATGGGTTGAACTTTCTGTTTACAGACTATAGTAAGTTATGCCTTTTATGTTATCACCCATACATGAAATGTATGTGTTATGACTTTATGTAAACATTTCATGGTGGTCATCGTATAGATCATTAACATTTTACCACATGTGTTATATTTCAACATGAATTTGATGTAGGTACATGTATTTATAACACTATTAGGCCGAAATAATATTTGCTGTGTTGCCCTGAACCACCAACCCTAAAATCTCAAAAATCAGGGTCAAATTTCATTTTTTTTTGTGGTGGTGGGGTTAGAGGGTGTAATTTATAATAGGACAGGGGGTAATATGGACCCCAACAGAGGGTGTATCAGCCAATCTATCAAATTACTCGCTTTTTCAGTAAATTACAGTGGGGAAATATGGCATACCCAAACTTCCATTTCCCCCTGAAAATCAAATGGTGTGCTCTACGTCTTCAAAGGCATGTTACAATTATAATTACTTTATTTTATATTTTAAAAAAGTTATATATTTATTTGTTTGGTTTTGATAATACTTTTCAGCAACAAAATCTATAATCGTTTTAACATTTAATTTTATAAAAATAACAACAACAGAAATACTGCCCTATGATATGCAATGACAGGAAACATAACTTTAATTGTTTGTAGGCCTTATCACAGTAGCAAATAATATTGTAATTAAGCAGCTCAATCAATGTATCCCAAGGGAACAATAAATCTGTGTTGGGGTTTTGTATAAAAGAGTCAATTGTACAGCCATTTCACAGTGTGACGACACATATCCTTGGTTTAGACTTGTACAACAGTCATGACAATACAGAAGTTATAACCATCAAGCCTACAAAACTCAACTCGGGTAACTCACGAAATCATAACTCTAAATTTTTCAGTCTTTTCTGCTTTTTCTGTCTTTCATTTTTCTGTCTTTTACAGCTGCCGATATAAAACTGACAATTTTATATAGTGTATATTTTGGAAAACAGTTATATTTTGTTAATGTTCCGACAGGATGTTGTGAAAAACGACATTTCCATTATATAATATCACTTGACTAAAATGGTACACCCCGTAAACACAGTAAAACCTCAAATCGAAGTGTATGTCATACCAGAGAAGAAGCTCCCTCACCTTCTCTGCATAGTCATGTATAAGTAATATTTTATTTTTGCACCGCATTAACTTAAGTTATATATAGCCTACTTAAATCTGTTTCGGCATTATAAAGATAATCAAATCCTACCGCCAATGATAAGCACAATGTGTATAAGGATGCATATTATAACTCCCGGCTGCGAATTTATTAACCGTAAACAACATTTGGCCAAACACTGTATGTACTGTATAACCAGTCTCATCATGTATACTATACGCTTTATTCCGTCAAGGTATCAAATGTTGTTTACGGTAAATAATATCGCCTCCCGGCTGATCTCAATTACGAACACACAATATGATGGAACATTAGGCAAAATAAAAATAAATATATGTTTAGCGTCCCCTCCTGCTCCTTTTTGGGGTCTGTTTCAAATTTCTTTTATTTTTTCATTATTCCAGTCATAACTTTTTTGTTCAGGTGTTTCAGAGTTTAAGATGTTTGTAAAAGCTTTCTTTCTTTCTTTAATATGCATTTTAAACAAATTTTGTGGTGACAAACCCCTCAGAACCGGTTAACCATGAAATAAAAATAATTTAAAGAAGCCTCCTCCTCTTTCAGGTTCACAAAGTTTGTCGCTATGTCAGGACGATTTTGCTCCAAAAAGTGCCAAAAATAAAAAGGGCCTCCTCCTTCCTTTTTTTGAAAAAGTCAGGACGCTAAACATGTAAACTTATTTTTTTATTTGGCCTTACTTCCAAGTTTATACAAGTTTCTCATCCTCTGGAATATCTGACAAAAAACCACCCCCGTTGGAACGAGGTAGAACCTGGGGGTAGAACTTGTTATTAAACCATGCGAAATCCCCTTATAAGTTATAACCATTGTGGTGTTATTGCGTGATTGGTGCGTTGTTGAATTAAGGCTCATTGAACCATACTTTCATGATTGAACCATGAAAAAGTACTTTACATATGATTGGTACTCAAAAACAAAAATATCTTTCAAAAATAATCTAAAAATTCCTGAAAGGAATTGCGAGCATCGAAAAACTAATCAAATTTTTACTTGGCCTCCTTCCCCACTGACTCCCGGACATTTACTTTTAGCAAGAAATTACGCAATCATAAGGTCGATACCAACCGACTAAATACACACATGGAGCAAATTATAAATGGTTAATTCATCGTGTAAGAAAAAATCGGTTAGTTACGTCATTATTACATAACATCCTGTCGATGGAACTCATATAACATAAATAAAAAGAGCTATGTTATAACGTCCGTGTACTCAACCATGTCTTGTTGATTATTGATGTAACTACACAGCCTTGATGGGGGAATTTTTAATAAACATGAAAAGATGGTTTTACGCAACATTGCATAATTGGGAAGGGCATTCTTACGTAATGCAACATAATGAATGAGCCAACCACAAACAAACGCTCAAGGTAAAGCGAGCAACTCTGTTAGAGTCCTCCTTTGTCTCTATGTTCACCAAGAGATAAAAGGCTCAATATTCTGTCCATGAGGTGAACCGTGAACATTATTGATGATGGAGGGATAAGTAGAACACCAACTTGATTACGTGATTTCGGCGCCACGCCGATAGTGTACGTGACGACCTTACACCAAGGACCAGAATTTGAGAACCAGAACCCTCAAATACGCTACCTGTCCTTGCCCTGTTTCTCGGGCTGTTTCTGCCTTTGAAATTAATTGTTTTTACCAAATTTGCCATTAACAATCAATTGAATTGTATTCAAGTTATTAGCTTATATTTGAGTCATATGTCGTACGGCAACATTGGCCTAAATTTGAGTCATCTCATATTTGGTTTTTTGTGTGTGTATTCTTATATAACTAATAAGTAATATACATGTACATGTATACACATAGACAAAAACAAAGTTTTATAATAGCGCTATTTTACATCTAGAACATTATACAGCATTCACAACATTCTATCTCCCAACACTTTAACGTCATTTTGTAATTTTGTTCATTATACCTTCAAGCAGGGAGGTGTCAAATTTGACACCTCCCTGCTTCAAGCAAATGCTTAAAACCAGTTCTTATGAAATTCGGAAGTTTTGGAGGAATCAATCGGCACGACTTCATTTAGCTTAAACATGTTAAAACCCCGCTTAAACTTCACATATTATTTCCAAAACGACCGCCAATACCGATATGATTCATGATTGTATTATCATTAAAAAACAAAAAGTTCATAATAACATTAAATAAAAGATAACATTAATGTAAAGTGTTGAGTTTTAGGGGGTGCGCTTTAGTCTGATAATGAAAAATAAGAGAACAACGGTAATATTTTCAAAGGATATTCACTCACTCAGTGATAATATCCATACGATTGCTATCAGTATCAATTGAGCATGTACATTATAATAGGTCTATAATAATCATTTCAAAATATTTGAATCAAATTATTTCAACATAAAATACCATTTTAAGGTGACGCGATGACGTCACGTGAGCTATTTGTAATATAAAGTGAGTTGTCAGCACGAAAATCTATCATTAATGATCAAAACACATAATTTTCTTACAATATTACCTTGCTTTTGTCCCAAATAATCGGCAAAAATGACGATTTTAGTTACAAATATTATAAAACTGGATCATATCAAACCATAAATAACGAGTCGAGTGTTTTTAAATTTTCAAACATGTGTCCGATGCCAGCACCAGTAGAAAAAACGGCATCAAAGAAAGAGTTTCTCATTTCTTGTACAATGGAGAAATGATTGTTAATACATAATATACAATTGAAACAAAAACGACATATTTTATACAAACAAAATGTTTGACACATTGTATGGGGCCGGGGGTGTGTAGACTTATTTGTTTTTGCTGTAGAGCGCTGCTCTGAGTTTGACAGTTTCCTCTTTGAGTGCAGCTACTTCAATTCGGAGCCTCATGTTCTCCTGTTCAAGCAACGCGGCTCGGATCGCAATTTGGTCTTCCTTCGCTCTTCTGGAATCACGACTTCGTTTTGCAGCTTCGTTATTCTTCCGCCTTCTCTCCCAATAATGATCGTCTTTCGAGTTCTCTTCGCGCGGGGATCTGTCTTTCTTCTTTTTACTTGAGTTCGATGACGGTTTAGGTGCAATTCGTTGCAATTCTTTCCTGGGTAACTGTACTTGAGTGTGTTCAATAGATATGGGCGAGGAAGCAAGCGCAGCTCGCTTCTTGATTTTTTCAATAGTTGTTTCAAGGAGATCCCCAGCTGATCCAGTATCGCTACCAGCGCTAATGCTACCGGGGGTCATGGCTTCATCGCTGATCCGCTTTCCACCTTGATTCCATTGTGAGTCTTTCGAGTTTTAGTCTTTTGCAGAAGCTTGTCTGCTTCTGTGGCAAGAGTCATAAGATGAGCGTGGTTGATCCGCCGTTTGAATTGGCTGTCTTAACTGTTGACGTTGGAAGGGCGACGGTGGGCACGGATAAAGGCACGGCGGCACCACCATTGGGTCCCGATAAAGCGACAGGCACAGCAGATAAGTTTAGGGCTGATGCGGTAGTGGAAGGAAAACCTCCCATAAGTTCTCGGTTAGTATTATATGCTTTGAAAGGCCTCACATATTTGCCATTCACAGCGGAAGGAATGATATCCTTCAAGTCTGGCACTGTTGCCGTTCCATTTGGCCGAGATGTTTGGGCAGCAATAACAATTTGTTGAGCCAAAGAAGGCTCTTTATCTTCGTTCTTCAACGCTTCTCCGAAGTCCATAGGCGGATCATATTGGTTATCTTCGCTATCTGAATCCTCTTCCTCAAGGCCGGGTTCAATTTTGATTTTTCTCTTCACCAACGCCAATGGTTCATCGGCCGGCGGTTCCTGGCACCGCATCATGCCCTCAGCACCATCAGCTGATGATGTTGGACTGGTGGTCAAACCAGCAGGCAAATCGGCCTCCATCTTGTCCCCTTCCTCAAATCTCCACCTGTCAAGAAAGAGACGCATAATATCAGATGTGTGTATTGTGTACGTATCAAAACGGTAAGTTTGCATCAAAATGGCATCACATGAAACCTCCCAACATAGCGTAAAGAGACGGAGCAATGTAAACTGACGATCAACGGCCTCTATTCAAGAGTACTAATAACTGTTTATCTCTCTATCGATCAAAGTGAGTTTTTTATGGCATGCCAGAGCAGACATAAATGCGTGGTCTACGCTCACACGATGTGTTCACCCACACACGATCAGGTCACGCTCACACGAGATCTGGTTCTACACACGACGATCATGTTCTACACACGACGATCTGGTTCTACGCGCACGACGATCTGGTTCTACGTGCACGACGATCTGGTTCTACGCGCACGACGATCTGGTTCTACA
>CM069441.1:27071058-27158744 GCA_035610835.1 Ophiura sarsii
CTATCCTACTTATTGACTATTGATTCCCTATTTTATGATTGATCCGCGATTTCTTTCATCTTTTAACACTCATTACGGATTAACCTATCTGGAGATTAACTTTCATCTTCACATCTATTAATGGATTATTGATATTACCACTTATATTACGTCAATATTTATTAATACTTGATCTTGATCATTTAATATTTTTTATAATTAGATGTACACCAGTTGGTGAGCATGAAATTGTCAGTTACAATGTATAAGTAAATATCAATTTAACCGCTTGTTTTCAACATAATCCGCTCTTCCTAGGAAATTAGCACTTATGACACGGGCAGTGCGTTATCTGATTTTAAAGTGAAGTTTAGATTTCAATCAAATCGGCCAAACCCTACAGTACCCGCTACAATACTGAGTCTACGTTATATATGTGCATTGATCTGTAAGTTGCCATGCAGTTGCAAATATCCGGTGCCCCTCTTTACCCCAAATTTAATTTAACAAAGGGAAATTGAAAGAGACAACCAACATCATACATAATACACCTATCAGTTGTAAGACGCACCCTATGACCCCCGGGAGTGGTGCGTCACTTTACCGAGGTGCGTCGACTTCTCATGTACCATGACGCACCCTGTGTCAAAAAAACGACGGACCATTGCCTTCCAAATACGCACCCTCCGTCAATTTTTGGACGCACCATTGGTGGATTCTGACGGACAATGACGACGCACCCCGTCGTCAGATATCGTTGACTATAACTGGATAAAACACGATGACTACTGGAAATGAAACTACTTTTAATTCACGGGGGATCTGCCCTTATTCGATGTTGTCACCCTGGCCGTCGAATAATTATATAGACTCCAGACCGGGACCGGGATGGACCATGGACGGAACCAAGAGGAGAACTTTTATATGCACAATGTTATGTCTGACTGGTCTGGTCTAAAATTCATAAAATATTTAACTGATTATCATAAACGTCTGGATGAGGATGAAACAATTTCGAGAACATTCTGCCCATTCTGCTTTCGACCCGTTCAGTGGCGTAACCAGGAGGTGGGGTGGGGTGGGGGACTGGGGGTGGGGACTGGGGGTGGGGGACTGGGGGTGGGGTGGGCGGCGGGCATCCTTCATCCCTTTATGTTATACATGTAGGCTTGCGCTTATGCAATAAGGTAAGTAGAAAATTGGGTTCTCGAACGGTGTATAACCAAAATTGGGTTCTCGAAAGTGTATTTAAACATTTGAACTTCGGATTGGAAATTACACCTTCTATAAACCATCAAAGGATTGAAGGGAGCACTTTAAAAATACCAAAAACATTTCTAATTTAATCATCAATATCACCCATATACTTCGAGAAAAGGCACCTAAAAAGGCGGAACATACACGTACCGCTATTGTGATAAGTCCCCCCGGGGCTCCCCCCTCCTACCGTTATGCCCCCCCCCCCCCCCCCCCTAAAAATGGGTACCGTTTTTTCCAAAAACACCCTGAAAGGGTAGGGGTTTTTGAATCTCGAGCGGCACCCCCCCCCCCCCCCCCCCCCCCCGACCAAACCAAATCCGAGTACCGGGGGGCTGTGGCCTGTGATCAAGGGAGTGGCCATAACCAGTCATATCGGAGACTGTCATTTCATTTCGGTGATTTCGGTGATGGGGACAACAGTGGCGGATCCAGGATTAAGATTTACGGGGTGGGGGGGGGGGGGGGGGCTGACCAAGACTGTTTTGTAATTGGTACCAAATCGTAAAAGGTCCCCAACATGAAAGGTACAGTGGTACACAAAAAAAGGTATATTGTCAAATTTTACGAGGGGCGCCCGCCAACCCCACCCCCCCCCCCCCCCCCCCCCCCCCCCCCTCCCCCGGACGGTATATCCGCCACTGGACAGGGTGGAAAGCCTGGCAGGGGATGCCCCGGCTCTCTCAGCTGGGCCTGGCCTCGAATGTATTTTAAATACATTCGAGGCCAGATGTTAAGGGTTGATAATAACAACCCTTAACACCATTTGGCCTTTTTTCCGGGCGGCTGGGCTCTATTAAAAATAGTGTTTTGTTTTGTTCATCAAATATCTCCCAGTTTTTTTTCTCTCTTTTAATACCCGATTTTTGTTGTTTGATGTCTGTGTCCGTGAGCTTGATTGACAAATTATGTGTGACCTTTCTTCAGGGGGGGCCGGTGGGAGGGTACTCGCCTAAGCGGTGGCGCTACATGTAGTGCCGCTTAGTCGCTTTTGAAAAACACATAATGGGGTATGATTTTGTGATGGAAAATCTCTAAAAATAAAAAAATTGCCCCCACTTGCTACAGATGGTTCTATTTTAAAATCCTTACAAATGGGTATATTTTCACGAATTGCGAAGATTGGGTCTAGTTTTCCACAAAGAAAATCATATAATTGGGTGTATTTTCGCGAATGCGAAATTTTGGTCTATTTTCCAGATAATTTGCGAACGGGGTCTATAAATGAAGCAAAATCCTTAGAAATGGGTACCGTTTTTTTCAAAAAATCACCTTTTAGAAATGGGTAGGCCTATATTTTTTATTTGAATCTCCTGCCGCACATCCCCGACCAAATTCAATTCCGGGGGCCTGTCCTACTACCTCTGTGTTCTTAGATTGTTCTGCGCTTGTGCGGAAGAGCGCAATGCTGATCCCCTATCTTATACCATGAAGATGCTTGTATACGTGACACTTCTCTTAAAATGAAAGGTTCTCGGTCTACTGCGGTTCCTTGTTTTTTTCGTTTGCCAAACTCTTGTATTGATGATCGAGTGATTTCAGGCATTTTAGAACATGCGGTATAAAATATCGGAGTGATGTTTGCGGTATTAAAGTGGAGCCTGGTTGGCGGTATTAAGGAGTTATGTGGTATAGTAGCCCTATAGCGTATATTTAAAGGTCGTATTTTGTTGTTCGTAAACAGATGTACACTGTGACGCACCCATGTAAAGTGACGGACCTTGACGCACCCTCCGTCATTTTTTTGACGGACCAAAGGCTGCCACTGACGTACCCTCCGTCAAAAAAAATTGGTAAACGACGCACCCACGACGCACCTCTCCCGGGGGTCATAGGGTGCGTCTTACAACTGATAGGTGTATAATAGTTAAATTATTGGGTAGCCTAATAACCTGCATGTAAAACAGCAATTATTAAATTAACTAACCTTTAACCGGCCACTTTATATGGCTTATACCTGAACCCGTTTCATTTACGAATGTACCATATCATTATTTGAAGGGAATCCTTGCCGTGGCACCTAAGCGCCCAGATATGTAATTATTATTATACAAACCACATTTGAAGAGACACGTTTTATAAAAGTGTTGAGACGCTGATTTACCGTTTTCTCAGTATTCAATATCTTTCATTTAGGCCGCGATTCACATGAACTGGCAATACCGTACCGTTGTCTTCGAAATTCAATTCCGTATATAAAAAATGAGACGCCAACATTAAACAATTCGACCAGACTCGTCACGCCAAGAGGTTGTCATTATAATAATTTAGGTCATGTAATCATTTATACAACAGGTGAGTTTCTGATGACCATGTACAATTTCGACAATGACATTAACATAAACAGCAGAATTGAGGAATGATATAAAATCTTGGCAATGCTCCTCCAAGGAAGCGTCTGCAATAGACGGGAATATGTGTCGTTCACGACATATAAATCACATTCATCAGACATATAACTTATCTGATATAATATATACAATGAAATACCTTTCGACAAATCAGCACATGGATAACAGTAGCATGACGACGAACGACGACTACGGTAGACAAAGACTAGTTGAATGACGCTATAACGAAGACTGTAACACGGAATGGATGTCAAGCCACAAGGTTCAGCTGGAAAAGTTCACGCAGCGCAGTCGCTAAATTTCCTTCTGCCCCTGAACTCGACGTACCAATCATTTGATCACAAAACCACGTAAGAACAACAGCACCACCGGCCCGATGACTCTGGAATACAAACTCAAACAGGGGGTCCGTTGCATCAGTATACAAATTTATACATAAACATTATAATTATCATATAAGTATTGTTATTTAACATAGGTCACCATCATCATCACAACCTACGCCTCCACAATGATTAATTTCGGTTCTTGAATAAGACGAACAATGAAAAACTTTACTTCATATTACGTCATAAGTCTTTAACTTTGAAAACTTATATCTTATGATGCACATCTCTCACGCATGGCCACGCTAATGTTCATTTTCACTTAAAATATCCACAATTCCTATATAACCTAGAATATCATAACCTGTGCTCTGATCGAGGGTATAAAAACCCACGAAATATCCACGGATAAGATATCACTTCCCCCCGCCTAGTATCGAGGGTATAATATGAACCAACGAAACCGAAGCAGTAAGGTACCTCGATGATATACAACTTTGTAGAACTTCATACACTAATATAACTTATGTCATGAATCATAGTTAAACCAAAGGTATCTATTCACCGTTGCAAATTAATCCGTGTACAAACAATAATCATTGCATATCGTCACAATATAAAATGATGACCAAAAACATTCCATATAATTTAATAAGATTGCGCATATCCAATCATTTGTATCACGTTGACTTGCAGTAAAATAACATGACGTATCCTGAAATGTATATAATTAAAAATTATTGCACACCTTAATTGATGATGTTAGTTGAGATGGCACACTGCATCAACTGGTAGATAGAAAGGTTTACATGGTATAAACTGGTAGATACACGTGTCATAGCACTGCAGGATGAAAGAGCTGAAGTACGTATCACCTGAGATGACTGATAGGTTCAAACAGTTACCTGGATTGAAACAAGCAAAACAAACGGAGCAGCAAAACAAGGCAAATTGTAGACATTGTTATAGAATGCGGACAGAAAACACAAGATGAAATGAGGAATCTCAATACAAGTAGTTAAATAACCAACAGGCAGCATGCTGAGCACCAGGAACATTTTAAGGTGGCCTCAAAGTATGCCCTGTCCCGATGAATTTGATTGAAGGCAAAATTATTAAACTCAACTCAAATATTATTAGCCACTGATAGACTGATCACTACCCAGATAATACTTCTGGTCCATTTATTGTAGACATGTTATGTATGCAGACAGGAGAAAATGGATTGAATTGACTAATAATTGGTTAGATAACAAACATGTTGACCACTGTTGTAAAATTAAAGTGTTGCATGATATACTGCCGTTATGAATACGAAAGCAAACTAAACTCAAAATTGTTCACAATTACCTGATAACTAAAACTAAAGCTTACCGACCAGATGCTACTGACTACTGCTGGAAAAAGATCGACTGATTTATATATCATCGTCTGATAAAACGAGGAATTATTAAAATTATCATAATTATTAATTACACGTGAAACGCCAAGTGGAAACAGTGGAACCACATACAAAATCAATGCTGAAACAAAAAACAAAAAACTATAAATGATCATTATCCATGTTACTAAAGTTAGAGACTGCGACCTGATCATCCCGACACCGATGTCACCCATCACAATTGAACGTCACAGATTATTATTAATTACATCTAATCCTCTTTCTATTGACTTGCGGATATATGACATGAGATTGAATGCGAACATTCCGACTCAACACAGGTGATAAAACCTCGCACCCAGAGCGTCACAACTAACCCGATATGCCTGCTACGAACAGCCCGTAATACAAATAGCGCCCTCTGATATTATTTGCCCAGACATAGCAGAACTAGCGCCTCTATAATATTATGTTTTATCAAGGAATTACTAAATATTAACTCCGTGGCTTTATCACCTCACACAAGAAATAACTAAAACTATAATATCAGTGTATAACCCCGCGTATGCCATTGTTAATTCAATAAATAACTAAAATCAATATTTATTCCAATATTAGGCCTATTGCATTCTTTCGTTAATACGCGGAACGGTTACATCCATACAGCACATCCATACAGCACCCTTTATAATACCATACTAATACCTTGGGTGGAACCGGGTGGCATTTTAATCCCGCGATGTAAAGGGGCATCCAATCGATTTATATTCTAAGCCTCTCAAAAGACTCGCGTATCGGTTTATTGGTAGAACAATTAGATCGTGCAAAAAGAATCTATATTAATATCTCTTACTATCAACAACCATTTATAAACATTCCTACAAGCTATAACATTTTACCGATAGACCTATTCAATGGGTTTATAATACTACTACTCGTGTTCACCTTTTACATGTAATGCATGATAACAGGACTCATTATAGGACTTGCAAAGAATCGATCCCTGATATATATTTTAGGCCTAATCCTTTACGCACAAAACGGTCATCGACCAAATCCCGACCAGCTGTGATTTTTATAAACCATCAATATTAAAAACAGGTAATATTACTAATAAGCCGAATGTTCAACAAAAAGGCAACGATAGTTGTCGTTTAGGCGTGCAGTGACCATTTTTAATCTTGTCAATAAAATCAAGATGACTTTCATGCAATGGAGTTCACAAAACCATGGCACGCATTCGCGCATTATATTATAACAATTAATATTACAGGCCTCTACCGACCCACTTTAACATAACATAATTCTCACCTCTCTGAATTCTACACGACGGTGACACACGTTCAATTTTGCCCTGGTGTCTCGGCTGGTATGATACCGCACATGATACCCAGCTGGTGATCCAGATATCCCTAATCCCGGCCACGAACACTGCCATATTGCGCTGGCCAACAGCGCTCTTGTTTACTCCTTTGGCTTTAGAACTAGTACAATAGTAGTATGGATAGCACAGAGGATGGAACCGGGTTTCCCTAACCATGATAACGTGCACGTTATTGATTCTTTTACTGTATGTCCTCTGTGCTAAGCCGTCCTTTTTTTCCACCACGATGTGACCTCGTTGCAACCAAAATGCAGAATGACTGGTCTAAAACGACCAGGCCCAGCGCAAAACAATAAACCCGCGCGAAAACACATTGAACGCTGATTCGCTGAATGTGACCTGTAAGGTCAGGAACAAATTCTCAATCCCCGATAGCAAACTGGTTTCCTTCCCAGTCGCTTCAGGAAACCGGAGTATGTGAGTTTGGCTGCGCTTACTATTGCCTGTCGGAAGTCCGGCGAATTATGGTGTCTATTGACAAATGTCATATCAGTATCGATTTTGTTTAACATACCAGAATATACTACGTGCTTTCTTTAGGGGTGGGTATTGAGAAAAATATGTATTTTTGGCTAGGTAAGGCAATGTGAGATATTGCAACCATCATATGCAGTAAAATATTACCTTCAAAATGCTTTTTATTTGACTGAAACCGGACATTCCATTTTAATGTTGTGGTTGTTTATATCGGTGAGGCGAACCAAAATTGCGGTTTACCGTTTCCTATTAGAATATTATGTAATATTTTTCAGGCATTGATATTTAACTAAACTTTATTGTTTTTTCACCCTGCTATATTTAACAATTTGTCATGTCAACGGTATAAATATATTAAATCATGCCATTTATTACATTTATCTTAGCAAAATGTTGATTATAAAATACAATAAATACCTTTTAAAACATAAATGTTAAAAAAAATAATGAAAGTGAAGGTTTGTCCTGTTTAAATAGTGTAAAGCGCCTTTACGTTATGTGGTTTTTAAAGCCCGATATCTCGAAACCTTGAACAGCGCAAACTCAAAAACGCAATGTAGGATTTGTATAATTACACAAAGAATTAAGTTAAGCACCCCCCCGTTTTTTTACAACCTCGCACATTACAAGTTTGTTGTCGTCAAAACAGTGTAGTATACCCATGATATTGCTATATTTTCTGGAGAAGTGATATTATGGTCACATAAAAACATAACAATCATGCCGTTTTCAATATTTTATTCTGAATAATTTAAGGTGACATTTTTTGGGAATTTTAGGCATATTTTCACCTCAATTTAAGTATGGAGCTATAGGTCCATCACGGACAGTGTGGATGACGTTTATGTTTTCTAACGTACAGTCATTGTTCTGAGAAGACCTCTAGCGATCTTTGCGTCAATAACGTGTGTAGGACCCACGTGATCGGATCACTGACTCAACCCTACGTCTCATAGACCCTGTAAGCCGTCGTATGCGTTGCTGTGGCAGGTTGTTCCATTCCCGATGTAATGCACGTTCCAATTCATCCAGATTGGCTATTGGAGGGACCATCTTCGCAATTTGTCGTCCCAACATGTCCCAAACGTGCTCGATGGGGTTCAGGTCAGGACTGTACGCAGGCCAGGGGATGGTTGTCACAGCACCTTGCTCCAGCAAGGCTCGGACGCGTCTCGCACGGTGAGGCCTGGCGTTGTCATCCATGAAGATGGGTCTGCTGGCGAGGGTGTGGTCATCGAAGTGCGGTATTACGGTGGTATTCAGGATTTCCTCGGCATATCGCTCTCCGTTGAGGTTACCTCGCACAGTTATCAGGTCCAATTTACAGTCATGGGAGAAGCATCCCCAGACCATAATCGAGCCACCACCAAAGGGTACCGTTGGTTGAATGTTTTTAGGTGCATACGCGGTGTTTTTGTGGCGCCACACCCGAACACGCCCATCTGTCACGTACAGCAAGAACCGGCTTTCATCCGACCAATGAACTCGCCTCCAAGACCAGATGTTCCATCCACGTCGCGCTAGGCACCATGCCAAACGCTCCCTCTGATGTCGTTCGAGTAGCCTTGGACGCTTGATCACTCGTCTTGACCTTAAACCGGCCGATTTCAGGCGGTTCCTCACGGTACGGTGACATAGCCTTCTGTTGCGCAGCCAGTTGTCCTTCAGGAAATTGCTCGAGGCGAAGGGATATCGTCGCACCAGTCTCAAAAGCGCTCTATCTTGGCGGACTGTTGTCACGCGAGGTCTTCCAGACCTTGAGCGGTCCTTCACCGCACCCGTTTCC
This sequence comes from Ophiura sarsii, assembly GCA_035610835.1. Classification (NCBI taxonomy): domain Eukaryota; kingdom Metazoa; phylum Echinodermata; class Ophiuroidea; order Amphilepidida; family Ophiuridae; genus Ophiura; species Ophiura sarsii. Next base: position 27,080,000 of record CM069441.1, read on the forward strand.
TGGTGTTTCTGCACCAACCGACTGATCACCGAATGGTGGTAACCAAACGTTCGAGCTACAGCTTTTCTGGACATTCCGGACTCGATCATGCCTATTATCCGCCATCTTTCTCCGTCCGACAACCGTCTACGAGCCACCATTACGAGAAAATGACCATGTAACCCCCACACGAGCTCAGGCGTGACTTGCAATAACCCGTGATGATAGTGCATTTTCAGAAAATCACGACCACGTGGATGATAACACGTGCTGCACGAGCGATGGGCGTCACAGATGAGTGCACTCATCTGCATTTCATCAATGGATAATTGCTAATGTCATACCAATCATTATTTGATCTCACATACCTTAGAATATATGCCAATGTATACATATATTAGGGGGTGCTTAACTTAATTCTTTGTGTATATATTAAACACCCAATGGCGTATCCAGGACTGTTTGATGGGGAACCTAAAGCCATCTTGTTGATCTTATTGAAACGTTGAACCTAAACGCGCGCACAAAATTGTGATTTTAACAATAAAAAGGTACAATATCACGTTTTTAACATCCCCACATAGTATTTAAAGTATTTGGTGTGGTTTGAGGGCCATTATTAATATTATATTAAAACCCAAAGAAAAATTTTGCGCGGAGCGCGCAAAATTTAGAGTTTTTCAACTAAAATGGTCATGAAAAACTGTCCTGAAGCATCTTATCTTGTTAAGTTTAAATAATGAAATATTGAAACTAAAACGCGCGCGAATCGCGCAATTGCATTTCTAACACTAATGGTCCTATATGATAATAACGTCCCCCGCATAATATTTTTACAAATTGGTGTGGTTTGAGGGTCATTATAATGTTAAAACCTGTATTCGCGCGGAGCGCACAAAATGTATGAGTTTTTGAACTAAAATTGGTCATGGAAAACTGTCCTGAAGCATCTTATCTTGTTAAGTTTAAATAATGAAATATTGAAATTAATACGCGCGAAGCGCGCAAAAACTTGTCATTTCTTACACTGAAATGGTCCAGTAGTATGTTTTTATCGTCCCCCATAGAATATTTGGTATGGATTGAGGGCCATTATATTGTTAAAACCTGTAGATAATATGCGTGCGGAGCGCGCAAATTTTTTGATTTTTAACTAAAATGGTCATGGAAAACTGTCCTGAAGCAACCTTGTTAAGCTTAAATAATGAAATATTATTGTTAATACGCGCGCGGAGCGCGCAAAAAAATTGCATATCTAACACTAATGGTCCAGTATGATAATAACGTCCCCCACCTAATATTTAGAATTGTTGGTTTTTAACGTCCCCAACATAATATTTGGAATATTTGGCTTGTTTTGAGGGCCATTATAATGTTAAAACCAGTAGAAAATATGCACGCAGAGCGCGCAAAATTTTTCAGTTTTTTAACTAAAATGGTCATGGGAAACTATCCTGCAATGCCATCTTGTCAAGCTTGAATAATGAAAAACATTGAAACTAATGCGCGTAGTTGGCAAAATTGACATTTCTAACACTTAAAAACTTCATACATGTACTGGACCATTTAAAAATGGTCCAGTATGACGTTTTTAACGTCCCCAGATAATATTTAGTTTAGTTTAGTTTTGTGTGTTTTGAGACCCATTATAATGTTGAAACCTGTTGAAAAAGTGAGCGCGAATCGAGCAAGAAAAAACCCAGTTTTTAAACAAAAATGGTCTAGAAAAAACGTTCCGGAAGCCCTCTTGTTAAGCTTGAATAATGAAACATTGAAACTAATATGTGAAAAGCGCGCAAACATTGGCCTTTTTTAACACTTTTTAAAAAGGTCTAGTATAACGTTATTAACGTCCCTCACATTGAAATTATGGGGACGTGACCCCGTACCCCCACCCCCATTTGCGCCGCGTATGTCCCTACTCTTCCCTCCTTCCCCTACCTCCTTCTCTTCCTCGTTCTTCTCCTCTTCCTCCTCGTTCTTCTCCTCTTCCTCCTTCTCCTCTTCTTCCTTCTTTTTTTTTACACTTTTTTCAATGGGGGGGGGGGGGCCATGGCCTGCTGCCCCCCCCCCCCCCCCCCCCCCCCCCCCCTGGATACGCCACTGTAAACACCAAGTGCCTTTTGGATTGTAAAACAAGTTGAACAAGAACATCGCAATAATAAAGTTCTGTAGAAGAAACAGGTAATTCCCCGGTGCCATAACAAGTCAGATTGCGTGTATTATCAGACCACTTTAACTAACCATTACATAAAGTCCCTTGTGCTAAGTTGAATCTCACTAGTCAATCTCTTAAAGGATCGGGTTATTGCAAACAGGTATTAGCGATATCCCATTTACCTGCCTGATTCCCAAGTGCACTGACCTCAGTCATAGTCAAAGTGCGCTTGTCAAAGATTGGCAAAAGAATACACAGTAAGGGTAATGGAATAAGTTTTTGTTAGAGCCCGGGAATAAAGGGTTTTGAAAATGAAGAGACGCACTCTCTTGGGGCTATACTCGGTCCATTAATATGACACCATTAAGGGTGAAATGATTTAAATCAACTGACTCAAGATGTGATGTTGGTGCAGCGTGCCATCCATCGCCCAGTCGTGGCTATTGATTATTTAGTAGCACCTGTGTATGTTTCTACGTGATCTAAAGCCCTCAGCAACATAATTAGAATTATTTTATGGTAATTTGCGATCAATCAATGGCGACTGTTACAAAGTGGACGTCGCGGGTATTTACAATTTTTTGTTTCATCCCGCCAGTTTCGGAAACAAATTAATTAATGGTAGAATTGTTTGTTCTGCGTGCCACGCCGAGTATCGATCCTTTAAACCCAGTATGTAATTATACACCTTTGTTTTTATTCCGTAGGATTTGTGAAGGGTGCAAACAGGGTCACTCGGTGGATCTCGAATGCAATCGCATTGAGGAAGGGTATAATATGGTTAAAAGTAGGTTTGCCATCTGATTTGCTTCCGACTGAAGCTACAAAATAGAACATGGCCTAAAAACGATATTCCAAAATGAAATATACAATCATCACTATGTCAGATTTAAAAAGATACCTCTCATGCAAACGATAGTTATAGCATGTACTTATAACTGTATAATTATAGGTCAATAAATGCGTATGTGTTGTTTCGAGAGAAATTAGACAAATCAATGCACGCGCGCTGATGTTGATGTGTGAATAATGGTACGACCCCGAAGGGGGAGTGCTATTGTGAGCATATCAACATTTGCGCAAGTGCATTGATTTTTTTTTGATTTTTCGAGAAACAAAACATACGCATGCATTGACCTAATTCATACACGACACTATACAAATATAAATTCACAATTTAAGCATAATTTTGATCTATGTAAAACGACTAAAACCACTTTAACAAGTTTGCTAACACCCGCAGTGAAAATCGGCGAACCCGCGAATCTTGAACAACGAATCAAAACAAAACGCGCACTGCGTGATTTGAACGGCGCACACGCGGAGTGCAGTAGACACTTTCAATGCACTCCGCGTATTTGTAATTCCTGCTTCCTGATTTGGTTCAACACTACATAGAGTGTATGAATACAGTTTAAGCAATGAAGCTTAAACTCTTTTAGCCAATGGAGCGGAAATTATGTTTGTCAGTAAGTTTGTTGGGCTCGCGTGGTTACCTTTTAGCCACTCAAGTTCCACTTCCGGGTGCCCGCGAACTTGCCCTTTGTTTGGTTGTTTTGCTCTTCTCGCCCGCTCTTGGGATTCATCAGGGCTTTGACTTTCATATCTGCCCATTGTTGAGATTTGGTTCACAGTATAGCGCACTCTATCAGTCCTTCACCCGGAAGTCCTTCACCCGTAAACTGTCAATCATTCGTTGTATGAATATTCAGCCATGACTATTCATGACCTCACACGATGTGATCGTCGCGATCTGACGTCCTTCCCAACTGATCTGATTACAATATTTATAAAATGCAAACAACGCCATGCCCTCCTCTGTCACTGCCAGACGAAGCCATCCACAATTTAAAATTCGTATTTTGTTCTATGTAAATTAATTTCAAATAACCAATTCTGAATGTTTCGTGTCATATAAGAACTACATTCTGCCATCATCAAAGCAAATCAGTTCTACTCTAAATCACAATCTGCTTTTTTTACTATTGATGTACTATTTCTGTGCCACAAATCGTGTTTTGAGGCGATAAAAACCACCACGCCTCATGTCGTCTGGTTTGCTACGACCATGATAGTGCGCCCCCTACAAAACCTTCACTCGTGAATTTGGTTTTAGTAGGCGAAATTTGGTCTGAGGAGTGACCTATTCCATAATTTTATAATCCCTGGATTCATTCGCTTTTCTGTCTCCTTACCAAGAGGACTAAAATGTAAAATATGTCTTGTTTCGTTTCCGTTACCCGTTTAGCTTACTGAGATAGATTGGGTCAGCGGTCTGCTAGCTTCTGCTACACTTTTACGCAACCCTTTCTCATTACCATTCGGAGCTGCAAACGGATCTCGTTTTTCATTCGGTAAATAGACTTATTTTGAAATGTTGAAACTAAAATAATTGGGTGATATCAGTTGTACCATCAATACGGCACAACCGTAATGCAGCCGTTCAGTCATCACGTGTCAACCCCGCTCGAGGCGGATATCAAGCGGTCAATAAATATATAAATTTCGTGACTTTTAAAGCAAGTGCTGCAGATTATCATCCAAGCTGTTGTGGTAACAAAGATGTGTGGCTTTATTCATCACTGCTTTTCAATGATACATGTAAAGATCACATGCTGCAAGTCGATGCTTTTGTGAAGAAATCGACTATACTCGTTCCGGAAGACAAGCTCCAGGGGCAGTAACAACGGCTAACAGTAACAACACCGACAAGTGCGAAGGTTACATTGGAACAATTTAATGATCGGAAGGTCCATTAAGAACAGTTGATTTGCCGCAGTTCGACCCCGAACTCACGTATATTGGCCATACAGGTATGTGCGGCTGTCAAAACCCTCTTTTCACGACTTTCGGTCGCTCCGTAAGACCCCCTTTTCATCCAGTGGTAGTTCCATAAGACCCCCTTTTCATCCAGTGGCAGTTCTCTTAGGCCGTGTTCCCACATAAGTAGAAGTTGTCCCGGTCCGGACTAGTCCGGACCGGCACCCACTTGAAAGTTGCGTTCCCACATAAGTGGTCGTCACAACGATGATTCAGCAAAGTGGTCTAATGTGGTCTAAAAACAAAATCCACTTAGACCCGGATGTAAATCTAAAACCATTCAAAAATCGCCGAAAACGCATGTAAAATTCCCTTTTAACATGGAAATAGGATACAAATAATAGAAATAGCTACAATAGGCTTCGCATAACAACATAAGTCTCATTAGTTGATATAAAACCACAAACTAGTGCTGAAATACTGTTTAATCAAGTTGATAACCTAAAATCGTGACGATCACTGCGTCCTATTTCACCACGCGCGCGACTTTATGTATAACGCCGCGCCGTAACTACAAGGCGCAGTAATATTGCAAAGGTCACCGGGTCAAGTGGTCCGGGTCTCGACTAGTTTCGAGTGAATCGCGTTCCCACATGAAAACTTATTAATTTAGTCCGGACCAAGACTACCTTTAAAGGTGGTCTTAAAAAATAACAAAAACCACTTTGAGTCCGGACCTGGACCTACTTGAATCGCGTTCCCACTAGCGATTTAGTCCGGACCGGGTCTGGACTAGTCTAGACTACTCGGGATTTTGTTTTATGTGGGAACACGGCCTTATAGACCCCAAATTCAACCAAAATCTGATGTGAAAATCTTATGAATTTGAGTTATGTAGCCCAAAATGTTGCCTAAATTCAGTTTATAAGGCTAAATTTTGCCTAAAATTCAGTTTATAATACACAATTTTGTATAAGAATTCAGTTCTCTAAGACCCCAATTTCTGCGACCGTTCAGTTCGGTAAGCCCTTGTTTTGGTGCCCGTTCAGTTCGGTAAGCCCGTTTTCAGACTGCCCAGCCTCACACCCCTACCCTCTTCACTATTCGAGTACCCCTCCGGGAGTTCGACGGTGAGATAAATTAAATATCGTAATTCAAATTTACTAAACTAGTTTACTTATTATATTTTATTTCTCCCCATTGTCAACTTGTTTGGAGAAAAAATTGAAGATTCAGGGATTTAAATCCCAATTATTGACTGTTTAATATCAGAAATATAAATGGTAAATGAAAGTTATTAAGTTTATTATTAAGTCAAATGTAAATTATTACCTAATTGTATAATTGTTAATCTATTAAGTAGGCCAACTAGTTTCTACTCGTCAAGTAGTTATTTAACCTATTTACCATTCAGAAAATCAATTATTTTGAAAATTATCACGTAATAGGATTTTATCAGTGGTAGGGTTTCCAGTTGCTCACCCCAACCCTCCAGATTGGATTCGTATATTTCAATTGGCTCAGTTACAAATTGAATAACATTGATTCTGAAAGAAGGCATTGATAATTAAAGGTTATGACCATGTTTAAAAATTGGAGCTCTTTATGAGCGTCTCTCTAAAGTTTAAGTTATGAGGTAGGCCTATATATGATTACTCGGACCTTTCCAATTTTGACTGAATAACATTTCAGAAAATTGACCTTGTCTCTCGTCTAGTAGGACGACCAAATCTGAATATTTGAATATTAAATTATCAATGTATTATAAGATGCCATTGATTATTGTGTAATGCATTTTGTGTAATTTTGCCAAATTAAATCTCTTGGTATGGAGCTGAGATGCTCGTATCCGATTTTGTTTCCCACTGTCTATCAATTTCCGATGTCTAAAGGGTAAAGGCCCTTGAAATGAAACCTTTTAGTCCTCCCACCTGGCTTTACCGTGTGTTGTTTACTATAGTTTGTTTTTGATGGATTTTGATTCTTCAGACCATCAGTTTAAACAAACAAACTGCTGACACCCTATCAGCATTGAGCAATTTTAGCTATCCTACAAAAACAAAATGGCCGCCAAAATACCAAATTTTTGCCCCACAAAAACTGTGAGATTGTTTTTTGGTAGTAATGGTGGGTCAGATATGCATATTTTATACTGGCCATCACATTAGACATATTTGCATGATCAGAAATAACAAAATGGTGGTCAAAAACAAAATGGCCGCCAAATACCATTTTTGGCCACAAAAATACTGTGGGGATTGTTTTTTCGTAGTAATGGTGGGTAAGATGTGCATATTTCATACATGCCATCCCATTAGACAGGTTTATATGATCAGAGACAACATTCTAATTCAAGATGACGGTAAAAAACAAGATAGCCACCAAAACAAGATGGCGGCCAAATACTGAATAGCAAATTATACTTACAAGGCATAATCAATACAACTTGTTGCCTGATTAACAATGTTGATTAACTTTGTCCTTTCTTGTCTAGTGCTTTGTTCTTTTGCCAGTTAGTCTAAATCATTTTGGTTTGGAATGTTTGTTGCTCCAGGTGTCCCAGTCATGGCTGTCCATACATTTATTTGAGCTTCATAACATGTTGGTTTGTATGCTGTTGTCTGGCTCATATCATCTGACTAATAATGCTTAAACAATATCTATATCAAATCCAAAGAAAGTCTGACATTCCGCTTAACCACTTTCAGCATTGTTCCATTTCCTACATCAAACTATATAGCAATCAAAGCATGATCTGCTACAAATAAACATACCTGGAATTTTTTACAGTGGCAGGTATATCTATAAATCCACAGGAGAGCGCATCCAGCAATAACTGCACAATGGTGCCTATGTCGCATGTCTGTTTGACACTTCTACCTAGTCTGGTCCTTCAATTCCAATTTTTAACTTGACAGTCCGCATTCTCCTGAGTCATTAATGAGTGCTGTAAGGACTGATGATAGCTCACATGACAGAACATCACTAGTTGACATCTCTTGAACTGGCCTGTAGTCATGTTACTCTCGAGTAAATCAAATTGGTATCATAGACCAATTAGTATCGCCTTTATCGATAGACTCCTTCATGACCGCCAGTGGTTTCAACTCTATTGATTGTGTTATACCTCAAGCAATTTTCTTTCAGACTCTTTCAGTTGCCTTTGTTACCAATATCGATGGCTTTATTTACTTTATTTACATTCACTGATCTAGGAGCGATTCGCACATTATATTCAAACAGTGATAACCTTGCAAATCCCCAAGACTGGGAGATTCCCCTAATAGGAGAAGTTCAGAAAACCTGTTTAATCAGCGAATGTAAGAGCGTCTTATATTTGTATATGAAGCTTTACCAAGTAAGAAGTTAAGCGGTAAATGAGTACGGTATACAACACAGTAGCGTATCTCCCGGGGGTCAGGGGGGGCAGAGTGCCCCCCCCCCCCCCCCCCCCCCAGACGGCTTTGACAGGGAAAGCCAGCCCAAACTACCGGGCTAAAAAAAATCGAAGAGAAGGGAAGAAGAAAGGGAAGAGAGGAAGAGAAAAGGGGAAAAGAAAGGAAAAAGGGAAGGAAAAAGAGGAAGGAAAGGGAAAGAAAGGAAGAGAGGGGAGAAAGAGAGAAGGAAAAGGGAAAGGAAAAGAAAGGAACGAGAGAAGAGGAAGATAAAAGGGAAAAGGAAAGAGAAAATCTAAGGATTTACTTAATTCCCATCTAACTTTGCCCCTTGCCCGATTTGATGATGGGCAATTTAGTATAAAAAATGGCAAATTTTCTCGCACTTACTGCCGCGCATTTGTCCAGGAATATCACTATAGAAGCCCGTTTGAATGAAAATGTACCTTAATACTGGCAAGATTCGTGTAGATATGTTGCAGCGCGCATCAACTTTAGGATGCAACGTCATTCGCTGGAATAAACAACCCAGCTGCGCATTTTTTTACATAATAGGGTCGAACTGGTGTTCACCGGGAAAAAACATCCTTTGCCCCCCCCCCCCCCCCCCCCCCCCTGGAAAAATTCCAAGATACGCCACTGATACAACAAATGGGGTCAAAGGCATGTTAGGGTCATTTGAGGTCAATCTGGATACACCCATGCGTAATCTCAATTCTCATTAACCACAGATTATTGTCACAATCTAAAGTGTTGACAAAATGGGTCAACGGTCATGTAGGGGTCTTTAGTGGTCAAATGTGCACACCCATGAGCATCTCAAGTCTTCTTGCTCAGTCTTTTTGAAAGATTATTGTCACCAACTTTGGCTGAGATAGAAGTAGTCGGACTTTTCATATGAGAGTCCTTAAAACAGGCCGAACATAACCAAATGTGCTAACCAAAAGGGAGCATTGACATGTATGTCATGCATACACAACCCACACACCCCCAGACATACAGCCTCATATTACATGATCACATCATACTCATCTGGCTAGCCAGGTGATAAAAAGAACGCATATCGAAGTTAAACAATAATTAATCATTGTAACCATGTAAGAAGTTGTTTTCATTACGATGCCTGTAGTTTCAACATTTAGCTGACACTGTTTTGGTTGCCATCTTGTTTTTGACCGCCATCTTGAATTAACATGTTATCTCTGATCATGCAAACTTGTCTGTCTAATGTGGTGGCATGTATAAAATATGCACATCTTACCCACCATTACAACGAAAAAACAATCCCCACAATTTTGAAGTCTTCAAAATATGGTATTGGCGGTCATTTTGTTTTTGACCACCATATTGAATTTACATGTTATCTCTGATCATGCAAATATGTCTAAGGTGATGGTCTGTATAAAATATGCACATCTTCGTTTCTACGAAGAAACAACACCACAGTAATTTTTGCCACCGATATTTCGGTAGCTATTTTGTTTTAACTGAATATCTTAAATTAGTCAATGCTGACAGAGTGTCAGCAGTTTGTTTGTTCAAATTGATGGTCTGAAGAATCAAAATAAATCACCGAACATACTATAGTAAACAAAACAAGCTTGGACCCAAAAAAATGGCTGCCGCACCCAAAAAATGGCTGCCGCACTATAACATTCGGTATGCTGTATTACCAAGTTCGAAACATGTACACGAAATCAAGTGCTGAAAAAATCTAAAAAAACCGTTTGATTTATAGTTTTATTTGATAAACAAAAGTACAACCTTGATTTGTGTTCGGATCCAAACACCAACAATCGCCTAGGAACTGTTGTTAGAAAGTGTGCAAAACTACGCCCATACATCGTCAATGATGGAGGTAAAGACATCGGGCGAAACAAGTGACACCTTCTTCAAGTTCCTGAGAAACTACAGCAGCCATCTGTACAGTCATCACAACTTCCACCACCGGTAAGTGCAGGAACAGCCGAGACCAATATATCTTACCACGGTTGAATCTCCAAGTGTGACAAGACCAAGTGTGACAAGAACTTCAAGTCTTCCACCAAGTCTACACACTACCAGGAGTGGCAGAGTTGTGAAACCCAACCCAAAATATAATGACTAACTGTAAAATATACCTTCACAACAGAGACTTTCAAGACTTAAATAACCAATGAATCAAATTGTTTATATATTAACACAAGCTAAAAAGTTGTAATTTTGTGTTTTAGAAACAAAACACAACTCTTTTCTTTTAATTACCATTGTTCAAATCAATGGATTGACATCCTACTCAAAAGGAGGGATGTAGATAACCTTGGTATCAATATTATCATAATCAATATATCATATATTGATGACTCGCTATCCCATCATGCATCGGTACCCATTCCAATAATATGACGTCTTAAGGCTGGCTCACATAGTAGCGGTAGATAACCAACGGAGGGCGACGGACGTCAAAATCACAAAATGTTGGCGGCAAAACGACGGCAAAGGGGGAAAAGCTAGATTCGCTGACGGGTGGGAACGACCTTCAGCGACAACACGACGGCAAGGGACGAATGGCTGCGGCAGGGAACGGAGTCTAGCGACCAAAATCGGACGTTGTCTGAGCGGCGAGTGACGATGTCTCGACGGAGCCCGGCAAAAAGGAACGAGGTCAGACGGGTGGCAGCGGATTGGCTGGCGGCAAGGAACGGCTGCTGACGGTGGGTTGCGGCGACGATGACGATGTGTGTTGGCGGGTCGTATAAATAGTCGAGGTTTGGCGTTCCCACTCTTCACAACGTTCTCGTCATCCGCTCAGACATACGCTGTACTGGGCTGGAGAAGAATCTACTAACTAAAAGTTTAAAATCGTGGACCATCGTTACAAAATCGTAACCCTTCGCAGATCACCGTTGCAATGCCGCAGGTACTCGCAAACGACCCGCCATCTACATTCATCTCCCGTCACCCTCCGGCCAAAATTCGCAATCCATCGTCGCACCAAGGTCGTTACAATTTCGTTACTTGCCGCAATGTGTTGTCAGGGTTCGAGATGTGACGTCACTTGCCGTTGTTTAGCCGTCAATGGTCGTTGACAACGACTACCAACGAAATTGTGACGACCTCAAAACGACTAGATACGGCCTCGCACGGCATGGAAACGTAAAGGAAATAAGGGTTGCGGTCTCCAACGAAATCTGAACGGAATCACAACGAATATTTTGCCGCCACAAAAATTTCAACATGCTGAAAATTTGCCGACGGACGCGACTGATAATTTCGACCGTCTGCGGTGGCTAGCGGATTCGTCAGCGACAACTGACGGCAACATATGCTGATTGGCGGGAAATTCAAAACCCTGCATGCTATCCACTAGACCACACATGCTCTCATATGTATTAGTTTTGCAGTGATCCCTATCCATAGGTACTGTAGTAATACACCACCAGGCTCCGATGCCATTACCAATCATATTCCATGTAGTGTATACCCCTATACTCTAATCCCTCGTCCTGAGTTGAACCTCGTTCAATACGTTTCTTGGATCGGTTAATTACAATAAAGGTATTAACGACACCCCATTTACGTGCCTGATTCCCAAGTTCACTGACGTGCATTTGTCATGGATTGACAATACAAAGGAAAACACGTCAAAAGTAATGGAATACGTTTTCGTTCGAACCCAGGAATATTATGGGTCTGGTAAATGAAAAGACTCTCACTCTCTTAGGGCTTTAATACCCGGTCCATTAATATGTCGCCATCAGAGAAAGGTGAAATGACTCAAAGCAACCATGGCATTACACGTAATGTTGGCGCAGTATATTATGCATTGGAAGCACATAATTATGTTTCTGCGTACGTGATCTAAGCCCTTCAATTCAGCCAAGTAAATGAATAATTTGATGGGAATTTGCAATCAATCACGTAACAAGCCAATTTAAATTCATGTGCGCGTCACATAAAGGTGCAGTAATTTATCTATTGCTACGTACTCAAAACTATTTAAAATTTAGGCCAATGATGAACCAATTTCCACTTCTCCTATTAGTTTTTAAAGTTTAGAGTGAAGATGGTTTGAATTAGTTGACCAATATTGCTGATATGGTCACTAGGAATAAATCTATAACATCCATTCATATTTAGTTATCGACAGCCCGCAAATGTCATGTTAAATGTCAACATACCACTTCTGGCAAATTAGTGATTTTACTTCATAATTGCATAACGAGGCACAAGTTTAAACATTTTCCCTCAACATAAGTCTACCCAAAGCAATTGGCGCGGACGTTCCCTTTAAAATCAACTATAGCGACATAAGTGGCGGATGTGGGGAGGGGGGTCGTGACCCCTAAAATGTGATATGTTTCCAATAGAACACGTGTATAACTATTAAACATGTCCGTGTCCCACTAAATCGTCACCGACCCCCTCAATTCTGTGATGCCTCCACTGTACGTCACTGCCTACTAGGTTTCCCGTTTGGTACACACGACGAATTTAACCCAATTGCAACTAATTCGGAGGTTTATTGTTTTCTTACCGCAAAATACAACTCATCTCACCGCAAAATACATCTCGTCTTTGATAACACGTCCATTTGCATTGTGTCAATTTGATTTCCGTGAAAAAAAATATGTTTGCCAATATAGGCAGGCACAAAAATTACACGTCTGTGTAAAATTGAAAATGTTGCTACACATAATTCCCGGACATAATTCCAAATAATTCACTGACTGAACGTGTTTAGTTACTCGAGGGAGCATATACGACGTAACTAGACTCGTGTGGATGAAATACTGATAACATGAAATATTCTCTAGGATCCACCACACAGACTGCAATCCCTTTCTATCTGTTAAACAGTGTTTGTTTACTTCAATCAGTGACAGTAACGAGTATACTCAATTATGCACATGATTTACAAATACATGTATAGCCCTCTTGAGTACATGCTTTTAAAATGGACGAATGTTGGAGGGAGATAGGCTATTAAGTCTTGTGTTGACGTATACGGAATTGCAATAATGCTATCCAATCTCGATCATACCAAACAACTTATCCATCGTCTAAACACTACGACCATGTAGGGGATAGTGGAGTAATCCCAAACACCTTTTCATTGAAGCTTATAAGAACACGTTAAACCAAAGTTAGATAAAATAAACCATCATATAGTTGCCGCAATCGACTATAAATACCCGTTCTGTTTACTGGTTATTTTGCGCGACCCATTTTAAACTTTACATATAGGTTACAATCATAAACATATTTATATACAAACACATAAATGTCATGATTGATAGCACTCCTGTGAGCTCTTGTGATGTAAAGCTCCAATGCTGTAAAAGTCATCCTATCTATAAGTCGTACTATCTAAAGAGTAAGCTCCTAATTTTTTTCCAGTTCGCAGACTTTAATGCTTAGTTTTATTTATGCAACCACCACACATCCATCGTTGCCTGACACAACTAGTCACTTTCGTTCCCTAATGTCTCCATATAAACTCTATGCCGTATGTCATTCAGTGGACAGGTGTGGACCAGTTTGTCTGTCTGTGGTAAACTAATCATACTAATGCTATTTTGACACCATTTCTCTTTTGCAATGGCATATTTTAAAGCTTTGCTCAGCGTTAAACTTTATTAAGGTAAGATAATACCATCTAAATAAAAAATTAATATAGCTGCTGAATTAGCTTTAATTATAGTTGTTTTTCCACGGGCAAATGGTTTTTCTAGATATTTAGTATTTTGAATAAATCCAGGAAGCTCAAGCAATGAATCGTTACGGAACCTCCTTCCCGCCATTATTGCCTGTAGATACTATGTGAACATTCCTCCATCCGGTGTTCATTGTACCTTCTATTCAAATACGCTGTCTGGAAATTTATCATGACATTAGAACAGCTACGGCAATTGAACTCAATTTGGGGGAACTGGATCTGGAAGATGATATCAGCATGATTAATAATGATAATGATTCTAAAAATCTCGAACTGATTCTTTTATGAATTATCCAATAAATTGTCGACGCAGACCAAAATGCCAGGTGGCATAATGTAATTTAATAGTACACTTTGAATAATTTACTTTTTCCCCTTTTTTCTGCTGCTGTTTTTTTTTAAGATTAAGGGGCGGTCTGAATGATTTGACCCAAATTTGGAAACACATTTTCTCAATGTTACCGTAAACCTACCGCTTAGGCCTAAAAAAAAGAAGTTTGATTGACGTAACATGACCAAAACATATAGGGTAGGTCGGTCGGGATTTTTTTTTTTTTTATAATTTTTTTTTTTTTAAATCATCTACTTTTGAACACTTAAAAGACAGCAGTACACACAAATGAAGAGACGGCAAAAATTCCCTTTTCTTTAAACATTTTTATTTTTATTTATAGAAACCAACAGACTCTATGAGTACAAGTTTCTGAAGTTTTAAACAATAACAAACGTCAGATTTCAGGTTTTTTTGTTTTTTGGTGTGTTTTTTGTTTTTTTCCCCCTCAAAATAATAAAAAATATTCAGGGTCGGCGATGTATTTAGGGTCGGTCGGGTTACGCCAATCAAACATTTTTTTTTTTAGGCCTTAGTGTTATATATCAAATTAAAGCTTATGTCAAGACCTTTCAGGAAATACATGTTATTTTGATCTGGTTGCCATGGTTACTATGCAATGCCTCTGATTGGCTCAACGAGGGAACAAACGTAACTAGAAAATGAAATGTTGCATATACACCGTACTTGGGTAGATAATGTTTCGGTATAGTGCGCATGGCTCCGGATTTTTTAAACGGTTGCCATGGTAACCGTAATCCGAGCCACATTAGGTAATTTTGTAATGTAATTCAAATTTGAAAACAGATATTAAAAATTGGGCTCCATGGTTTCATAGCCCCTTGCGCTCAGAGGTTGCTTCAATGTAATCCCAGCATGCAGTAGAAAATCACTATTGAATTTCAAGGAAGAATTTGACGTACGATACATTATTTCTACAAAAACCCAGAGTTATGATAAAGAAGTTGCATCGCCAGTCGTACAAGCACCCATGAAATTTGAATTGAAACTATAATGCACATTTAATATCTACATTATTGTGTATATTATTTGAATTGGTCTCAGTTCATGAGTACCTGTACGTCTGGTGATGCAAAACATTACTTTGGCGACTATCGTATAAGTTTTACTTATAAGTCAATTTTACGTATAAGTCATTTGATTTGAGATTTGAGATCATTTGGGTTCTACGACCCTGGATAACCCAATAAGCTTATAGCTTATTTCCATTGGGGTCCGTTAGATGTGTGAAGAGATACAGACCGGGATGATCCCCTACTCTTTACGAAAAAGTCTGTAATTTTTTTTAACGTGCTCAGGTATTGCTCTTCCGATGCACGGGACCACCATTTCTACGTGACTTCCGAACCACTGGTTTTTGCTGCCATTAGGGAATCGTCACAACCATTTCGCTTCTTTTACCAGGCTACCGACACGGCGCACACAATATATCAGCACTTTATTGTTATATCCCCTAACAGCTCCCAATCTCGCTTGGGTCGACGAGGCAATTGAGACTAAATGCCTTGCCCAAGGATACAAACGTGATGGCTATAGCGGGGCTAGAACTCACAACCTTTGTATCATGAACCCTGCATGCTATCCACTAGACCACACATGCTCTCATATGTTTAAGTTTTACAGGTACTGTAGTAATACACCACCAGGCTCCGGTGCCATTACCAATCATATTCCATGTAGTATCAACCTACTTATAGTTATAAAGGGTTCAACAAAAGAAAGTATACCACTTTGTTTATGTCATTTTGAGTAACTTTTAATTTGTTTTTGTCCAAACAGGCTAGATAGGCATTTAGATGAATCTTTCAGGCATAATTTGATACCAAATTTGCCCCCTAACAACAAAGATAAACCATGATTAGCACCATTTAAAGGAAAATATCCCATTCAAAAGTCGCATTTCCAATACACAGCACGAGAAGAATAGGCCAATTGTTAACACACACATATGCCGTATTTATCCCGTACTGATCACCGCGCATATCCCTCAATGCGCGGGCTAATTCAAATGTAAACTGATGCATGGGTGAAGGATTTGAATGTAAAGGAATGTTATGGATGGGGAGAACATGGACATATTAACCAAATCTTCTCGTGCTGTGTATTGGAAATGCGACTTTTGAAAATGGGATATTTTCCTTTAAATGGTGCTAATCATGGTTTATCTTTGTTGTTAGGAGGCAAATTTGGTGTCAAATTATGCCTAAAATATTTATCTAAATGCCTATCTAGCTTGTTTGGTCAAAAACAAATTGAAAGTTACTCCAAATGACATAAACAAAGTGGTATACTTTCTTTTGTTGAACCCTTTATGTATACCCTATACTCTAGTCCCTCGTCCTGAGTTGAACCTCGTTCAATACGCTTCTTGGATCGGTTAATTTCAATAGAAGGTATTAACGACACCCCTTTTACGTGCCTGATTCACAAGTTCACTGACACTGACAGTCTACTGACGTGCGTCTCTCATGGATTGACAATACAAAGGAAAACACGTCAAAAGTAATGGAATACGTTTTCGTTCGTACCCAGGAATATTATGGGTCTGGTAAAATGAAAAGACTCTCACTCTCTTAGGGCTTACCCGGTCCATTAATATGTCGCCATCAGAGAAAGGTGAAATGACTCAAAGCAACCATGGCATTACACCTAATGTTGGCGCAGTATATTATGCATTGGAAGCACATAATTATGTTTCTGCGTACGTGATCTAAGCTCTTCAATTCAGCCAAGTAAATGAATAATTTAATGGGAATTTGCAATCAATCACGTAACAAGCCAATCTAAATTCATGTGCGCGTCACATAAAGGTGCAGTAATTTATCTATTGCTACGTACTCAAAACTATTTAAAATTTAGGCCAATGATGAACCAATTTCCACTTCTCCTATTAGTTTTAAAGTTTAGAGTGAAGATGGTTTGAATTAGTTTACCAATATTGCTGATATGGTCACTAGGAATAAATTTATAACATCCATTCATATTTAGTTATCGACAGCCCGCAAATGTCATGTTAAATGTCAACATACCACTTCTGGCAAATTAGTGATTTTACTTCACAACTGCATAACGAGGCACAAGTTAAAACATTTTCCCTCAACATTAGTCTACCCAAAGCAATTGGCGCGGACGTTCCCTTTAAAATCAACTACAGCGACATAAGCGGCGGATGTGGGGAGAGGGGTCGTGACCCCTAAAATGTGATATGTTTCCAATAGAACACGTGTATTACTATTAAACATGGTCCGCGTGTCCCACTAAATCGTCACCGACCCTCTCAATTCTGTGATGCTTCCACTGTAACTGCCTACTAGGTTTCCCTTTTGGTACACACGACGAATTTTAACCCAATTGCAACTAATTCGGAGGTTTATTGATATCTTACCGCAAAATACAGCTAATCTCACCGCAAAATACACCTCGTCTTTGATAACACGTCCATTTGCATTGTGTCAATTTGATTTCCGTGAAGAAAAAAATATGTTTGCCAATATAGGCAGGCACAAAAATTACACGTCTGTGTAAAATTGAAAATTTTGTTACACATAATTCCCGGACATAATTCCAAATAATTCACTGAGTGAACGTGTTTAGTTTAACTCGAGGGAGCATATAACTAGACTCGTGTGGATGAAATACTGATTACATGAAATATTCTCCAGGATCCACCACACAGACTACATGCAATCCCTTCTGTTCAACAGTGTTTGTTTACCGCAATCAGTGACAGTTAAGAATACTCAATGCATATGATTTACAAATACATATATATAGCCATCTTGAGTACATTTATGCTTTTAAAATGGACGAATGTTGGAGGGAGATAGGCTATTAAGTCTTGTTTTGACGTATACGGAATTGCAATAATGCTATCCAATCTCGATCATACCAAACAACTTATCCAATGGATAATAATCGTCGTCTAAACACTACGACCATGTAGGGGATAGTGGGGTTATCCCAAACACCTTTTCATTGAAGCTTATAAGAACACGTTAAACCAAAGTTAGATAAAATAAACCATCATATAGTTGCCGCAATCGACTATCAATACCCGTTCTGTTTACTGGTTATTTTGCGCGACCCATTTTAACCAGTTCGCTGCTACTATATACATATTAGTCTGTGCACCCGTGTGCTACAATATATTATGGAGGTCATTTTTCACACTCACACTCACACACACAGCATACAAGCACGCACCCTGCAGGTACAGTAGGCTACGTGTAACAACAGCAGCATGCATACGACGAGTACATGCATGGATATATTGAATACGTACATATTCACTGATTCACACACATCCCAATTCCCAATAAATAAATAAGGCACTGATTTTATTTATATGTAAATATCATGAGAATCATAGTAACTACGATATATATTTGTCCTTACGGCTTACTGTATTTTGCGCAACGAAACGAAACGAAACGAAACGAAACGAAACGAATTATTAAAGGAGTGGTATGCTATTTTTTTTAAAAAAATTATAAAGCTGCCCTTCGACGGTTATGTGTTTATTACACTAGGATAACACTCATCCAAAACAAAAATCCACTCGTGAATTCCATTCTCTAATTAAAATCAGTTGTGCAAAATACAAAAATGCGAAACGGATCCATAACTCGCCAATAGATTACTCTATGAAGACGCCCTTCGACAGTTATATGTTTATTTCATTAGAATAACATTCATGCAAACCAAAATCCACTCATGAATTCCGTTCTCTAATTAAAATCCGTTGCGCAAAATGCAAAAATGCGAAACAGATCCACAACTCACCAAATAATTCCTCTGTGAAGCCGCCCTTTGACGGTTATGTTTAAGGTATTAGAACAACATTCATGCCAAACCAAAATCCACCCATGATTTCGTTCTCTCATTTAAATCTGTTGCGCAAAATACAAAAATGCGAAACGGATCCATAACTCGCCAATAAATTCCTCTATGAAGCCGCCCTTCGACGGTTATATGTTTATTTCAATAGAATAACACTCATGCAAAACCAAAATTCACTCATGAATTCCGTTCTCTAATTAAAATCCGTTGCGCAAAATACAAAAATGCGAAACGGATCCACAACTCACCAAATAATTCCTCTGTGAAGCCGCCCTTTGACGGTTATGTTTAAGGTATTAGAACAACATTCATGCCAAACCAAAATCCACCCATGAATTCCGTTCTCTCATTAAAATCTGTTGCGCAAAATACAAAAATGCGAAACGGATCCATAACTCGCCAATAAATTCCTCTATGAAGCCGCCCTTTGACGGTTATATGTTTATTTCAGTAGAATAACATTCATGCAAAACCAAAATCCACTCATGAATTCCGTTCTCTAATTAAAATCCGTTGCGCAAAATACAAAAATGCGAAACGAATCCACAACTCACCAAATAATTCCTCTGTGAAGCCGCCCTTTGACGGTTATGTTTAAGGTATTAGAACAACATTCATGCCAAACCAAAATCCACCCATGATTTCGTTCTCTCATTTAAATCTGTTGCGCAAAATACAAAAATGCGAAACGGATCCATAACTCGCCAATAAATTCCTCTATGAAGCCGCCCTTTGACGGTTATATGTTTATTTCAGTAGAATAACATTCATGCAAAACCAAAATCCACTCATGAGTTCCGTTCTCTAATTAAAATCCATTGCGCAAAATACAAAAATGCGAAACGGATCCACAACTCACTAAATAATTCCTCTGTGAAGCCGCCCTTTGAAGGTTATGTTTAAGGTATTAGAACAACATTCATGCCAAACCAAAATCCACCCATGAATTCCGTTCTCTCATTAAAATCTGTTGCGCAAAATACAAAAATGCAAAACGGATCCATAACTCGCCAATAAATTCCTCTATGAAGCCGCCCTTTGACGGTTATATGTTTATTTCAGTAGAATAACATTCATGCAAAACCAAAATCCACTCATGAATTCCATTCTCTAATTAAAATCCGTTGCGCAAAATACAAAAATGCGAAACGAATCCACAACTCACCAAATAATTCCTCTGTGAAGCTGCCCTTTGACGGTTATGTTTAAGGTATTAGAACAACATTCATGCCAAACCAAAATCCACACATGAATTCCGTTCTCTCATTAAAATCTGTTGCGCAAAATACAAAAATGCGAAACGGATCCATAACTCGCCAATAAATTCCTCTATGAAGCCGCCCTTTGACGGTTATATGTTTATTTCAGTAGAATAACATTCATGCAAAACCAAAATCCACTCATGAATTCCGTTCTCTAATTAAAATCCGTTGCGCAAAATGCAAAAATGCGAAACAGATCCACAACTCACCAAATAATTCCTCTGTGAAGCTGCCCTTTGACGGTTAAGTTTAAGGTATTAGAACAACATTCATGCCAAACCAAAATCCACCCATGATTTCGTTCTCTCATTTAAATCTGTTGCGCAAAATACAAAAATGCGAAACGGATCCATAACTCGCCAATAAATTCCTCTATGAAGCCGCCCTTCGACGGTTATATGTTTATTTCAATAGAATAACACTCATGCAAAACCAAAATTCACTCATGAATTCCGTTCTCTAATTAAAATCCGTTGCGCAAAATACAAAAATGCGAAACGGATCCACAACTCACCAAATAATTCCTCTGTGAAGCCGCCCTTTGACGGTTATGTTTAAGGTATTAGAACAACATTCATGCCAAACCAAAATCCACCCATGAATTCCGTTCTCTCATTAAAATCTGTTGCGCAAAATACAAAAATGCGAAACGGATCCATAACTCGCCAATAAATTCCTCTATGAAGCCGCCCTTTGACGGTTATATGTTTATTTCAGTAGAATAACATTCATGCAAAACCAAAATCCACTCATGAATTCCGTTCTCTAATTAAAATCCGTTGCGCAAAATACAAAAATGCGAAACGAATCCACAACTCACCAAATAATTCCTCTGTGAAGCCGCCCTTTGACGGTTATGTTTAAGGTATTAGAACAACATTCATGCCAAACCAAAATCCACCCATGATTTCGTTCTCTCATTTAAATCTGTTGCGCAAAATACAAAAATGCGAAACGGATCCATAACTCGCCAATAAATTCCTCTATGAAGCCGCCCTTTGACGGTTATATGTTTATTTCAGTAGAATAACATTCATGCAAAACCAAAATCCACTCATGAGTTCCGTTCTCTAATTAAAATCCATTGCGCAAAATACAAAAATGCGAAACGGATCCACAACTCACTAAATAATTCCTCTGTGAAGCCGCCCTTTGAAGGTTATGTTTAAGGTATTAGAACAACATTCATGCCAAACCAAAATCCACCCATGAATTCCGTTCTCTCATTAAAATCTGTTGCGCAAAATACAAAAATGCAAAACGGATCCATAACTCGCCAATAAATTCCTCTATGAAGCCGCCCTTTGACGGTTATATGTTTATTTCAGTAGAATAACATTCATGCAAAACCAAAATCCACTCATGAATTCCATTCTCTAATTAAAATCCGTTGCGCAAAATACAAAAATGCGAAACGAATCCACAACTCACCAAATAATTCCTCTGTGAAGCTGCCCTTTGACGGTTATGTTTAAGGTATTAGAACAACATTCATGCCAAACCAAAATCCACACATGAATTCCGTTCTCTCATTAAAATCTGTTGCGCAAAATACAAAAATGCGAAACGGATCCATAACTCGCCAATAAATTCCTCTATGAAGCCGCCCTTTGACGGTTATATGTTTATTTCAGTAGAATAACATTCATGCAAAACCAAAATCCACTCATGAATTCCGTTCTCTAATTAAAATCCGTTGCGCAAAATGCAAAAATGCGAAACAGATCCACAACTCACCAAATAATTCCTCTGTGAAGCTGCCCTTTGACGGTTAAGTTTAAGGTATTAGAACAACATTCATGCCAAACCAAAATCCACCCATGATTTCGTTCTCTCATTTAAATCTGTTGCGCAAAATACAAAAATGCGAAACGGATCCATAACTCGCCAATAAATTCCTCTATGAAGCCGCCCTTCGACGGTTATATGTTTATTTCAATAGAATAACACTCATGCAAAACCAAAATTCACTCATGAATTCCGTTCTCTAATTAAAATCCGTTGCGCAAAATACAAAAATGCGAAACGGATCCACAACTCACCAAATAATTCCTCTGTGAAGCCGCCCTTTGACGGTTATGTTTAAGGTATTAGAACAACATTCATGCCAAACCAAAATCCACCCATGAATTCCGTTCTCTCATTAAAATCTGTTGCGCAAAATACAAAAATGCGAAACGGATCCATAACTCGCCAATAAATTCCTCTATGAAGCCGCCCTTTGACGGTTATATGTTTATTTCAGTAGAATAACATTCATGCAAAACCAAAATCCACTCATGAATTCCGTTCTCTAATTAAAATCCGTTGCGCAAAATACAAAAATGCGAAACGGATCCACAACTCACCAAATAATTCCTCTGTGAAGCCGCCCTTTGACGGTTATGTTTAAGGTATTAGAACAACATTCATGCCAAACCAAAATCCACCCATGAATTCCGTTCTCTCATTAAAATCTGTTGCGCAAAATACAAAAATGCGAAACGGATCCATAACTCGCCAATAAATTCCTCTATGAAGCCGCCCTTCGACGGTTATATGTTTATTTCAATAGAATAACACTCATGCAAAACCAAAATTCACTCATGAATTCCGTTCTCTAATTAAAATCCGTTGCGCAAAATACAAA
The DNA here is from genome assembly GCA_035610835.1 of Ophiura sarsii. NCBI lineage: Eukaryota > Metazoa > Echinodermata > Ophiuroidea > Amphilepidida > Ophiuridae > Ophiura > Ophiura sarsii. The sequence continues at coordinate 27,103,072 of CM069441.1, forward strand.
AATGCGAAACGGATCCACAAATCACCAAATAATTCCTCCGTGAAGCCGCCCTTTGATGGTTATGTTTAAGGTATTAAAACAACATTCATGCCAAACCAAAATCCACCCATGAATTCCGTTCTCTCATTAAAATCTGTTGCGCAAAATGCAGAAATGCGAAACGGATCCATAACTCGCCAATAAATTCCTCTATGAAGCCGCCCTTTGACGGTTATATGTTTATTTCATTAGAATAACATTCATGCGAAACCAAAATCCACTCATGAATTCCGTTCTCTAATTAAAATCCGTTGCGCAAAATACAAAAATGCGAAACGGATCCACAACTCACCAAATAATTCCTCTGTGAAGCCGCCCTTTGACGGTTATGTTTAAGGTATTAGAACAACATTCATGCCAAACCAAAATCCACCCATGAATTCCATTCTCTCATTAAAATCTGTTGCGCAAAATACAAAAATGCGAAACGGATCCATAACTCGCCAATAAATTCCTCTATGAAGCCGCCCTTTGACGGTTATATGTTTATTTCAGTAGAATAACATTCATGCAAAACCAAAATCCACTCATGAATTCCGTTCTCTAATTAAAATCCGTTGCGCAAAATACAAAAATGCGAAACGAATCCACAACTCACCAAATAATTCCTCTGTGAAGCCGCCCTTTGACGGTTATGTTTAAGGTATTAGAACAACATTCATGCCAAACCAAAATCCACACATGAATTCCGTTCTCTCATTAAAATCTGTTGCGCAAAATACAAAAATGCGAAACGGATCCATAACTCGCCAATAAATTCCTCTATGAAGCCGCCCTTTGACGGTTATATGTTTATTTCAGTAGAATAACATTCATGCAAAACCAAAATCCACTCATGAATTCCGTTCTCTAATTAAAATCTGTTGCAAAAAATACAAAAATGCGAAACGGATCCACAACTCACCAAATAATTCCTCTGTGAAGCCGCCCTTTGACGGTTATATGTTTATTTCAGTAGAATAATATTCATGCAAAACCAAAATCCACTCATGAATTCCGTTCTCTAATTAAAATCCGTTGCGCAAAATACAAAAATGCGAAACGGATCCACAACTCACTAAATAATTCCTCTGTGAAGCCGCCCTTTGACGGTTATATGTTTATTTCAGTAGAATAATATTCATGCAAAACCAAAATCCACTCATGAATTCCGTTCTCTAATTAAAATCCGTTGCGCAAAATACAAAAATGCGAAACGAATCCACAACTCACCAAATAATTCCTCTGTGAAGCCGCCCTTTGACGGTTATGTTTAAGGTATTAGAACAACATTCATGCCAAACCAAAATCCACCCATGAATTCCGTTCTCTCATTAAAATCTGTTGCGCAAAATACAAAAATGCGAAACGGATCCATAACTCGCCAATAAATTCCTCTATGAAGCCGCCCTTTGACGGTTATATGTTTATTTCAGTAGAATAACATTCATGCAAAACCAAAATCCACTCATGAATTCCGTTCTCTAATTACAATCCGTTGCGCAAAATACAAAAATGCGAAACGGATCCACAACTCACCAAATAATTCCTCTGTGAAGCCGCCCTTTGACGGTTATGTTTAAGGTATTAGAACAACATTCATGCCAAACCAAAATCCACCCATGAATTCCGTTCTCTCATTAAAATCTGTTGCGCAAAATACAAAAATGCGAAACGGATCCATAACTCGCCAATAAATTCCTCTATGAAGCCGCCCTTCGACGGTTATATGTTTATTTCAATAGAATAACACTCATGCAAAACCAAAATTCACTCATGAATTCCGTTCTCTAATTAAAATCCGTTGCGCAAAATACAAAAATGCGAAACGGATCCACAACTCACCAAATAATTCCTCCGTGAAGCCGCCCTTTGATGGTTATGTTTAAGGTATTAAAACAACATTCATGCCAAACCAAAATCCACCCATGAATTCCGTTCTCTCATTAAAATCTGTTGCGCAAAATGCAGAAATGCGAAACGGATCCATAACTCGCCAATAAATTCCTCTATGAAGCCGCCCTTTGACGGTTATATGTTTATTTCATTAGAATAACATTCATGCGAAACCAAAATCCACTCATGAATTCCGTTCTCTAATTAAAATCCGTTGCGCAAAATACAAAAATGCGAAACGGATCCACAACTCACCAAATAATTCCTCTGTGAAGCCGCCCTTTGACGGTTATGTTTAAGGTATTAGAACAACATTCATGCCAAACCAAAATCCACCCATGAATTCCGTTCTCTCATTAAAATCTGTTGCGCAAAATACAAAAATGCGAAACGGATCCATAACTCGCCAATAAATTCCTCTATGAAGCCGCCCTTTGACGGTTATATGTTTATTTCAGTAGAATAACATTCATGCAAAACCAAAATCCACTCATGAATTCCGTTCTCTAATTAAAATCCGTTGCGCAAAATACAAAAATGCGAAACGGATCCATAACTCGCCAATAATATCCTCTATGAAGCCACCCTTTGACGGTTATATGTTTATTTCATTAAAAATAACATTCATGCAAAACCAAAATCCACTCATGAGTTCCGTTCTCTAATTAAAATCCATTGCGCAAAATACAAAAATGCGAAACGGATCCACAACTCACCAAATAATTCCTCTGTGAAGCCGCCCTTTGACGGTTATGTTTAAGGTATTAGAACAACATTCATGCCAAACCAAAATCCACCCATGAATTCCATTCTCTCATTAAAATCTGTTGCGCAAAATACAAAAATGCGAAACGGATCCATAACTCGCCAATAAATTCCTCTATGAAGCCGCCCTTTGACGGTTATATGTTTATTTCAGTAGAATAACATTCATGCAAAACCAAAATCCACTCATGAATTCCGTTCTCTAATTAAAATCCGTTGCGCAAAATACAAAAATGCGAAACGAATCCACAACTCACCAAATAATTCCTCTGTGAAGCCGCCCTTTGACGGTTATGTTTAAGGTATTAGAACAACATTCATGCCAAACCAAAATCCACACATGAATTCCGTTCTCTCATTAAAATCTGTTGCGCAAAATACAAAAATGCGAAACGGATCCATAACTCGCCAATAAATTCCTCTATGAAGCCGCCCTTTGACGGTTATATGTTTATTTCAGTAGAATAACATTCATGCAAAACCAAAATCCACTCATGAATTCCGTTCTCTAATTAAAATCTGTTGCAAAAAATACAAAAATGCGAAACGGATCCACAACTCACCAAATAATTCCTCTGTGAAGCCGCCCTTTGACGGTTATATGTTTATTTCAGTAGAATAATATTCATGCAAAACCAAAATCCACTCATGAATTCCGTTCTCTAATTAAAATCCGTTGCGCAAAATACAAAAATGCGAAACGGATCCACAACTCACTAAATAATTCCTCTGTGAAGCCGCCCTTTGACGGTTATATGTTTATTTCAGTAGAATAATATTCATGCAAAACCAAAATCCACTCATGAATTCCGTTCTCTAATTAAAATCCGTTGCGCAAAATACAAAAATGCGAAACGAATCCACAACTCACCAAATAATTCCTCTGTGAAGCCGCCCTTTGACGGTTATGTTTAAGGTATTAGAACAACATTCATGCCAAACCAAAATCCACCCATGAATTCCGTTCTCTCATTAAAATCTGTTGCGCAAAATACAAAAATGCGAAACGGATCCATAACTCGCCAATAAATTCCTCTATGAAGCCGCCCTTTGACGGTTATATGTTTATTTCAGTAGAATAACATTCATGCAAAACCAAAATCCACTCATGAATTCCGTTCTCTAATTACAATCCGTTGCGCAAAATACAAAAATGCGAAACGGATCCACAACTCACCAAATAATTCCTCTGTGAAGCCGCCCTTTGACGGTTATGTTTAAGGTATTAGAACAACATTCATGCCAAACCAAAATCCACCCATGAATTCCGTTCTCTCATTAAAATCTGTTGCGCAAAATACAAAAATGCGAAACGGATCCATAACTCGCCAATAAATTCCTCTATGAAGCCGCCCTTCGACGGTTATATGTTTATTTCAATAGAATAACACTCATGCAAAACCAAAATTCACTCATGAATTCCGTTCTCTAATTAAAATCCGTTGCGCAAAATACAAAAATGCGAAACGGATCCACAACTCACCAAATAATTCCTCCGTGAAGCCGCCCTTTGATGGTTATGTTTAAGGTATTAAAACAACATTCATGCCAAACCAAAATCCACCCATGAATTCCGTTCTCTCATTAAAATCTGTTGCGCAAAATGCAGAAATGCGAAACGGATCCATAACTCGCCAATAAATTCCTCTATGAAGCCGCCCTTTGACGGTTATATGTTTATTTCATTAGAATAACATTCATGCGAAACCAAAATCCACTCATGAATTCCGTTCTCTAATTAAAATCCGTTGCGCAAAATACAAAAATGCGAAACGGATCCACAACTCACCAAATAATTCCTCTGTGAAGCCGCCCTTTGACGGTTATGTTTAAGGTATTAGAACAACATTCATGCCAAACCAAAATCCACCCATGAATTCCGTTCTCTCATTAAAATCTGTTGCGCAAAATACAAAAATGCGAAACGGATCCATAACTCGCCAATAAATTCCTCTATGAAGCCGCCCTTTGACGGTTATATGTTTATTTCAGTAGAATAACATTCATGCAAAACCAAAATCCACTCATGAATTCCGTTCTCTAATTAAAATCCGTTGCGCAAAATACAAAAATGCGAAACGGATCCATAACTCGCCAATAATATCCTCTATGAAGCCACCCTTTGACGGTTATATGTTTATTTCATTAAAAATAACATTCATGCAAAACCAAAATCCACTCATGAGTTCCGTTCTCTAATTAAAATCCATTGCGCAAAATACAAAAATGCGAAACGGATCCACAACTCACCAAATAATTCCTCTGTGAAGCCGCCCTTTGAAGGTTATGTTTAAGGTATTAGAACAACATTCATGCCAAACCAAAATCCACCCATGAATTCCGTTCTCTCATTAAAATCTGTTGCGCAAAATACAAAAATGCAAAACGGATCCATAACTCGCCAATAAATTCCTCTATGAAGCCGCCCTTTGACAGTTATACGTTTATTTCAGTAGAATAACATTCATGCAAAACCAAAATCCACTCATGAATTCCGTTCTCTAATTAAAATCCGTTGCGCAAAATACAAAAATGCGAAACGGATCCATAACTCGCCAATAAATTCCTCTATGAAGCCACCCTTCGACGGTTATGTTTATTTCATTAGAATAACACTCATGCAAAACCAAAATCCACTCATGAATTCCGTTCTCTAATTAAAATCTGTTGCAAAAAAACCAAAAATGTGAAACGGATCCACAACTCACCAAATAATTCCTCTGTGAAGCCGCCCTTTGACGGTTATATGTTTATTTCAGTAGAATAATATTCATGCAAAACCAAAATCCACTCATGAATTCCATTCTCTAATTAAAATCCGTTGCGCAAAATACAAAAATGCGAAACGGATCCATAACTCGCCAATAAATTCCTCTATGAAGCCGCCCTTTGACGGTTATATGTTTATTTCATTAGAATAACATTCATGCAAAACCAAAATCCACTCATGAGTTCCGTTCTCTAATTAAAATCCGTTGCGCAAAATACAAAAATGCGAAACGGATCCACAACTCACCAAATAATTCCTCCGTGAAGCCGCCCTTTGATGGTTATGTTTAAGGTATTAAAACAACATTCATGCCAAACCAAAATCCACCCATGAATTCCGTTCTCTCATTAAAATCTGTTGCGCAAAATGCAGAAATGCGAAACGGATCCATAACTCGCCAATAAATTCCGCTATGAAGCCGCCCTTTGACGGTTATATGTTTATTTCAATAGAATACCACTCATGCAAAACCAAAATCCACTCATGAATTCTGTTCTCTAATTAAACTTCGTTGCGCAAAATACAAAAATGCGAAACGGATCCACAACTCACCAAATAATTCCTCTGTGAAGCCGCCCTTTGACGGTTATGTTTATTTCTGTAGAATAATATTCATGCAAAACCAAAATCCACTCATGAATTCCATTCTCTAATTAAAATCCGTTGCGCAAAATACAAAAATGCGAAACGGATCCATAACTCGCCAATAATATCCTCTATGAAGCCGCCCTTTGACGATTATATGTTTATTTCATTAGAATAACATTCATGCAAAACCAAAATCCACTCATGAATTCCATTCTCTAATTAAAATCCGTTGCGCAAAATACAAAAATGCGAAACGGATCCACAACTCGCTAAATAATTCCTCCGTGAAGCCGCCCTTTGATGGTTATGTTTAAGGTATTAAAACAACATACATGCCAAACCAAAATCCACCCATGAATTCCGTTCTCTCATTAAAATCTGTTGCGCAAAATACAAAAATGCGAAACGGATCCATAACTCGCCAATAAATTCCTCTATGAAGCCGCCCTTTGACGGTTATATGTTTATTTCATTAGAATAACATTCATGCAAAACCAAAATCCACTCATGAATTCCGTTCTCTAATTAAAATCTGTTGCGCAAAATACAAAAATGCGAAACGGATCCATAACTCGCCAATAAATTCCTCTATGAAGCCACCCTTTGACGGTTATATGTTTATTTCATTAGAATAACACTCATGCAAAACCAAAATCCACCCATGAATTCCGTTCTAGCGTGTTGTGCGCAAAGGGGGGGGGGGGGGGGGGGGGGGGGGGGCACCACTATTGAAATATGTTGGGGAAATGACTGTTTTTGACCGTGCAAAATTTGTTGACCTCATCCCTCCCCCCACAATTACGATCACATGAAGATAGAGTTTTTTTGCGCTCTAGCCCCAAAAATGATGTTTTTGGATAGAAATTAATTGTGCCTCCATCATGTCAAAAAATAGTGTAAAACAGCAAATTTCCGCACACTTTGCGCGCAATATCTTTTGGTTGGAAAACGTGTGTTACTTTTCATCGAGTTTCGAGTCTTAAAAACCAAAAACCGAGTCTCGAAAACCAAAAAACGAGTCTCGAAAACTAAAAACCGAGTTTTAAAAACCCAAAACCGAGTCTCGAAAACCAAAAACTGAGTTTTAAAAACCCAAAACCGAGTCTTAAAAACCAAAAACCGAGTCTCGAAAACCAAAAAACGAGTCTCGAAAACTAAAAACCGAGTTTTAAAAACCCAAAACCGAGTCTCGAAAACCAAAAACTGAGTTTTAAAAACCCAAAACCGAGTCTTAAAAACCAAAAACCGAGTCTTGGAAACCAAAACCGAGTCTTAAAAACCAAAAACCGAGTCTTAAAAACCAAAAACTGAGTCTTAAAAACCAAAAACCGTGTCTTAATAACCAAAAACCGAGTCTTAAAAAACAAAAACCGAGTCTCAAAAACCAAAAACCGAGTATTAAAAACCAAAAACCGAGTCTCAAAAACCAAAAACCGAGTCTTAAAAACTAAAAACCGAGTCTCGAAAACCAAACCAGAGTCTTAAAAACCAAAAACCGAGTCTCGAAAACCAAAAACCGAGTTACGATAATTGAAAACCGAGTCTCGAAAACCAAAAACTGAGTTTCGATAATTAAAAACCGAGTCTCGAAAACCAAATACTGAGTTTCGATATTTAAAAAACGAGTCTCGAAAACCAAGAAGAAAAAAGTTCTCAAAAAGGAAAAGAAAAAAAAAATCCTCAAAATAAACAAACTAATTAAATCATCTGAAGTGAATATTCCCTGGAATCTTCCCCAACCATTGATTTATCAGACTGATGTGATAGTCCATGCCCCAACTAACAATATGTTTCTAGGTTGATGAGGCATCTGTACACTTCACTTTCATCAGAAAATTGATTTGAATCAACATCTGGTTTTTAAAGAGAGATGGATTATATTCTTGTATGATTTGTTAAGAAACAGGGTCAATGATTTGTAGTACAGAAAGCAATTTGAAGAGCATTTTAGGCCATATACACACTTGTGTCAACAAACAATCAAAATAAAAAGTAATGGCAAACCCAATCCCACAAGATTATCTGCATGAAGCTAATTATATGATAGCTCATAAGTAAGTGCGGCTATTGTTGTGTACTTACATGTAATTATCATCATTTCTTATAACCTTGCACTTAAACTGTCTAGAATTAGACCATCCTCTTCAGTTCACTGTTGCTTAATGCTTGGTACTCCCATGGCAGGTAATATTACCTGCCATGGTACTCCACAATGTTATTCAATTGTTAGGCCACTTTACTATAGTCTTCAGCGATTGGTTCGAAGTTGTCAGTGGTGGTGTCTGGTTGGTCTTCATACATTGTTAATACAGATGACCTTTGACATTATGCAAATTATACCGTGCCCTACCACTGCTACAACCTATGATGATCTACACCGTATTATTATGATGCAGTTGTGTTCAAGTTTTCAAGCAATGAAGCTGTTCTCCAGAATGCACTAATATGCGGATATTCTATCCCAAAGTAGAGAATTAGTGTTCAGCTTGCTGATCGATGCCCGATCTCAACACTACCTTCCTCTCCTGATGTTAAACAGGTAAGACACATTAAATTTATTTATCATTTGTTTATCACATTTGCTTTCATAATAATGTGTGTTGATTTTAACCATGGAAGCTTAAAGTAATTACTTCCACGTTTTAACCTTAGGCCTACCTGAAACCATTTACACCTTTTACTCCATCCACATTGCAGCACACAGGTGGAATTTTAATAAGATTGGAAATATGTTTTCAAATTGTGTGCTTTTTATTTTAGTACAATCATCCCATGACAATATTATAATATAGAAAACCTGTTCAACCGATTTGAAAAGAATAATATTGCAACTCATTTTAATAGACAGCGGTGCCAGCGGATCTAGTTTTTCTTACATGATTGATTTCGATAATGTTTTAAAAAAATTATTGAAAAGAAAACAAATCTAAACTTTTTAAATTTATTTTGAAATTGTGAAGGAGAGGTAGCCTATCGAAAACATGTTCAGCCGATTTGACAAGAAAATGACACTACATATATTTCTACTATAATAGTGCCACCTTTATCATAACTTAATTTGAAAACAAAAAAGTCTTAACTCAGTCTGCTACTCTGCTCATCCATTTTTTCTAATGATGAAGCAATCCAATATTTTCTTATAGGGCCTATTAATTTTCTCCAATCAACCAAGGCCAGGCTTTTCAAAAATAAAGAAATCCTGGTTCAAATCATAACACATTATCCATGATGAATGTTTTTTTGTTAGAGAAGATCTGACTACGAAATGAAACATGGGTCCACTGTTACCGCCGTTTACTGCCGTACGGAATAGGGCGATCAAAATTCAGGCCAGTAGGCCTACTTCTCAGGAACAGGTTGAGATATTTCGGCAATGTATACATTTCTTGTCACATACACGATATCTGAAGCAAAGGTTTTACTAATTTTATTCAGAAAAGTTGAAAAATATTGATGCTATTCGACCATCCGCGATGCTGACTGATCATTGCTCTCATACTAGTCATAGTCTCATTCCTTCCATTCCATGGCTCTCACCATGGACTTATCAGTTGTCTGATAAGTCCATGCTCTCACACAGAGAGCTAGGATTCAGAGCGAACATAGCATTGTGCATGAGATAACTTTGGTATTATAATGTTTTACTAAAGTTCGATCTCTAGTTCTAATCAGCTTCAAATTGTTGAGAAATATTTGGTTTTTAAACCAAAATCAGGGTAAAATAACTTCCACTTGAGAGCCAACAATGTGATTTAGCATATGGTTTACCTATTACGGAATTGCCCACTTGCTAACAATTAAGCTGAAAATCATACCAAAAATGTTCGATCATCTAGGCATAAGGATAATAAATATATAGTTTGCCCGCATATTCTTATATCCGTTGCAGAGTTGTATGGCAACATTTAAAAAGGTCATTGACGTTTTGCGTATTTATTTAGTAAATTGAATTTGCTCTGATATAATGATAATAATAAAAGTAAAACCGTACTTATTGAGCGCATGACACAATTAAGTCTGTTATATGGCGCTATAGGATGGCGCGGACATACACGGCTCTTTGAGGTATTTTGAGAAAATTTGCTAGGCAACCAGTGTTTCAAAAGCAAAACATTCCATGCACTTGATTTGCAGTAGGCGCAATGTGTGGTTGCCTTAATTGATTGATCTGCGCAAGTTGTTTTTGTTTTCACTGGCATTTGATTGTTTTCACCGGCATGACGTAGGTCCGCCCCAACCTAGTATAACAAATAAAACAGGCATGCAATTTCTAAAAAAATGAAATAAATTTCATTTTTAGCAGGTGATGGGTTATGTCCCATTTTGTATTATATATATTGTCAGTAGATTGGCATTTGACCCTTTTGACCCCTGTAGGATAGATTAACCACTAACTGTAGAATGTAAAAAGTATGCAATCTGTACAATTAAAATAATAATTTGAGATGTTGCTTGTTTGAATCGGGGCACATTTAATTTTGGACCATATGCTAAAGGTAATACAACAGGTCAACAACATTTTACGTTTTGCTATTCTTCCTTTATTTTCTCGTCCAAATGTAAACATTTGTCACATCTCTGTGTAAATAGTGTAACTAAACATCAGATAGAACTATATATTTTTAAAAATTCTTGTGATCACAGAAGAACAAGTTGATAAACTATTCAGCTTATCAGAAGCAATTTACATTTTGGTTTCAATTTGTGTGGAACTTGGGGTAGGCCTACTGTACTCCCTTGCCATGTGTTTGAAAATTAATGGAAACAACTGAAATATGATTTTCGGAAGTTAAAACATGTATACAGGATTCATGAGTCAAAATAGTCAGGTCCCGTTTTCAAATAATCAGAAAATATACTTCTTGTACAAAATTGGTAAATGTGTTCATTGTTTATGAGGGTAGACATACTTTGTCATACTTGGTGATGTTTTCACACCAGATGTACAAAATATTTACGAAAAGATGTGAAATCCAAAGTGTTCCAAGTTTGGTGGTGGATGTTAACCATGACTGTTGTAATTTATACCAATTAACATGTTATTTTGTTGAATCTCTGATATTAAAAGAAAACGATTTCATGCAAAATATTTAAATATATATTATAAATATTTAACTATGGACTATGCACTTGTCAAGGCACAAACTAAGATATGTTTTTCTCTCAGACTTCTCTTGTATCAGTTCGATTAAAATAATAATTTTCAAAATACTTTGGTCTATATTTTGTTAACACTCAATATGACACTCAAAATAATGATAACACTCAATAATGTTTGTTATATCTCTGATCTCTGTTTATAACCGCAAAAACAATAGAATCTCTTTTCCTATTGTAAGTACTGTGAATACCAACACGCCTTTGATTGACTCATTCAAAAGGCGTGCATTAAACTTTTACACCCATATAAAGGTCCCTTAGATAAGGTGGAACCGATTTTATTTCACAGAATTTGGAAAAATGCACATGTTCATATCTCCCATTTCGAATAACCAATTTGAATGAAATAAAATGTAGGTTATGGCTAGTAATGCCACCTTGCTAGGCAAGTCATTTAACAATATAAAAATATATTCATTTTTGTATTTTAACTGGTTTAAAAATTCGATGAAATCGAGACCTGACTATTTTGACTCACCCTGTATTTTGTCCATAAATAAGATATAGCAACACATTTCACAAACCTAAATATTACTTCATATTCATAATATCATTTACTCAGGCCTGGAATAATATAGCACCCAATATAGCAGGGGTTCTCAACCTGGGGGTCGTTTGGGGTTTTCCAGGGGGTCATGAAGCGGTAAATATAGCTTTTTGGGAAACCATTAGAAAAACCTAAAAGAAACTTTCAAAAATGCTATATTTCCTGCTCGCTTCGCTACATATAACTAAGCAGTTTCAGTTAGAATAAATCAGGCTGGGTTTTTTTCATTTTTTTGGGGGGGGGGGGAGCCTGAGGGGTCACGGTACTGATCAAGAAAGTCAAAAGGGGTCGTGGGCCAAAAAAGTTGAGAACCACTGCAATATAGGCTGGTTGAAAAAATCTGAAAGTTCCAACCCTGCATAGTGCTCATATTCTGGCAATTATGTTTCTTGGTCATTTCTACAGACTCAGCAAGCAATTGTATTTGGTAACAAACATATAATTTAAATTCAAGTACCTGTCAGATAAATTATTTAGCAGGTGCATTAGATTTTAAAAAGCAAAGGTGATCTCATATAAAATTATAACAAACTGAAGTGTTCAACAATAAGTAGTACCCATCACCAATAATCTCCAATTAAAAAATCAATCAAGAAGATCAACCACCCCACCCTAGTACCCATCACCAATAATCTCCAATTAAAATATCAATAAAGAAGATCAACCACCCCACCCTCTCAACAATCCCCAATTAGGTAGCACTGACACCACCAATTTCAATGTCTGGAAAACAGGTGTTAATTCCCAGTTAACATCTAGGCTCCTCCTAAAAGTCGGTTTTCCCTTACCTTACCCGCCCCATGGAATTCTAATAATTCCATGTCCGCCCCTTCACTTTTTTCACTGGACATCAACATTTCAAGACTGCCCAAAACTGTTTATTTTTGAAACATAATTTATATTCAAACAACTATTAACTTTGTAAAATATGAAACTGGGAAATAGGCTCAATATAAAGCAAGCCTTTTAAACTCAGGTATGCGAACGTTTCATGTTAGGGCAGCATATGCCTGGAACAACTTGCCATCAACAATTAGGACCGAGCTTGAGAATAATATGTCAGTGCAACAATTTAAAACAAAGATCCATGGAATTTAAATTTTGTGTTCGAAAGCATATTACAATTCTGCATTTTCTTGCTGAATTTATCTGATGGTTTTGTATATATTTATGTAAATAGTTGTTATATTCCATGTATATTGTAAATAATTATGTATTTTTTCTCTGTGAAATGAGGGCCTGCTTGGAAAGCAGTGCTTGACACTGAAGCAGTTTACCCTCAATAAAAAGATTAAATAATATTAATAATAAATAATAATAATAATAATAATAATAATAATAATAATTGTAAACATAACCTTTTGTGAAGCCCTTTCAATATGGGTTGATAAAAAAAATCAACCATACATTATTTACATGCAATAATGTAATCTGATTAATAATGTCAATGAATTGATAATAAAAATGTTGCCTCACTATCAATCAGAAAAAAACACACGAAGTAACAGGGAAACTCGTAATTGACTTTCATTAGCCTTAACTTAGGCCAATTTGTTTTTGTGTGTGTTGCCCTCAAGTTCCAAAAGGTGGGTCGGTCGGATGATTTCTGACTGACAAATATTACTGACAAACTGTGGTTCATGACTGGAATTGGTTAACATCAATTTAACTAATGTTTCTAGTGTGACAATAGTTTAAAAGCAACCTATTCAAGCAAACTATTAAAACATCTTTAAAATAAAATAAAAACATTGTGACCCTGATTTTGAGATTTTAGGGTTGGTCGCTGAGGGCAACACAATCTTTTTGGCCTATAATATTTAAAAAAATGTCTGGCCTTTTAGACTAGTCCATCACCATGATCACAGCCCTTGATGGTGTGGTGGGTTAACTTTTACTGTACATGTTTGTACTACAGAGTGGCCCAACACGTCCAAAAAAAGGTTTACACTTTATAAGATGCATATTTCTTGAAATGGACAAGACAGCTAATAATTGTTTTAAATTATTATTATCTTTAAAGCCATTATCTTAGTGATTTAAGTGGTGAAAACAGCATTGAAAATAAACCATAAATAGAGAAATGGCAACGGTTTGAAGAATTGGTCAAAAGCCAGTTTGTCCACATGTTACGCAAGTCTATGGGATATTGTCAACTCAATAGTACTGTGTTCACAATTTCCTGCAATAGTATGAAGGCCCTAATTATACCTATAAACAAAGGGGAGGTACTCAGCCATGAAGCAAGCAATTGTTACAAAAGTGGTGTCATTTTAGAGAGGAGGAAATTCGCTAATCCACTGATGCATAAGAAGATACAAACGGGTCTCAAATAAATGAGAAATATGTGGCTCAAAAATCTTTCTAATCTTTTTTTGAGGAGTTAATATGGAAACATCCATGACTGCCTTAGACTTACGTGTGGACAATTCTTGTATTTTACATTTTTCTTAAATTGAGCTTTAATTTCAACACTGTTTTCACCATATACCAACAAGATAGTTTAGTTTAGGAATATCTTAAAATAATTTAAACATGTTTCCCCAATTTTGATAAATTTGCATCTAAAAAAGTGTAACCCTTTTTTTTGGGACCACTAGCTCTGTATTTTGTATAACTTCATGGTGGTTTTGTACAAACTTTAATTCAAATAATGTTGATATCCTTTTCCACAGGTGTTGCCTTGCTTATATATGTGATGGCCGCATCAAATGGAAACAATGATCCACAGGTATGTAATGTTTTTCTTCGCACAGTGAAAGAATGAAACTGATTCGATCCAAAGCCCAATTCACCTACTTAAATGTGCATGTACTTTTACATGATCCTGGCCCTTTTGCTCTTTTGGATACGATATAATTTTGAGCTTAAGACTGTTGTAATTAGCGGTCAATCCGCAACCAATTTTATGACAGAAACAAATCGATAAACTATGTTCATTGGAAGGAGAAGGGTGTTATTTTTATCAATGATTTACTGAAAGATAATGGGACTTTTTATGTCAAAAGACAGTTTGAAGAAATTTATCAAGTGAAAACCAATTATAATGGTATTGTATTTAAAGAGCAATTAAGTCAAACTTCAATGTCAGTCAATTAAATGGGTCGAAACTAGTATCACCATTTAGATCTAGTAATTTATGGAACTACATTGCACTGTTCAAAACTTCAAACAGCGTAAAGGTTGTACTTTATTCTATGTACAAAGTCTTTATAGAATCAAAGAAATTGATCCTATAATAAGTGACAGTTAGACTTTGGTATATAAAATAGGGAGTGGAAAAAAATATGTCTTTTAAATTTTAAGTTTTTCGATGACTCAAAGTATAGATGCTTCCAACATAGAATCAATCAAAGAATTTTAGGAATGAACAGTCTTTTGCTAAAATGTAATATTAGAGGTGATGACTTATGCACTTTTTGCAAAGAAAACTCAGAAACAATTACGCATCTTTTCATAACTTGTCAAATCTCAAAATCATTCTGGAATATCTTTAAAAGGTGGGTTAAAGGTCAAACAAATGTGGATTTGAATATGAATCCATTAACAATACTTTTTGGATCAATGGATTTCACCCTAACATTGATAATGACAATGGCGAAATTCCATATTTATATAGCAAAGATGACAGAAAAACAGCCAGATTTAGATACTTTCAAACACAAAATTAAGTATTATTACAATATTCTAAAATACCAAGCCATATGTAATTCAGACTTGAATACATTTCTGGAAAAATAGCATCAATGGCAAAGTTTCTGCACTGATTAACGGAAAAGTTTAATTTCCATATATTTGTCAATATGTTACCCTAGCTAGTAAGTGACAGTACTTTGTTTATATATAACGCCTGTCAAGAGAGAGAAAAGAAAGAAGAAAAAAATTATGACAGAAACTCTTTTTAAACTAGACGGTAGATTCAATTTCTTTCCCCATGTGTCTATACTACTTGCGTTAGGGTGCATCTTCTCCCCCTTTATTTTTAATATGTCAATGGATTTGTCTGTCCCTAGTCTTAAAATGTTCCTATTGTCACAAAACTAACATGTGCCAAGTTTGAATTCATTTGGAAGTTGTCTTGGGGGGTTACCGAGAACCTAAAGTTACAGTATGTGTTTTATGTAGGAAAGTTCGTTGACCCCTGTACAATTCCAATTAGAAGCCGATCGAACAATTTGAAGTAGGTGCCATATCAAAACCGTTTGGACTTAGAAGCTCAACTCTTGTGAGCTAATAGAACTGATAATCATCTTCGGATCTGCGATAAAAATTAACCGCCAATGAAATGAGCATGTGTGTTTTATTGTCAAAAGCGCCCCCAGCCCATATTCGGGGGGGAAATGTCTGTCTTATGTGAACCAAGTGCTATAATACTCTTATTTCACACTGAAAGTGGATAATATACATTGATTTAAAGTTGTTATACTGTTAACACAATCAGGACATCAACATTTGTAATTAAATTACTTCAAACTTGGCACATGTTAGTTTTGTGACAATAGGAACATTTTAAGACTAGGGACAGACAAATCCATTGACATAAGGGGAGAAGATGCACCCTAACTTGCGTACATGTTGTGAACCTAAATGATGAATAATGAAAGACCCACATATGGTATGTGTAGTAAAATGTAAAAACACCCCTCAACATAATTTTTCAGTACCCTCTCCCCTCCCCCTCCTCCCCTCCCCCAGGCATGCATTCCAACCTCGGCTTACCCTCACCTCAAACTGTGGAGGGAGCTCACCCTGACCCTATCTGCCTATTGTACACAAAGCCTATCTAAATCCATTACAGCCCGAAGGTAAACTATTACCTAGGGTATTCTATAATTACTCCCAATAATTAAATCATACTTTTCAATTTCATGAGACTAACAAATTGTATTGGTTGAATTTGCCAGGGATGATTTTTACATTTGGTCGAGTTTGCAGTAGGACGACCTTTAAAATTAGACGACTCTCAGTTGGACGAGTTTGCGCTTGGACGACTTGGCTCGCATTGTTTACTTCATAATTTATTTAGTCTGAACAGAGATTGACATCTCATCGTGTGCAAGACATTAATGTTATTTTAAAGTGTTAATAGCTGCGTTCAGACCTGGCTTTTAACTAGAGTTAAATATTTTATGACTCGTGAAAATACCTGAAATATTTTCGCTAACTCGACCGATTGTCCACACACAGGCAACACGTTGTTATCATGACCAAATTAACGCGTCAAATTTAACTCGACCGCATGCCCCTGGAGTTAAGTTCCGGATGTTAAATGAGACATGTAAGAGGTGGTGGTGCACATGTTACATACATCTATTGATGTTTGTATCATTAAACAATGGAAACTCACTATTTCCGACACGTTTGGCTCACTTAAACCAAAGCATGCGCAATTCTAAGAAAAGTGAGACGAGTGGGTATTAAAATGTTTAAAATACCAATGTTTAAAGTAAAAAGTGAGCTAGAAGTCAATCCTAAAAGAACCATTTGTTCGTTTAAGACATAATACATTATGAATTTCAATGTGTTTTTAGAAATTCATGAGGCCGGCCTACTGTTGAAACATAGTTAATGTATAAGAAGAGATAGTAGCACGACTGTTATTTTGGTATGCTAATAATTATGTATAAAACATTATACATGCGTGGCCTATGTACAAACAAGGATAACAATATTAAGCGAGCTATGCGTAAAAACAATGCAGTCTTCAGCAGCAGGTCAATTTTATTGGCGAAAGGTCATATTTACCTCGAGCTATCTTCGGCGCTGTCCAGACAGTACGTTAACTCGAGTCAACTGGTCGAGATAAGACTTTACCTCTGACTTTTGTCAGAGGTAAATTGGTCGAGTTAAGGTCGGGTTAAGTTAACTCGACTCTTGTCCACACGGGTACTAACTCGACCATTTTCGCAAATTTACCTCGACTCAACCTTAACTCGACCTTTAGCTCGAGTTAAATAGCCATGTCTGAACGTGCCTAATGACAAATCTCCAATAAGCAGAAATACTGTGAACAGTTGTCAAAAGGGGTAGGTTTATAACATTCAGGTTTAGTGGCCTTTGAAAGAGAAGAGAAAGTTGAGCTTACTTGTAAATATTTTTCAGTTTCACGTTTTTTAAAAGCTTTTAATAATGCCTACTTCCAACCCACCTGAAAATGTATAATTTACCCAATCAGATTTGTCAAATTAAAGGATGGGATGATCAGAACATAGCTGACCTAGTATTTAGTGGTTTTATTTTGCCTAGTGATGATAGCTGGGGTAATAAAATTGAGTAGGGCCTACGTTAAAGGTATATGACCCGATCACTTTTTGGGGGCTATGATTTTTTTTCACATCCAAGATATTTTGGTATCAGAAGAATCCCCATATTTTTCTCATTATGTCTGTAAAATATTAGGGGCCAGAAATGTTTCATTTGGAAATGTATAGGCTAAAATGAGGTGAATTACTGCCAAAGGTGGTTAACCACCAGCCAGTCTGTGTACTACTCAATGGGCACATGTCTTTTGACCTTGCGCTTCTAAAAATAGAACCATTGGAGTTATGCAACTCAAACTTTGGAATGCAACAATTTTAAGGATGACCTCTCATGTAAAATAGAAAACATCAAGTTGAAAATCGGGTCATCTACCTTTAAAAGGCATGTAATCTTTTCCATGGGACGCCCTCTATCCTCAATTATATACTTAACTTCAAAATCATGGTTTAAAAATAGTACATGTTATTAGGAATCATAGGCCTATCGCTCTGTAACTCGGAATATGAATACGAAAATCTGATTTAATTTAAAACAAAATTGAGGATAGAGGGCGTCCCCTGGAAAAGATCGCAAATATGCGATATACATGTAGGATAGTTTTAGTTATCTGAAATAACTCACTTCACCCTCATTAAAATCCTAACAAGTAACAAGCCAGGCTACAAAAATGAATGTTTTTGTTTGGAAACCAGGGGAGGGGACAAAAAAAAAGTACATGATTTTTGTACCCAACAAATCATAGCGAAACCCCCAAAATTTGATCCTCGGACACTCCTCACACCGCCGCCTCATCCCTAACCACTGAGCTATTAAAGGGACACTAAGAGATGTGTTGGAGGCTGCGCCCTCAATTATGATAAAAACAGGGATTAGAATATTTGTATAATTGTATTAATACATGTATGAAGTTACACCTGTAAGGATTAAGAAAAATCAGCCCTCTTTGTACAAGTAAACGTCAATTCAATTCAATATACGTCCGACAGTCCCCTGCAGTACGCGTGATACATAACGCGAACCATATTTGCATAGAGGGCGTTTTTCAATAATTAGCGATAATATTGTTTTAATCAAGTTTTGCTGTGTTTTTGTTAGTAGAAACAACAATATGGCAATTTTTAATGTTCATCTTGAATTCTGAAATAATTTTTTAAACATTTAACATTTTCAACACCACTTCATGTCCCTTTAAACAGCGATTTCTTACCCACATATCAGCTTGGAAGATAGCATCCTGTGGAGGGCACTCAACTTAATTTTGGACATAGGTGTACCATCCAAGGTCTCAAAAATGGGGGATTTGTAACAGATTTTAGACGAAAAATTGGGGTCTTATGAACTTATTTTCTCCAAAAGGTATGGTCTTACTGTTTTCCCCCCAATTTGTTTATTACCAATTTTGTCTTTATGCCTCTAGTATTTGATAAGCCATCTACTGAAGATAGCAGATTTGGATATGTGGCAAGCTTGTGATGTCTATTTAAGATTGCAGATATTCACCTTTGATACTTTTGAATCATCTCACACATATGATAAACACAATAATGATGATAGCATAAAGACAATCTATAATTTTTAGAAATGCTAAATGCCCCCATCCCCTGTGATTCTTTAAAAATTCAATCTCCAAAATTTGATAATACAGTGCTGTTGGATTCTTCTTTAATTAAATACCAAAATATTGATAATTTATTCTATTTCAGCAGGATGTTCTCCATTCAGGAATACCAGTTATACACGAATCTCTTGATTCTGGGAGGTAAGTAAAATTTTGTCAGTCAGTATACAGGGTGTATCAGAAAGAACTGTACCGTGTTTCTAAAATATATAAAAAATACAAAATGATTATTGTTTTAAATTTAAACACCTGCAATATAAAGGTAAACATGTTTCCTATATTATATGTTAATTTCATTGAGATATCTTTTTTTGTTCTTGTATGGCAAGACATAATCGAAAATCGATGAAAAACGTGTTTTCAATTTCAATCAATCCTCTCTACCACTACCCCCAACATTTCAGACAATCTAGCCCACACCACATAAGCACTTCAAAACTTCCGCCAAAGAAACGAAAGTTAAAACCCCTCAAGCAGAACAAATCCCGGTTTATTTGCGGATTAAAAGTCAAAATCTATCTCCAAATTTCACCCACAAAAGTATGCAAATAATTATACAATTGATGTGAAAGATTGAGATATGGCGACCAAAAATAAACCGTCCTATGGACGGATGGATATCTCAGGTAGGGTAGTAATTTCACAGATTTGTTAAAATTGATCATTTCGACCAAAATTGAAATCTACCATCTTTACCAGAAAGTCTGTGTTTTCTATCAGAAATGTCCGATTTTCAAAATTTAAAATTCTTATGAAAGCTGGGCGTTTGCGCAAGATATATAAGAAAACGGTTTGAACAATATCAATCGAATTCATACCATAATAAATCATATTGCCTCGGTACAGGTCTTTCTGATACACCCTGTAGAGCTATGATTATTTCCTTCTGTAACCAAAATGTTTAAATACATAATAGTACTAATCATACTAATGTTTCTCATGCCTGATATATTTTGTTGGATATTAGTTTTTCTGGTGTTTTTTCTTCAAATCGGTTTGGGGCTGGATTATTGGATTACAAAGTCAAACTTTTCTTAAACTTAGTTTGGATGTATCTTATATATAGGATAAAATATGTTTATAATCAAAAATGTGTCAACGGCCATGCCGTGTTTAGTTCAAACGATAAATTTTCAACAAGATTTTAATTTTGTCAAGTAACGATGGTTACAATGGGACAGAATATGTCAAGAGTCAGAAACAATGAAAGACAAAACACTGGCTTCCCCTTTTGCATATTAAGCAATATAATATTGCTGGGTAAACAAATTTAGTAATATTTAGAAAATATTTAAAAACACTGTATTCAACGAAATAAGGAAAATTTGATTTTTTTTCTTCATATAATTGTGTAATTGTAGAACATATTTGGAGCAACAAGATGAGTTATTCATCAAACATGGACAAAGCCTTCAGCACAATACAAAAAGGAGCAGATGTGTAAGGAACCCACTTCCTGGTATAAGAAAGGATGATGAAGATCAATCACCTTCCAGTCCAAAGAAGAGGAAAAAATCTAAACACAAAAGGTAAAATATATAACTATTGTGGTCAAAGACCATGCATTATCTTATAATTTAGGTGTTAACACGTGTTAACACGATCTATGAGGTGAAAGCATTAGTGTGTATAGTGCATCACTTTCTCACAAGGACCAGAAGATCACGATTGGGTTTTTGGAATCTCTAAATGAACAAATGAAACAATATGCAGCCTACCCGAGGCGATATAGAATAGAAAAAAGAAACCCTACTGATCCAAAGTCATAATTAATTTGACATCAAAACTAGTGTCATATTATTGGTGGTGTTGTTGTTGTTGGGGGTGTACACTGTACACAAAAAGGCCCATATTCTCGTACGTAGTTAAACACAGTTTTAAGCTAAACACGCGTCTAACGTTGACTCCTTGCGTGCTGACTGAAAATGTGGTGAATTACTGCCAAAGGTGGTTAACCACCAAAAAGTTTGTGCTTCTAAAATTAGAACCATTGCAGTTATGCAACTCAAACTTTTGAATGTGACATTTCATGTAAACTAGAAAACATCAAGTTGAAAATCATGCCAGCAATACTCAGATCATAGGCCTTACCTGGATCAGTGACAGGTCGTGGATATAGTCAGGGATAGGATATTTGCGCTTTTTGACAGCACTAAATATAAAATGTGCTGTCTGATTTTGGGGAATGCTGTTTTTTTGGTTAAAATGGTTTTTTAAGGTTAAGTGTACTTTTTGCAAACAAATATGCAATATGTATTTAGCCAAGTTTTGTAAAAACATGTGCTGTGGGATGAAAAAAGTGTTTTTTTCAGTAAAAGGTGATGGTGTTTTGCATTTTCCCTATTCCTAAATGGGGTATAGGGCCAAAGGGCACACGCACAGTGGTGACAATATGGGGGTGGTGGGGGGGGGGGGGGGGGGGAGACCCAGCTCAAGCCTGGCCCATTCTGTCCCACAAACAATCTAAAATGTTGACTTAAATGTCAAAATTACATAAGATTAGCTTTTGGTCTGAAATGTCAAATTTAGAACAAATTAAGCTAATTTCAGGCAATATTTACAATAAAATCCAGAATTTTCACACAATTTGCTCCCCTGCATTAACCTTAATAAATTATGACAGGATTATATCTCCCACAATTATTTTTCAGTGACTACATGTACATTTGCAAGGTGTGCAACAAGCATGTTCCAAAAGACAAAAAGAAAGATCACGACATAGAATTTCATATCTCAGCTCTTACCACCGGCATATTTCCACCTGATCAAGGGAATGTTATGTAAGTATAAATAATGTAAATATTATAGAATGTTGATCAAGAATCCCAATCAACTGTCATGTGTAAATCACTTGCATTTATATTCCATGGCAATATTAAAAAGTGGATAAGGTCACAAGGATGTGACGCCAAATAGGGTCCCATTTTTATCCCTTGTAAAACCAGAAGGGGATTTTGTCATCATGTCAATGTGCGTATGTGTGGGGGTGTTTATGGGGTGGGTGGGGTGGGGGTGGGTGGGGGGGGGGGGGGGGGGGGGTGGGTGGGGGTGTCGGGTGTCCGTATGCGCCTTTTAGCCTTTTTCCTGAATGCTGTATCTTTTGAACGGATGGACGGATTGACTTCAAACCTTCAGCGATAGGTTGGCTAAGGTCAAAAGCTGTGGCTTCTTTTTGGGGTCTAATTTGCATGGGTCATCTGCGGTCAAAGGTCATCCAGAGGTCAAATCATAAAAGTTGCCTGATTGACATCAAACTTGGAGAAAAGAAATATGAATGCTGGGTGAACATATTTTGGGGTCTAATTTGCTTAGGTCATCTGAGGTCAAAGGTCATCCAGAGGTCAAATCGTGAAAGTTGCCTGATTGACTTCAAACTTGGAGAAAAGAAACATGAACACCGGGTAAACATGTCCAAAATAAATTAGAAGTCATCTGAGGTCAAAGGTCATCCAGAGGTCAAATCGTAAAAGTTGCCCGATCGATGTCAAACTTTGAGACAAGAAACATGAACACCAGGGGAACACATGTCTAAAATAAATTAGAAGTCATCCAAGGACGCCATTAAAGGTCATCCAAGGTCAAAGATCACCAAGGGGTTAAATCGTGCAATGAACACTAAAGGAACATGTCAAAATATATTTAGAGGTCATCCAAGGTCATATGAGGGTCAAAGGTCACCCTGAGGTCAAATCGTTGAAGTTGCCCGATTGACCTCAAACTTGGAGAAAAGAAACATGAACACCGGGGAACATGACCCTATGTGACCTTTGACCTCATTTAGTTGATCTCCCAGCCAGGGGATTCGCAAGTCGTGACTTGCAGTATTTTTACACTTACACCATTCTAGATAAACCCGACATTATTACTGCCATTGTTTTAATTTGGCGATATCTCTATCTTTCACATGGTAATGGTCAGACCTCGCAATAACTAAACTTATTGGCTAGGTAATTTTCCCCAATTTTAAAGGGACACAAAGTGGTGTTGACATTTTTTTTAAAATTAATTCACTATAGAACATCAAAAATTGCCATTAGGCCAAAAAATATTTTCTGTTGCCAACCGTATTATTTTTTATTTTCATGTGTGTTTTTTTAAATCACTTTTTTTTGCAATTTGAATGGCCAAACGGACCCGTTTTATCCCTGATTTTGTATGACATCGTCAATCTGGTCTTATAACACCATCCCTAATGCGCAATCCTGTGTAACATGATGTTTATTGCATGAACTTGGCACCCGCGGGACTATTAAAAGAACTAAATGAGAATTGATCGCACATGCAATTGATGTCATTTTTATACTAAAAACGCAGTGTGAGAAAATATGAAAAATCTAATTCCGGTTAACATTTGTTCCAAAATGTTGCTCAACGGCATAAATATTAATTTCAACATAGTATAAAACAATTTTTGGGGAGTTAGTATGAGTAAAATTAGGTTTAGTAATACTTTCATTTATATATTTCTATCAACATTTTCAACACAACATTCTTTCGCTTTCTGCAACATTATTACAAGGGGGCACAGCACTAAATAAACCACCCATTATATTACATAGAAAATAGGGCTAAAAGAGTCACAATTTTGAGTCCTTAGTAACTCTTTTTGGAATGTCTCGAATGCTTTATTCTTACAAACAAATATGAAAATTTCATAAAATCGTCAAGAAGTGTTACGCCTTCCAATTAGAGTTTACGATATGATCATTTAAACAGCGCCACCCCTATTTTCAGCCCGGACGCTCGCCTTCTGACTGCCCTGAGCATGTGTGTTCATCCATGTGATAAATTGTTGGTACAATCAATCAAAATCAATATTTGCAATATCCTGAGAAAAGGGCAAGCGATTATCTTTCATTTGAATTATAAAATGCTACCCTCACGCTAAACTGATTCCTAAAGGACCCCAATTTATCTCAAGATCGGTTTTTGTTCTTGCCGGAACTTACTACCATTACACAAAACAGTACAAAAATAATATTTGACAGAGTTTGCAGTGCTGCAACCAATGTGACAATATTGGAACTTTATATTAACAATCTGCCCCAGCAGGAGACTGGCAAATGGATCGCAATCAGCAGTGTGAAGGTGGCCGAATACTGCCAAAGTGATGTGTTTTGTGTTTGGACTTTAATTAATAGTAATCATGCCGAATTTATATTCCCAATTAACAAAAAATTATATATAGGTTCATAGGTTCATACATGTTATATTATTGTAAAAATAAACCAATCCCATTTTTTATCATAATTGAGGGTGCAGCCTCCAACACATCTCTCTTAGTGCCCCTTTAAAGGAATGTTTGGGAGTGCGCCCTCAATTTTCCTGGAAATTGGGGGGGGGGGGGTTTTAACTTTTTTTTATACTTATACTAACAAAATGTTGGGGTGGATGTTCACTCCTTATTTATTATTCGGAATCGATTTTAAATCTTGAATTTACTTTGAGTACACTTTTTTTTTACTCCCCCTATATTGCCTAGATACTGATCTATTTATGGCTTATCAGACACTATTGTGAAAGCATGCAGACTAGAGATCCGCCTTGTTTTGGAAAATGCCCTAGATGCCATGCATCAACATGGGACTCTCATTGCATGACGTTGTCTTGTGTGAAAGACATAGCTTTTGAGATAATTAATTGTAGCTTTATATTGCCAGGGAGCATAGAACAAAGATTATATTGACCCTCAATTGAAAACATAGGTGTACAAGAACAATACAAGCCTATTATACATGGTGTGAAAATAGGTTTCAGCAAAATGCTTTTAATTTTACTTTTCTTTAGTGAAGTAACAACCATTTTGTATGGGCTATTGCATAGTTTACTTTTCTTAGTAGAGTAACAACAATTTTTGTATGGGATATTGCATAGGTCACCTAAATGTACCTTAATTATTCACAATATGATCACTATTGCATTTACAGCTTGGCAGAAAATGTGCAACAAGCAAGGATGAGTGGTGAAAACATCAACAACAAAGAACCATCTGGCATAGCACCTGCAAGGTAAATTGTCTCTCAGTAGACCAGCCAAAGGCAATAAATGTGCTTTAAAATATTTATCACGGCATTTTTTGTTACAGCTTGACATCCAGGCTAATTCAAGTCCTTAAATAATTAGCTTTAGAATGAAGGGGGTGACAAAAATAGAAATCAATATTTGGACTGTTTTCAGCATAAAAAGACCATTTTTGGGCAAAAAATGTTTTGGCGTTTTCTGTGTAAATAGTCCTAAAACATATTAAGGGTGTTACCAACATTAATTTTGGTGTTCTAAAGGGTTATTCAATATGGCATCCAAAATGGCCGCCAAAATGATCAAATCTCATAAAAGGATCAGCCAACATATACGATGATGGTATAGAGGATGTATATGATGTATATTGGACTACTAGAAACTCATATCCAGCATGTTTGCTTTTTCAACATAATTATTTCAAATCAAAGATGGCGGCCAAAATGGCCGCCTTAATGTTAAATATCCTATAACAGCGTGTATTGCATTACATACACCAACTAATATGTTCTACTGATATACTAATGCTTTTAGATAAAAAACCACCTCTCTAACAGTTTAATTGCTTATTACTCACATAAATGGACCTCATCTAGTAATATGTTTAGCTAACTACCAGTATCTAATTGTCTAAACAGATAAATTACTGATTTTATGGTTAAGGAAGTTGAAATCCTATCTTAGTAATAGAAATATTCAAAAGGATCATCAACCAGTTACAATAATATTACCGTTCTTATATAGCGCTTTCCACAATGCAAGCACAGTCCCAAAGCGCTTTTTAAATCAATTATTATCGCTGCCAGTTTAGATATCAGAAGCCTTTGGTCGCTACACTTAGGCGGCTACCAATCGACAAGTGCACAAGCCTATCAGCACTACTTAGATTTTGATATCCTAACAGCTCCCCAAATATCGCTTGGGTCGACGAAGCAATTGAGACTAAGTACCTTGCCCAAGGATACAAACATGTTGGCTGTAGCGGGGCTCGAACTCACAGTCTTTGCATCGTGAGACCTGCGCCTTATCCACTAGACCACACACGCTCCCACAATCGACACCAATTATACATAAGTAGCTGTATGAATGTACCAATGACCTTATAATTTGATTATATTATCATATATCCTTTACTACCTTAATTGCCTGGGTCATTACTGTATCACGTGCGGTCATTAAACGATCACCTGGGGTGATGAAATGATCACACAGGGTCGTTACACGATCACTTTGAGTCATTAAAAGGTCACTTGGGGATTATTGCACTTGGAGTAATTGAATGATCCCTAGGGTTATCAAGTGACCGTTCGTGTCATGATTGATTGTGGTCACCACGCTATCACTTAGGGTCAATAAATGATCACTTGGGGTAATGAAACGGTCCTTCAAGATTGCGTAGGGTCACTTTGTGTCAATGGTCACTTTGGAATATTACATTGTCACTTGGATCTAGTCAATGAATAGTCACTTGGGGTCACTAAATAATCCCCTCCGATTACTAGATGACGGCTTGGGTCATTAAATGATGAGCTGGGATCATTAAGATATCACTTGAGGTCATGTTATGATCACTCAGGGTCATTAAACGATCACTTTGAGTCATTAAACGGTCAATTCGGGTCATCGAAGAATCACCTGGGGTTATTATCGGGTCATTAATGATTGCTCGAAATCATTACGCTATCACTTGGGGTCCTTAGATGATCAACTGGGGTCCTTAAATGATCACCTGGAGTAATACTATGATCAATCAGGGTCAATAAATGATCACACAGGGTCAATAAATGATCAATCAGGTTCAATAAATGATTGCTCGGAGGTCATTAAACAATCACTTTGAGTCATTAAAGGTAGATGACCCGATCACATTTTCGTAACACAGAATTATTTTAAACATACGAAGATTTTCAAAATGGGGGTGAATAGGGACATGGGGTCACTTTTCTCCGCGCAGAAAAAAAATCTGAAAAAAGTGCCCAAATGGGTTAGGGTTAATGTTTGGTAAAACATATAAAATATTACATAGGCGATTCAATAGGGAACTTTCACAACTCAAACAAACATAACAAGCCTTGACCCACATCCCAACTTAAAAAGCAAGGACATGAGCTGGTGCAGGACTCAAACTTGTGACCTTTTGAACAGTAATGAACGTTCTAACCACTGAGCTAACCGGCTGTCTCCGATAAACAGAATACCAGATAGTAACAAACAATACAACAAGAAAAGGTATAAGATGTGTAACTCTCAACCTAACATTATAAATACATCCAAAGATGAGAATGGTTAGGCCTAAAAAAAAGAAGGTTTGATTGGCGTAACATGACCAAAACAAATAGGGTAGGTCGGTCGGGATTTTTTTTTTTTTAAATTTTTTTTAAATTCTTAAATCACCTACTTTTGAACGCTTAAAAGACAGCAGTACACACAAATGAAGAGACAGCAAAAATTCCTTTTTCTTTCAACATTTTTCTTTTTATTTATAGAAACCAACAGACTCTATGAGTACAAGTAAATGAAAGCAAACAGTCAAAAACTTTAATACTTTGTTCAATTTTTATAAATATATATATATATAAAATATTATAAAACGTGAATATCAATAAATTCGCTGTATGGAAGGAAAACAATTAGTTTGCCTGAAGATCGCGGTAGCGAGAAACCCAAGGTAGCAAACTGCCAAATAAAAGTGTTTTATTTTGATATATAAAATATTAAATATAATAAATTATCAAAATGATGCACTGCCCGTATCAAAAGTGCTCAATTCCTAAGAAGAGCGTAACTGCCAGTTACTATGTATAAATAATTCTTAATTTACTGCTTGTTTTCATCATAAAATATTAAATATATATATATATATATTTTCCCCCTCAAAATAATAAAGAATATTCAGGGTCGGCGATGTATTTAGGGTCGGTCGGGTTATGCCAATCAACTTCTTTTTTTTTTAGGCCTTATATAGGTATACGCATCACATTGAACCGTGTATATGCAATCCTCTATATATGTTGGTATGTGATCCATGCATTCTTCTCATCTTCAGACAAAAAAGGAGCAAAAGGACATAGGCCTAAATTTACTCGAGACTCGAGCTTCTATCAATCTCTCCTATCATTTATTCTTTTGTTAACAGCAAGCTACCTGGTGCAATAGATGAGGACAAATCAGAGAAAACCCCTATTGAGAAGTATGTGCCCCAGTCACAACCGGAAGTATCCAAATATGTACAACCATTGCCCCAGCTTCAGACTGAACAATCAAACGATGTTCAACTAGTACCACATGCTCAACCTGAAGGTTCAGAAGATGTAAGTGTTTTGGGCTCATGTCCCATTCTGTGACTACCCTATCTCCCCTTTTCTTTCTCCCCTGATCCGCATGCAACCCTGCATGCCACTCAAAATATTGAGTCTCACCCTTTTTCGATAGAATCTTTCTTGTTTTACTGTTCGTCTTTCATTTCATATTCATAAGATAACTTTTAGCACACAATAAGGCTGAATTGGGAGAAAATATATAGATGCCCGCTCAACTGCTCATGGCTGGTTAATTTTACATTCATGTTTATTCTTACATACTTCTTATCTTTGGGAAGTCATTTTGAGGTTCATAGTTTGGTATTATTGGGGTAACAACAGGGTTTTTTTAAACTAAAAAGGTAGGTAACATAGCCACTTTATATTCGAGGATATACAACCAATCTCTGATGTTGATTGGTGATATTGTGAGACCAATCAAATGTCAACTTTTTGACATGCAAAAGCTTTGAATAGAGTGTGGTCAGAACTTGTTTTTACCAATTTGCCCATAAACAGACCATGTGTTGCATTTGCACATTGTTTTGACTTCATCAGATTTGCCTTTGAATATTCTTTACAATGACTTAGGCAGAGTTATATCTTCATCAAATTAAGGGAATTTCACATGACTTTTTATTTTAGAAAAATCAATAAATAGACTACTTCTGAAACACTGCTTTCTTTATAGCAGTTTTAAAACTATCTCTTCCCAATTAGAAACCGGTGGGGGGGGGGGGGGGGGGGGGGGGCAGGGTTGTTGTTTAATAACAACGCTGTATGTGTTTAATATTATTACTGTTTGTAGACTTTTAAGAGGTTCAAAGAGGAACCTGGAAGGAGCTAGATATGATTTCTGGGCTATATCATCTGACACTTCATTTTTATCCAATTCATATTTTGTCAAATGAGAATTTATGTAATTTTATTTTGATACTTAATGCTGATATGCAATTAATTAAATGTCTCATTTCTTATATTTCTAACTTTGTATAGAAATATTCTTTAAAATATTAAAATATTCTAATTTGAATGATAATTAGGTACAATTCTTTCAAAAATAATCACATTTCACTATTCTTCAGTATAATGCACATCATGATGACATGTAATCCAGGTCTATTTCACCATATTAGGAGCCCCATAGCTCTAAATTTGACTTTAAAATGGTTTGATCCCTGACCCCTCTGAACATACTCCAAAAGGAATACTTTCATGATAGATTCATATCTTGTCTACAAGAATAAATTGTCCTGCTCTTATGATTCTCTTGCGAATTCATGTTATTGGCAATACCTATATTCCCCTAAATATTCACATCTAGGCAAAATGACATTAAACAACTCATGTTAGGTGTAGGGGTAGTATTATGGCCATAAAAAGTTGAAATAAATGTTGAAGTATGTATAACTATACATCATATCTACGGGAAATAACTGCTTCACAAGTTGAGATAGTTATTTATAGATGTATAATGTCAATATTACAGGTATAACATAGCTAAATAGAACATTGGAAAAGGGCAGCAAGGGTCAAAAATACTTATTTTTTAACTTTTCAATTGTTCCATATTATTTTGGACAGATATCATGACATCAAAATGGAAAATGCTAATATAACATGTCAAATATATATATTTCTTTCTTTAAATTCATATACATAATTTTATGTAGTTTTTAGATTTCCTTTCAGTGTTATGGTCAATATACTACTCAAACCCTTACAAGATATTCTATGCTAAATACATGGGGAATATGATTATCGCCATAGCATAATTTCACAAGAGAATCTTTAGAGCAGGACTCTTTATTCTTGTAGATAAGATATGTATCTGTCATAAAAAATTAATTTAAGAGAATGTTCGGAGGTCAGGGGTCAACTCCTACATTTGAGGCATGGGGCTCCTACTACTAACCACACCTGTGTTGCGTGACTAGCATGTTTGAAAAGCCCTGTAAACAGTATGGGTATTGATAGTTAACAACATTATCTTAGCCGATTCATGCAACTTGTTTGATTTTAAGAAAACACACATTAACTGCATGCGATTTGATGAACTTTATTTGTTAGTTTCTTAAAAAGGTAGATGTTCCGATTTTCAACTTGAAGTTGTCTATTCGACATGAAAGGTCATCCACAAAAAAAGTTGTATTCCAAAGTTTGAGTTGCATAACTCTAATGGTTCTTATTTTAGACGCACAAGATGCCGTGAAATGTGCCCATTGAGTTGTACACAAACTATATTGGTGGTTAAAGGCATATTATGTGATCTTTTCCAGAGAGCGCCCTCTATTCATGATTTTTTTTAGAAAGTAGATTTTCGTGCAGATTTACATTTCCGATCATAAATCATACATACATTCCAAGTTACAGAGCGATGCGATTCCTAATTACCTCAAAATCATGGTTTTAGAGTGAATTTGGAGTGAAAAATATAAACTGTCGGGAATCCGACAGTTTATTTTCACTCTAAAACCATGATTTTGAAGTAATTAAGAATCGTATCGTCCTGTAACTTGGAATGTATGCATGATTTATGATCAGAAATGTAAATCTGCAAGAAAATCTGCTTTGTATTTTTTGTTCGATGTTGAGGGCGTTCCCTGGAAAGATCACATAATATACCTTTAACCACTTTTCGCGGTAATTAGATGCTATTTCACCGATACGTCTGAGTAACCCAGGCAATAGTGGGGCACTTGGCACTTGGCAGGAGCTCAAATAAAACCTTTTTGGTGAATTTTTTATTTTAAAAATATTTGTATCCCCCTGGGGACTGTCTTTTTCTGATCCGCCCTTATTTTACATCCGCCCTCATTGAGGTATTTATGAACATTCCGTAAGGAGGTAATCTTTTATCTAGTTGTGAGTTAAAATAATCTCCAACAAATATCACTCCATAAGTAATTCGCTAACTTATAAATGTATGTTTTTTCATGGTGCTTTTAATACAACAAAATGGTTCTGTTTTACTTTATTGCAGGTAAATGCAAATTCAGTTGCTCCCGAAGTGCCCGTGTTTGCCAAGACAGACATTAACATCGACAAATTTCTTGGAAGAGGGTCTTTTGGAGAAGTGATGTCTTGTACAGTAGGAGACAAGGTTTTTGCCTTTAAAAAGTTTTTAGATGTTGATGAAGATGACATGGATTTGATTATGAAGGAAGTGAAGTTTCTCCAGGAAGTTGAGCACCCTAATGTCAGCAGCATCCATGGCATTTGCAAAGAACCATATGGGATACTGATGGACATGATGCTGTTTGATTTTGACCCATATGGTGTGGATGAGAGAGTAAGCTCACTCAAGGAGTTCTGCTCTGTCATGAACCGATTCAATGTAGCTGAACAAGTTGAAATGCCTTATAAATACATAGCTCATGATGTAGCGAAAGGCCTCCAATATTTGCATGAAAAGGGAATTGCTCATCGGGATTTGAAGCCTGGAAATGTACTGATATCAAATCAGCAATGTCTTCCCACCTCCAAACCAGTAAACGCGAAGATTACAGATTTTGGGGAGTCCAGATCACTCCTTATTCAGACACTTAATTTACAACGGAGTGTTACACATAACATAAACCGTGGCACTGTCCCGTATTTGGCTCCGGAGGCCTTCACAGATGATAATGCCTCTATCAATGCATTGATGGCAATGGACATTTGGGCTTTTGGGATGCTGCTGTATGTGATGTGCAATCCTGATGTAAAACACCCATATGCCATCGAAATAAAGGAGTCAAAGAAAAAGAAAGGCACAGCACCAAAGATGATCGAACATTGTTTACAAAATAGATCAAAACCGAGGATGAGCCTTAAATATGAAAGGTTGCAAAGAGGGATTTGGGCTCCCCTTGTGAATGTCATGGACCTCTGCGTCCAATTTGATGTCAGTGACCGGATAACTGCAGATAGGACGCCCCATTTGCTTCATCCTGGCATGAAATTGCAACCTACCACATGTAGCCAGAATACATGGATGGTTGGATGGAATCCCGGCAAGGAATTACCGGAACACCATACACTCAATGCATGTGCATTTTTATCCCTACTAATTGCGGACAAAGCATATGATCTGGATAACGTATGCATAGAGGAAATAGCTAAAATTGTAGATGAAAGTATCAACAACTTTCCTAGCATTATCAACACAAGAAGGGATGATGAGCAGTATTCTACTGTAGATGAAGCCCTGAAGATCATGGAGGAAACAAAGTGTATTTCCACAAAGTATACGCTGGATGATCATCTGCCAGCTGAGTATCCCTCTAAACTGCTCCATGATGCAAAATCAGAGTTCATAACATCTATAGAAAGACTGAAAAAAGACACATCTGCCATCTACTCATGTCCTCCATATGTCTTTTCACTTCTATGCCGAGGTGAACATATATTTCTAGTGGACACACACCCAGTCAATCAAAAATATGGAGGGAATAGCAATGGTGCAGTTGTGATGTTTAAGGCTGGCAGAGATGGCTACCAAGCTCTGGGAAACTGGATGTTTTATCGTATGGGAACTAGAAGTAGATACATGCATAACATTGTCATCTTAAAAAAAGGTAATAACATATCAAGGATTACTTTTTCTCTAAAAATAGATTAAATATGGACAACCTAATCTTCACAACCTCTTTCCCTTTCTCGCTCCCATCACTATCACCATCCAAGCTCATTATTATGCGCGTTTATATGAAAATGAATGCAGTTTTATAGTTACATGTAGGAAAACTTTTATCTGTACCTCGGCAACACACACACATCTGTCATTGTAAGTTAAGTACCCAAATAATTATAAATAAAAAAACATTTATCACTCACTTTGATTGCCCATGGACAGAGGAAACCTGTTCTGCGAGCATAATGCCTGTTCAGACGGTCATGTCTTGAGCTTACAAATTCTACCACTAAATTCCAGAGTGCCTGTCCAGATGGCAATATTAGCCTTAAGTCTTGGGAAACCGCTTCCAAGACTAACTCAAGGTCGTGCGATTCCCCGATGGTTGGAAGTATTAATGCGCTAACCCACGCCTTGCTATTTTGCTTGAAAATCTCACTAACGGTTAACATTGTTGAAAGATTCACATTATTCGTAATACAGATTTGTTTGTGCAGCAAAAATCATGGTTCAGTCCTGGCCGATACATTTTTTTAAAAACCTTATTGGCAACATGACATTATTGATTTTCATCAGTTGTTTCATGATTTATGCATAAGCCCCCCCCCCCCCCCCCCCAAAAACCAGCTGAGAGATGAGATGCAGGCGGGCAGATTTTTAAAATTTAAATTTTGAAATACGTGATAACCACCCCCCCCCCCCACCATACCCATCCTTGTAGTCCCTTACTCAAACCCATTATGACATATTCAATACTTCTGTAAATTGTAACATTTAAATTGCTCCTGTCTATAGTACGTTGATTTATCTTTCAACAACTATATTGTTGTGTTAGAAATATCTCTTAATTATCACATGAATTCTGGATATTGGATTTCATGTTGTCTCTCATCCCTGTCACCCCACTTTTTGTCCTTGTTTTGACCTCCAATATTGTGCAATGTGTTGCAACACTGCAAACTCGGTCAAATAACATTTTTGAACCGAGCTTGCAATACAGTCAGTACATGTAGGTCGCCATATTGCTTTGGTGATTTCTGCCTTTATTTTGCCTAAAAGAGCGTTGCGTTTAAGTCCGTTTAAGTTTTGTTAGAAATTTATGCATGAAAGCAGTAATAAAACCTATTTTTTCGTACTAAATGCAGAAGAAAATGTTTTGTACGATGTTGAAATTAATAATAAAGCTGTTCTGCGCAAACCTTTGTAAAATATATACCAAAAAACAGACACCATTGATTGTGTACTCTCATTATCGGTTGTGTGCCAAACCTGCGATCAGAGAAACATCTATTCGCCCGATGATTGGACAAAATGCCCCGTATGGGATTGTCCGTGAAACTCCAGAGTAGCAATATATTCCGGAAGGTCTATATACATCTGAATTTGTATAAGCTCTGCCGTTTACAATATTATTTTCTCATATTATGTTTTTTAAGTAAAATCATTCTGACATCGCAGGTGCAGAAAATTATTATTTGTTTAAACGTTGTGTTGATGCGCGAGTTTCGTCAGAAATACATACGTGAAAGTATTAATAATTTTTCGTGCTAAATGCAGCAAAATTGTTTCATACAGTGTTTAAATAGTATCCCTGTTCAATATTTTGGAAAACATATTCAACAAAACAAGATTTTAATATTTCCTCACAATACATCTTTTAGTACGTAATAACATTCATTGCATGTCAATTTTCATACATGTAGTCCTTTTAATAGTCTCGACGCCCATGCGATATTTTACAATTAGCATCATGCTTCCACTGGTTGCATGTAATTGCGTACTGGGGGATGATGTTGAAGTGACTAGATTGCCGATGAAACGAAGTTGGTCTGGTCGAACACACTTTGATCGCATAAAATGGTACATTTAGGCTGTCAAATTGTTCAACAATAAAAATGAAATAAACACTTTCTTAAAAATAAAAAGATATACAAGCGACCCTGAAATTACGTGGGGGCGGTCGAAGACAACCAAACAATTTTTTTTGGCCTAAGGTAACTATCATACAGTTTTTGGTTGTGTAAATATTTTCATACATATCGCGTTTATTTGTTATTTAATCATTTTTTGCAAAATGTTGCTTCAGGTCATATGCTCATCTTTAATTTACATGTTTATGTTTGTATGTATAGCGCCCTCAGAATAGGCTGCCTAGATAGATGGCGCTTTATAAATGTATGACATGCAATCTGAATGTCCAGCAGTTCCATGTCCATCATGCATTTAGGTGGATCGACACCCAAACGTCCTAAAGTCTAGTTTTTGTGTATATTTGTTATATAACATCTCATCTATAGTTATGATCTATATGCCACATGAAACGATATCGTCGCTGTTCTGACATACTTGCACATCACGAAAAACAGCGTTTTTGAGAAAATCGTGTTTGAAAATTTTCCAATTTTTAAAGACTTGTTATATAGAGAGCATTTACATAAAATGTCACTATCATTGTCAAAGAACACTAATATATATAAACTTATGTTTGTTATGAGCATGTTACAACAACAAATTGCAATTATTAATTAGGAGTAATTATGTCATAAAGTCATGTGCCGGTATATCAGAAAGAAGAAAATACCTTCATATTCGTCCTACAGTGATATGCCAGTGATATGCCGGTATGTCAGAACTGCAGTTACACGGTGGTCTATGGCAGAATATTGTGATGTGCCGGTATGTCAGAATACAAAATGAGGTTTTCATGCCGGTATTATGTTAAAACCCTGGCATATCACACTAATTAGTGCGGTATCTCATTAATTAATTACCTTTTATCTCATTTTTTTTTTGGAGAATAAAGAGTTTCATTTGTAGATCATAAAATGCAACTTAACTCATTTTGCTCAAAATGGCACATGTGCCGGTATGTCAGAACAGCGACGATATGTAACACATAATTGTTTCAATATAGATTTATATGTAATATAAGAATCAACTCTATCATTGTTTAAACAATCATCTGATGATTTTAAATATATTTTTCCCTGGATTTTTTTATCAGGTGGTAGATTAGACAAAGAGGGCCAAACTGACAATGGAGAGACTCATTCCATGGTAAGTTAAAGAATAATAATTATAGGTCAATAAATGCGTATGTCTTGTTTTGAGAGCAATGAGAAACATCAGTGCATGTGCGCTGGTGTTGATGCGAATAATGCCAAGAACCCATTACAGCATATGTTCTATTCAGGCATAGGCCTATCTAGAGCGCATCAAATCTGAAGATGCGCCTGTGACGATGTTGGCTTAATCTGTTAAAATTGCCAGCAAAATTCCATGTGCAATAACGCATGGAATTGTGGAATTATATATTTCCACTCACTCTGGTCAAAATTACATTTTAATTATGCAACCCTTCAATTTATTGTTTGTTTTGTTTTATTTGTTAATGCAGCTGGATATCACAATTATTTCTTCTGACGAGGGTGATAGTACATGTAGCAGCAATATTTCACCAACTAGTACACAAACAGATCAGCATAAAATTGACAATCTACTGAAATCAAAAGCATCTATAGAAATACATGGTCAGCCACTGCAAAGGTGAATTACTTTTTTATTCTGTTACCCAAATGGTGACTATTGACTAATTGAATTGTGCACTTGCTAAGTTTGAGTCCATCAGGTGGCAGATGAGGCTATTAGGGATTGACAAATCCCACTCACAGCCCCATCTAACATTAGTTAGAGACATGTTTTTATCAAGCCGATTCAATAAATGTTTTTAATGTTCAACTTGGCATTTGTTAGCATTGTGTATGTCCTGCATAAAACCTCACAATTTCTACCCAATGAAACAAAATAAATGTTATGAAATTTCCACAGTGCCCTTAAATCAGCTTGTATACACAATCATTACATTCTAGCAGCATTCTTAACATTGTAAATTAAATAGATAAATTAGCATCTTACTAAGATTTACATAAAAGATAAAGAAAAATGCCCTTTATGAAACATACACAATATACAGATTGAAAATGTTATGCAATTGATGTTGCTTTTTACATCCATCAATAGGACAAATACTTTGATGCAGGCAACTAACAAGCAGGCCAGCAAGCAAACCCCAGCTGAAGATGATGAGCCTACAGTCATGTGAGTAGTAAAGTTTATAGCTGATCATGTTGTCCATGTAGCAATTTATGAATGAGTGCAGTGTGTAAATTGATATCAAACACAAGAAATCAAACAACAATGGTCAGCCTTTAAGATAGCAATTGTTCATAGTCATCAAACAGCTTGCAATGTTATATTTCATTCATTATTTATAAACATTGAACAAAATACATCAAAAGACATCTGGCAGTATTTAGCATTTTTTGTTTGATTTTGTCATCAAGGCACACATCGTAATTGCACCTCATTTTCATATAAGTTTTACGCACGATGTGCTCTTTTTGATGGCACTCATGTGTCTGCTTTGCAATGTGCAGCGCAGTTTCCTACATGATGGATTGCA
Source organism: Ophiura sarsii (assembly GCA_035610835.1). Classification (NCBI taxonomy): domain Eukaryota; kingdom Metazoa; phylum Echinodermata; class Ophiuroidea; order Amphilepidida; family Ophiuridae; genus Ophiura; species Ophiura sarsii. The sequence goes on from CM069441.1 coordinate 27,141,089, forward strand.
GTTTCCTTTGTGATGGATTGCGTTGCAATTTTGATTGAGTGTGGAATGTAACATTAACAATCACTGTCAGATTTTGGATTAGGACAATAGTCCACCTTTCAGTTTAATATTCGTTGGTACAAACTTTATCACAAGGGCAAATTTGTTGGCACTTTTTGGTCGGTAATTCAAAAAATAATACATATATTCAAACAAAAACACCCTGAATCCTAGGGAATTGTATTAGGAATATAATAAAACTAGTATGACAAAATAGATTTTGAGTTATCTTAGCAGAACCTAAATGGTCAATATCTTGATCATGGTTGGATTCATTGAACCCTTTTCTGCAAAAACATGTTAACTTTTATATAGATTAATGTTGAGGGTCCCAACGACCGTGGAGATGAAACAGTTCCGAACATAAAATGGGGGTGGGGGGGGGGGGGGTGGGGGAGTTGATTTCAACGAAGTCCTCAAAGTGTTCCAACAGTTATTTCCTGAATTGCAGTCGTCACTAGGCTCTTTGACAATGGTAAAATGGTACAAAATGATAAAAAAATATAAATATAATAAAAACAAAACAAAATATAAATTGTGGAAAGCCAGTACAATAACATTAATATTAAATAGCATATCACATTTATAAAATGTCATTGTTAAAAAGATGTCTTCAGGCGACTCTTGAAAATGTTGACAGTGGCCTGGGACTGGGAGGAATGAGCAAGGCACGAGATGCGGATCTTAGGAATCTAGTTGGTGAATGGCGCAATAAGAGTTCTGTAATGTGAAATGTTGATAGTGGGAAAGTGAATTTGATCAAGTCATCCCTTTAAAACTGGAAAAAACTTTATTATTATGCATTTCAGATACCATATTGATTGTGAAGCAATAATTGCCAAAGTGAAGAATATAGCCCGTGCAGCAGGAGTAGCATGTGGATCATCAAAAAATGTGTAAGTAAACAAATTTAAGCGTATACTAAAGCCTTTGAAAATAGTAATCATAGTAAATTAGCACAACTTGGATCAAGTTTATTCAATCATGTTTTTCTTAAGCATAAACTATGATAAATACAAATATAATTGACATTTTGCCACCAAGTTTATTCAATCTTATAATGTTTCTTAAGCATACATGTAATACATATATAATTGACATTTTACCACCATTAAGTTGAGGAGAGCTTACAAAGGCGATGTAGTGCTTTGTGGTAGGTAGCCAACCTACCGGTCACTTATCCAGATTATTTAATAAAGCTATAAATGACAATCAATTTGGAAAGTGAGCCGTTTTGACTTATACCAATTGAATTCCCTACAAATCAAAGACCGCCCTTTGTTGTTGACTGCTGATGCGACAAACCTTTGCCTCTACACATACCAGGAACTGTCACTGCACATACATGTACTGACTTCTCAAGAAACCCACATTTCTGAGGCTATAGAATTTTTCTGGCCAGTTGCCAGGACAACATAATGCCAGGGAACACATGTACCACACACACAAGACCAGAATAACAATTCTTGAGAGAAAGGTTGCCGCCCAGCATCTTCCTATGAGTCTTTGTTGACCCAGATTCTGATGTAAAACATAGATAGCTAGCCTTTGCTGGCCTGCACAGATAACAGTTGCCAGAGGTCACAAGAACCATTTTGTGTTTGGAACTCTCCCCTGCCTAACAAATCAGTCATTGCAAGATTTAAATGGAGTTTAATTGTCTAATAATTGTATCATGGCCACCTTAAAAGCAGTGAATTCACTGCATGTCATGCTACCCTGAAAATTCACTGAATGTTGCTACCCTGAAAAGAAGGCATAATCAATAATAACCACCATAACCGTAGGTTTTTGTGCGTTTGCTGACCCGATGCAACCAAAATGCAGAATGACTGATGCCCAGGGCCAGGTACTGCATTAATCCCAAAAACCTGCATACAAATATGCTCATCGCTGATGATCATGCAAAAGGCCGTTAAAAGAAGAGTCTCAACTTGTGAATGGCAAACTAGAAGACTTGATTATTCCAGTATTGTACAGCACTAACCTCCTTTTCACTTTCCTCTGCAATCTGTTGGGTTGCCAAAGGCATTGGCGGAGGGGATGCACTCAACTAACAAAATGTGTTATAACATGCATTTTTTGACAGCGAATTTTATTTTCAACCCAATTTTGAAACAGTTGTAGCGAAAGCATAAGAGCCGGGCAAGATGTAGAGAAACAACAAGACCGAAAGACTGGAAATGAACAGGGAAAGAAGAATACTAATGCAAATATGCTGCATTCAAGCAAAGGTATGTGCATATAAATTGTTTCATTCTTAACCCGTACCGCAATAATTGTATCAATTTAACAAATTTTAACAAATCCCAATTTATTCACTATTTATTGACATTTCACAACCGACTTCTCTGGTTGTTTCTGCAGAAATTATGATGTTTTAGATCCATGATCACTTCTCGGTGTTTCTAGAAGATTTCTGGACCAGCTGATCATATGCATGACTATAAGTTGATAAGCCCTGCCTCCTTCATTATTCATGGCTATTTTCCCCCCTTTACTTCTTCTTATCCAGATGGATTCTCGTATCCATCTAGTGAAACTCACGTTTTCTCGGTGTAGAATTTTGACCCCCTCCCAGTCAATAACGTGGTTTTGGTCTGCAACATGCTGATAACAGACTTATATTGTTCTGATGTTGATGCCTTTCTTGAAGCATGTGTGAACGACTTTTTGTTTACTTTATCCGATTTAATTTCATATACAGCCGACTGTGTCGCTAATGAACCAAAAGCATTCCTCAAATTGAGTTGAAATGATCATGGATCTAAAACATCATCATTCGTGAAGAAACAACCAGAGAAATACATACCATCGGTTATTCTTTTTTGTTTGTTTTTATCCTAAAATGTCACCAAAATCTGCAAAAATCAGAAATGTTTTAAAACAAATTGTGAACACGGTTTTTTTTATACAGATTCTCAGCCCAAAAAAAGCTGATTTTACATGATTTGAGGAAAATATTTTTAAACAAATGGGTTCGTAAAAACAGGGTGTTTATACATGTTTTTTAACACCTGGGGTTATACTTCATCAATACTGTGTAGGTCCTTAAAAATGTTAATGCAGATCAACCAAGATGTGACCCTCACTGTCAATTGCTTATATTAACTATTCTTTTCTCCATTTATACAGATAAAGAGGAGGAAATGCAGAAATCTACTAAGATACACAGTGAATCATTGTCAGAAAAGAGTGGTAAGCAATCCCATTCAAAACATAATATACTTATTTGCACACATTATAAACCAGGCCTTCTCAATTAGATTTTGTGAAGCACCACTTTTGAGATGTTAGTGATCTAGAAGCGCCACTATCCCTGCGAGCGTAGCGATCGGAGCGAAAAACGTGTGGGGTCCAGGGGCCCGCCTTAGGTCCCCTGGTGGGGGTCCAGGGGGAAACCCCTGGAAGCTCATGGATTTCCCCTTTTAAGAGGCTAAGGAGAGCTATATTTGCATGCAATATGGTACAAGAAATAAAGAGATGTTGATGGTAAAATGTACAAAAAATTGCTAGCAAATGTAGTTGATCAATAGGCCTACTACTAATAATCATGACTATACCCCACTGCAGTTAGTGGCTGAAGTGGCTCTTCATGCTCCTTGCAATCTGGGTGAAGTTGGGGATATATTTTGTCTTCTTCTTTTTTTCCTCTTCTTTTTTTTCTTTTCTTTTTTTCTTTCTTTTCTCAATTCGTCCTTCCGCGCGCCACTCGGACTGATGCAATGTGTCACAAGTGGCGCACGCGCCACCATTTGAGAAGGCCTGTTATAAACTAATTGAATTAGCCATTAAGCCCCCAAAAGATTTTGCTTGTCCAAACAAAGGAACACTGACTCTAATTGCAATGCTGTTTGTACCAAAACATGCACACTATTTGAGTTATGTGAAAATATAAACTTATTTGTGGTAACCCGAAGAATCCCCCTACTAATATGTACCCATCCGCTTCCCCGCCAATCAATGTTGAAAGGCCATGAGTTGACGGTGAAACTAATTGTAGGATTCAACATTTGGTTAGGGGGAAATTGGGGACCATTATACTTTTACAAAGTGTTCAAACAATATAATTGTCTAATGTTGTAGGCTGAAAAACTACAAATGCGTGCAGTATAATGATGCTTTACGCCCAAAAAAATGTTGATGAAAAAAAAAAAAAATGCCTCTTTAAATAATTTGGGTGCAATTTCGGCATTTGTTACCAAAAACTGTTGCTTTGTATGAAAAATGTTGACCCAAACAGGGTATTTTGTGGTCAAAATTTAACAAAATCTGCCTTTCCATTCCATTGATGTATAATTTTATATACATCATGTTACTAATAAAACTAGTTCAAAAGTTATAGCGCTTGATAAAATTTCATATAAAAAGGGTTAACACCCCTTCAAGTTCTAAAAATGTGAATGCAAATGTTATGACCCTCTAACACCCCTTTAAGTTCTAAAAATGTGAATGCAAATCAACAAAGACGACCCTCCCTGTCATGGCTTATATTAACTATTCTTTTCTCCATGTATACAGATAAAGAGGAGGAAATGCAGAAATTGACTAAGGCACACAGTGAATCATTGTCAGAGAGAAGAGGTAAGCATCCCATTTAATAACATTAATTACTTTAACCCAAAGCCTTCATCAAATCTACAAAGCCCTATACAGTGCTAAAATGTTAAGAAAATATTGTTCAAACATTTTGTATAATGTAAAATGTTCCCCCTTCTCCCCCTGATCAATGTTGAATCCCACAATGTCAGAACGGGCCTCGCAACATTGATCGGTGTGGAAGGGGATAGATATGAGGAAGAGGATGTACTTCAGAGTACCATAATCAAGTGTTGATTTTCATGTGACTCAAATAGGGTGCATGTAATGGTCCATTAAGCATGGCAATTAGGGTCAGTGTTTGAACACATTAGTTCATATTGTTGTGCTGTAGCGTGTGCTTCCCCATCTTGTGGTGCGATCAAATAGGCTCCATATACATAGCAAAATTCAATTGGAACCTGCAAATGGGAGTTAAAGAAAGATGTTACCAAGCTCTTCATATATTAATGAGGCCAAAGGTCATATACTAAGGTCAGAGGTTGTTCGGGGTCAAGTTGTAAAATAGGCTTCAATTGCTAAATTTGGTGCAATTGGGTCTCATTTGAGTCCAATTGGAACCATTATTGTAAAAGCTGACATTTTTGTGTTGTTTCATTTTCACGCTTTTTGCGCAAAACATTTTTCCGTGAAAATTATAACACACAAAAATAATGTTTTCAACATCCATGCAGTGCATCCTGAAGGTTGCTCGCGAGAAGAAGAGAAAAAAAAATCGCGAAATGTATATGATATAAAAATGCGCGAAAATATTGGCTTTTACTATGTAAAGCCAATATTTTTTGCGCATTTGATAAATCCATGGTATGCGGAAATATTGGATCCAAAATATAAAAAGGATCAAATTGGATGCTTTATTGGGCTTGCTCTGAGCGTCGAACTCAATATTTTTATAACTCCTAGCTCTACATAAACTCACGGGCTCAATGATCCAGTATTCTACCAAAATTGGGTTATAGATGTAATATTTTAATAAGGTCAAAGGTTATCTCAGGTCAAGTTGTAAAATAGGCTGCTGGGTTAAGTTTTGCTAATGAAAGTTGAAAAAAACACAAAAACAATAGTGACCACATAAAAAAGTTGAGACTCTTGATTCACGGATCTACTTTTCCCAAAAACATGCCTTGCGGGTTATGATTAATTTGCTTTCTTCATGTCTATTTGCCTATAGTTATACAGTACTGTCAAATGTCACTATCTAAAGTCAATGTGTGTGAATGGGTGTTATTATTAAGTTATGATCATAAACAAGTCATTTAATACTGCAAGTTTGTTGTGAATAATTACTTGGCACCATTAATATTATGATACAAGATGGTGATTTTTTATCCTCATCTGCAATAAATGCATGCATGCATAATATTAATACAGGTCAACCAAGATGTGACCCTCCCTGTCAATGGCTTATATTAACTATTCTTTTCTCCATTTATACAGATAAAGAGGAGGAAATGCAGAAATCTACTAAGATACACAGTGAATCATTGTCAGAAAAGAGTGGTAAGCAATCCCATTCAAAACATAATTTGCAAATTCAAAACATAATTTGCAAATATACTATTACACATTAGGGTAAATATTAAACCATATTTTTTCAGTAATGACAAAAAACCTTTCTTCAGAAAAAGGCATTTTCAAGCAGAAAGCATATAAAAATAATGGATTAATATTTTATTGCTCCCCCTAGTAAAACTCCCCTTAGTCACATGTCATTGAACCACATATGCCTTAATGTTGTCATTGAATAAGGCTGACATTTTGGCATAATCGAATTGCACGAGATCAACATTTTTGTCAGTTAAACTTAAGTTGCAGACAACAGCAAAGAAGATAAGAAAAAGAAGAAAAAAAATTAACAAGAATTGTTGACCTCTCATAGCTGTAAAAAAATCTGTGTTCTATCATAGATGGTCAATAGAGGGGATTATTATCTCCCGGATTATCTCTACTAAAATGTTGTGTGGAGCTGATCTAAGTCTGTTTCGCATACACCTGTATTAATAGCATGTTTGAAAAGCCCAGTAAACAGAATGGGTATTAAAACCCTAACCCTACTGAATCTTACTAAATCTTACTGCCAGAAACTATATCCACGCACGTGCTGCTGCATTGCCTACAGCAGGCATATGTGGGCATGAAGTTGCTGCACGCATATGCGCTGGGTGTTTAGCTCAGTCGGTAAAGGGACAGACTTTGGTGTGGATGGTCCCGTGGTCGAATCCCGGGGGTGCTGGGTGATTTTTCAGGTCAAAATAATAGTACTCTTTCCCCTCCCCTGATACGCACAAAAACATAGCCGCGGGGCTTAGGGTTAAGAGTCTATTTTGGCAACTACATTTGTACAGTATCTAATACTAGCTAACAGGATAAAGAAAGCAACGGTGAAAGTTAAAATACTTGTAATATTTGAAACGTATTATTAAATACACACATTCACCGATGCGATAGATGTAAATGCTATTTGTGAAGTTTATTTACCGATCATGTGTGTTCAGAAGAATCCAAAATTCAATAAATACACCACAAAATAGAATCATACCTAGCGGATAAAGTGACAAATATATTGGTACCTATGTGTGCGTAAAATAGATGAGGGTGGGGCATATGCAGATTATTTTTTGACAGGGATGTGTTGCTGGAGGTTTAAATTCCTGACTGACTCTTCGGGGTTTTCTCACTATTTTCTAATGCAAAAAGATTCCTTCATGTACCTCTTTGGTTGAATTAATCAATTGTGGCATGTGGGGCCCTTTGGGGCTACTGTATGGGGCCCTGTAACATGGCCTGAAAAAAAATGTTTTTTCTTCCCGGCAAGTGATTCCAAATTTCCCTCCAAAATGGAATGCATTTCTTAATGAAAGCGTAACATTTCCCTCCAAATGCCAAAATTTCCCTCCAAATGCTCAATTTTCCCTGCAAGGAGCTTTCCGTATTGCCTACTTTTTCAGTTGCTGTCATTAGTATTTGTGTATACCCTAATGTGTAATAGTTCCAATGCAAAAGGTTTCATCCATATGACCTTCATGGCCCCTGTACATGATTGCGGCCTGGCAGCAATACAAATTATTGACTTTTGGCTCCTAACTAACATATTCAGACCATTAAACCTTCTGGACTCACTCTATCCTGGTACAACCTCTGTAACTTGTAATGAACTAAATTGAATTCTTGATTTTTAATACATTTCAGATACTCGTTCGCCAGTATATCGATATACAAACATTGGAGTAGGCGTAATGGAAGCTGTTAAAATATGCCTTGGAAAAACTTTACCAGCTGCCAAAGTGTGCACATCCCTACCAAGAAATGTAAGCAAGTCCACAGTATTTGTCTTAGACCTTGAGGCTGTGGATGAACATGATTTGACTGCAGATGGTACTGGCACTTACTGTGCGCATTCGTCTCCAGTGGATAAAGTGTGCGTCAATATGACAGATGATCAAAAAATAAGTTCTATTGAACCAATACGTGGACATAACGAGTGGCTCACAGGAAATGGCCACATTTATTTTGTGAAGAGGCAATATAGCCGACATGCAATAAATAAAGGAGTAACAAGAATTGTAACCAAGGTAATAAAAAAAGGTGGCATTCAATGTGAAAGGTATGCTTTGATACATTATAAAGTACCTGCAGATTTTGATGGATTTGCATTGAAAAAGCATGGAAATGCAAAAACATCAGGAGAATATATCCGGACAAAGCCATCTGTACTCAAAACTGTTCGGGAGCAGCTGACAATTAGTTCTCCAAAGCACATTATATCCAATGTACAAGAAATGGCAGGTGGATTAGATAAACTGTCTTCTCCAGGGGACATTATCAACAAGCGAGAACAAGTTTACAATCAGGGGAGAAGTGTGACACGATGCAAGTCTAGGAGTACAGGTCCCACCAAACTGCCTGACTTAGAGAAACTCATTTGCTTGCAGCAGTCAGGAGAATTTCTAAAAGAAATATCATTTTCTTTGAAGAATAGTTTGGCAAAGCCAAACACCTTTGCATCCACTAATAATCAATTGATGTGGATAAGAAACTTCTGTGCGTCATCTCCATATTGTGCTCAGTCACAATTGCATATAGACATGACATACAAGTGTGGTCCATTTTACCTTACCGCTCTTACTTTACCACATCCATTGTTTGTGTATAGACAGAAACCAGATAAACACCCCTCTATGTTTGTGGGAATGGCAACAAGCTCAGGAAGAGAAGTTGACGATTATCAATTTTTGGCAACAAGCCTAAAAAAACATGGCCAAATCAAGTCGTTGGTATACGGAACAGATGGTGAAGTAGCTTTGGAAAAAGGATTTGAGGAAATGTTTCCAATTGACCATGGTGAAAATGTCCACTTGCGCTGTTTCGAACATCTAAAGGATGACATCAAGAGAAAGTTGGATTTACTGAACATTCCTCATGACGAACAAAAAAAAATAACAACATCAATTCTCGGATACGAATACAAAGGCAAAAGGACGAAAGGCCTGGTGGATTGTAGAGACGGGGAAGAATTCGATAAGAAGCTAGGAGAGATGGAAATACGGTGGCCGGAAGACTTCATGACCTGGATACACACGTGTAGAGGAAGGCTGCGACCATTAACTAGCACAATCAAATGTTGTATGCTTAGACCTGTGAGGGTTAAAGCTGGACTTGGAAATCCACCAAACAAATGGACGAATCAGAGGGCGGAGTCCATGAACAGTATCTTAAAGGAGGAGCTTTCCCACCAGAAAACTGATCAAGTTTCACTGCATGAAATTATTTACAAACATGTTGTGAAACAACAAGAAAACGAAATGATCAAGGCTATATTCAAAATGGGAGAATATCGTTTGGCCAAAGACTATAGTCACCTTGAAGTGAATGCCAATGTATGGTGCCAGAAGACTGCCCCCCAAAAGGAAGCATACATTAAAAAGGTTTTTCATACTACAAACACAACTAAACAAGTAACCTGGTCAGTAACGAGCAAAAAAAAGGTGGAAGTAAGTATAAAGGACAGCAATTTATGCATGCCACAAGGTGTACTCGAAGACATCTGGAGTAAGGCTGAGAAAATTATGTCATTTGGTGACAATTGCCTGCTATTAACCACAAATGTGTGCGTACCGGACGAGGACGATGCATATATTGTGACTGTGGACAATGATATTGTCAAAAACTGTACATGCACTATGTACAAAAAGACATCTATGGTTTGTCAACATATGCTGGTAGCTGCACAAAAGTTAAAATGTTTAACTAAAATGTTCTCGTGGCTTGAAGGGAAAATGAGAGCATCAACCTCTTGTATGTCACGAGCACAAAAAAATGCAGGCCGTAAACCAGGATCAAAATCGCGGAAGGGGAAGAACAATATACCCCTAACCCCCATTGTGGAAGAAGAAGAAAACGGTCGACCATCCCCATGCAGATACACAGAATACTACCAAAATGATGAACTATTCCATGTAGCATTCATCAAAGACTTTAAAAAAGCTACTCAATGTGTAGGATGCACAAACATGTTCTGCAGGCTGCAGCCAATAAGACCATTTGACATTATTATCACTCATAAAGAGAGATATACATATCCAGGAGATGATGGCAAATATGTCATTACACGGAAAAAAATGTGCAACCGATATTATTGTCTTAATATCACATGCATTCAACCCAGACATCCTTATTTTACAAAATGTCGAGTGGCTATTCCGGAGGGTGTCAAAGAAAGACTTCATAGTAGCCACAAGAAGCTAATAATGGAGCAGCTAAATGTGAATTTAGAATAAGGCACAGACACAACACAACAAGTATTTGGTTTGTCTTGTCCTTTTTCAATTTTGAGAGAAAAGAAAAAGGAGTATTCTGTTAATTTTTGAGAAAATACAGCAGCCACACAGCCCATACTTGGTAATTACCCATGTCTTTTAGACAGCTAGGAGTTTTCATGAGAATATGAAAACAATGATACAGTGTACTCCGGTAACTCAAAGTTTCTGGACCTTCATTTTAATTTGTGTTATTAAGTTATTTCAATACTTTTCATGTGTTACCACGTCTCCACTGTATCACCAATTTCTCTGTTATTACAAAGAGGACTATCTAGGGCATTGTAATGAGTCCAGATATGATAAGACATTGTTGTCCTATAATTACTTTAGTTTCAGGCTGCAGCTCTTTTGTGAACAAAAGAGAACAGGTTTTAGTAATAGCATGTTTATTTTGCATACATCTTGTCATTGACTGAATGAACGATGTTATTCAGTCAATTATAAGTTTAATGTAAATATCTGTTTGATAGAGTTATAACATGTTGTGACTCCCATCATTTCTTTTGAAAGTGCCAACCACTTAATGCAAATGTCAATGCGAAACTTGAACCTACCTTCCTTGAGGAAATGAAGTCAAAGATTATTTATATTGTTGAAGTGGTGAATCCCGAAATAATTTATATTTTGGACAGGTGAACCTCTGGCGAATCATCACCTATAAATTTCAACTTCTCCCATATATATTTTACTGTAGAATGAACATAGCGCACCGAGGTGATCCTCACCTAAAGAAATAGCAGGATATACCTAATCTTGGAAGTTTTTTATCCTGAAGGGGAGGTGAATACAGGTGAAGGCTTGAGGAGGGTAGGTTCAAGATTCAAATTAGTGTCTGCATATGCTCTTGATAAAACATTCGCCTCATTGAAATTAGACAAGCCATGACTCGACTTGAGTCACTAAATTTGCCAAAAGGAATGACTTGAGTCACAAAATGAATGACTTTTAAATCTAATGTTTGAAGTTGACAACCTCATCCTCCACGTTAAGGTCTTCAATTTATACAGAATATCTATGTAGTACAGTCACATAAGTACGCTGTAGTCTGTTCAACATAACATGGTACATCACCAGTGGAGGATACAGGGGGTGGGCACCCCCCGTAAAATTTAACAATATACCTTTTTAGTGGTCTTTGTCATCAGCCCCCTCCCCCATACATTTTAATCCTGTATCCGCCACTGATCACTGCAAAAGAATATGATGCAAAAGTAATGGACAGTAACAAAGATCATGCTCTATGTAATGGCAAATAAACTAGTATAGACCTTATAGTCTGGTCAGTGTAACATGGAGAGGATTATGATGACCTTTCACATTGCAAAATAAATAGATATCATAAAAGGTCATGTTCTATATTATGTTGGATGAACTATAACTGCATATTGAGTTGATTGGTACCATTTTGTAGTGTGTTCATGGAGATTCCAATTAAGATGATGGTTGCGCTTAAATCGAACACAAAATGGCATGCTGCTAACTTACGACAATGGTGTTTTGAATTTGCAGTAAACAGTATTATTTAAAGTGTGCTACAAACTACATCATTATCATGGAAATTAATTTATTAGAGTTACTACTCTTAAGTAAACTGCTCAAAAACAGTTTGGAAATTTGTTTCAATCACAAAATGTTCAAATATTTTGGGATATTTCCATACTGTGTTGCATATTAATGAAAAGCTGATATGTTCATCTTTACAATGATACCCAATTTGTAGCAATACCTTGTTCCAGTGCTCTGCCACTTGCTTGAGAACATGGAGAGGTCTCAATCTGAATGTGCCAAAATCGACACCATTTTATGCTCAGAAGTCAGTAGAGCATCACTCTACACTGTAGTGGTCAATGTAACATTTCATTGAACAGACGACAAAGATGTTCTTTTGAGCGCAAAATACTGGGGAATTTGGCACATTTTGAATGCGACCTCCCCACATTCTCAAGCATATGGCTAAGCACTGAAACGAGTGATTGCTACAAATGAGGTATCGTTAGAATGAAGAACACATCAGCTTTACATTGATATACTTCACAATATGAATATATCACACAAAAATCAAGAAATGGCAGTTTAATACAAATTTCCAAACTTTTTTTGAGCGGTTTATTTGCAATGAACGATGTAAACCATTTCTCATCAACTTCAATCACAAGATTTAAAAGTAATTCATTTTGTGGCTCAAGTCATTCCTTTTTGGCAAAAATAATAATAATTGTCATAATAATTGTGAATTCAAAAATGCTTGTGTGTACAAACATCTGTGGCTATTATACAAAAACGCAGATTTGCCTTTTTTCCTGAAAGGTTGTGAACTAATTATCATGGCAAATGATGTTTTAAAATATTTTGGTGAAAAGCATGTTTGAATAACTTTTAATCTCAACAAACTGCTGACTCGTTGTTAGGGGTAAGTGAGTAAGTAAGTAAATAGTTGAATTCATGTTGAAAATCAGTTGTTATTGTCAATAAAGCTTTACTGTGTTGAAATTGCATATAATTTGACGATATTCATATTCTTTCTTGGTGTTAGACAATTGAGGGCAATTTATGCCTTATGCCACGATTTCTGTCATTGAATTATTACGATATGACGTGAAATTACTTTAGAATGGTCTAAAACCTGGGTGAAATTAATAATATTTTGAATGGTCTGTAATGAAGAAATAACATAATTTATGTATTTTTATTCACCGTCTTTTGTGTATATTAACCATTGGGTCATAATAGTCACATTGACTAACTTCCCCAATTACATGACAAGCTTGATAATTATCAAGATAGTTTGTTAAAAGTACTAAATGATGATTATATGGAATGGGTAAAAACATGAAAGAAAGAGTTATATATATAAATGCAGTAGTGGAAATACCCACATGACTTTCCACCCGGGGTTGACGATCATGTGTGTCACAGCTATATTAATAATATTGTATGTAATGATCATAACAGTAGTATAGCATTATTCCGTAATAATATTAGAGCAATTAAAATCATGTCTTGTCCAGTTCACCTCTTGCTTAAAGTCTATAGTGGTTGACTTACATGCTTTACAATGCATAGGTCCATGGTTTGATCCCACTATGACCACTTTTTCAACTGATTTATTTATTTTTGCAAAAGTCGGGATAGAACATAGACGGTAACTATCTATGGTTAGAAATATTCTAAGTCCACAAAGTGTGTAGTCCTAGTCAACCTCGGGTGGAAAGTCATGTGGGTATTTCCATCGCTACATATTAATATATGGGGGATCTGAACATTGCAACTTTGTAAACATTTTATAAGAATTAACTTTTAATCGCAAATGTGGAGTTGATAACTACACTTGCTATGAAAATGAAAATTTTATAAAACCTGGGTTTCACTTTTATTGTTTTTACACGTTAGATGTAAATGTTTATTAAGACGGTGTATACTTTCTATGCTGTCATTCACTGATTTCAATGTAATTTAACCGTATTAGTCCAGTTACCCCAATGATGACCCATGTCAAGTAGTGTTTAGTTGTGTGTAATTTACTTTTTCTTAAAAATACATGTACTTGTTTGTGTCATATGTAGACAGTTATACGGGTGATATTATCATAGAAATTCGGTAAATATTGTAAGTGTTGCGTGGTAAAATGTTATGTAGATTAGGGGGGGGGGGGGAAGCTCATAATTAGTTTTTTGTATGTGACATGATAAACTTGAGTTCATTTTTGTTTTAAATTTATTGATTCAATATTTTATTCATTTATTATTATTTTCAGTTGATATTGGCATAAAATCCTTTTAGTCATTCATTCATAAATGCTAGGTAACAACAGATGGTTGATTTATTTTTATTGGGATAACATAAAGGGGTCAAAAAAAGTAAGTCCCCCCCTAAAATTAGCTTACTTTTGTTTACATAACTTCACACACAATTAGACGTTTTGAAAAATTGAAACGATTATGAAAAGAGAAAACGCTTGGCTACCATTAGAAAGTTTTACATTTTCGATATATTGTTTACTTTTCCCAAAACAGTCACATTTCCACGAAACGATGTTTTCAGAAAAAGTGGCACTTACTTGTATTGGATTTTGGCAAATTTCATGTTAACAGAAACATCATTTTGGGGATATTTGACTTTTTTGGGAAAAGTAAACATGATATTGAAAATGGGAAACTGTGTACGGATAGCTAAGCGTTTTTCCTTTTCAGAAAAGTTTCATTTTCTCTAAACGTCTAATTGTGTGGGGGTGTTACGCAAACAAAATTGTATAGGATTTTGAAAATTGCCACTGTTTCTGAGAACATCGTTTTGGGGAAATGAGACAATTTTGGGAAAAGTAAACATGATATTGAACAAGAGAAACTTTCTGTGAGAAGCCAAGTACTTTTTCTTTTCACAAGTTTTTAAATTTCTCAAAACGATTAATCCTGTGCGGAGTTATGCAAACAAACTTGGTCTAATTTTCGTACAAAAAAAATCACGAAAGAGAGTTTTTAAATTGACTGGTATGGACCAAGTGCCACTTTTTCTGAAAACATAATTTTGGAAAAATGTGACTGTTTTGAGAAAAGTAAACATGATATTGAAAATGTAAAACTTGCTATTGGTAGTCAAGCATTTTCTCTTTTTATAATCGTTTCAACTTTTCGAAACGTGTAATCGTGTTTGAAGTTATGTAAACAAAAGTAATCTAATTTTAGGGGGGGACTTACTTTTTTTGACCCCTTTATTTCAAAATGTTGGAATAAATGTGTGGTTGGCAAGCATGATTGTAAAGCCCTGCAACGCCTAAATTGACAAAATAACACCATCACATAAGCCCATATATTGGCATTTAGAAAATTTGCACTGTTTCATCATTGGTCAGAATTGGTTCCTATCTCAGACCTAATGAGACGTTGAAAAGTGGGACTGATCAGCAAAAGTCTATGAGTCTATAAGATGATCTCTATTGATGGTGAAATCAATTTACCCTCCTCGACATCCCACTCATCAGAATTACCACTGCTGTGATTTGAAAAAGGAAAAAAACATGCCACTGCGTGAAGAAGTTTTAATTGCAACAAGGATGTTATATGTGACGTGTTCTACCGAAACCAGACGGATTTGGGCAAAGCTCCAAACTGAGAAATTGCCCAAAACATAATTGGGGGGTGATTGTTTTGGGAATTTGAGTTTCTGGTAAATAATTAATCTTCAGAGTATTTATAACAATATTGTGAAAGATTTAGATTAAAATATCATCCTAAATGTATGTTTCAGTGCTTTAAAAAAGCCTAGTTCTAGTAACTTTATCTCAGTTTGGAGTTTTCATAAAGACTGAAAATGATGTAACCCCGCTTTGGAAGTCCGATTAAAAAAAGAGAGGTACCACTGTAAAGCTGAAGATCTCTACTTTAATAATCAATTACTAACTCAATTTTGATATCTTGCCCAATTGTGTCTGGTTTCGGTAGAACACGTCACATGTTTAAATTGCCAAGTGTAAGCCTTACCTTTTTATATGAATGTAAATAGTGATGGATCCATTTCACATTTTTGTATTTTGCGCAACATATTTAAATGAGAGAATATAATTGCACGAGTGTTATTCTAATAGATTTAAGATAACCGTCAAAAGGCGGCTTCATAGAGGATGTTATTGGCAATTTATGGATCTGTTTCGCATTTTTGTATTTTGTGCAACGTATTTTAATTAGAGTACGGAATACATGAGAGGATTATGGTTTTGCATGAATGTTATTCTAATAAAATAAACATATGACCGTCAAAGGCCGGCTTCATACAGAAATTTATTGGTGAGTTGTGGATCCGTTTTGTTATTCTAATGAAATAAACATATAACCGTCGAAGGGCGTTTTCATAGAGGATATTATTGGCGAGTTATGGATCCGTTTCGCATTTTTGTATTTTGCGCAACAGATTTTAATGAGAGAACGGAATTCATGGGTGGATTTTGGTTTGGCATGAATGTTGTTCTAATACCTTAAACATAACCGTCAAATGGGGGGCTTCACGGAGGAATTATTTGGTGAGTTGTGGATCCGTTTCGCATTTTTGTATTTTGCGCAACGGATTTTAATTAGAAAACGGAATTCATGAGTGGATTTTGGTTTTGCATGAGTGGTATTCGAATGAAATAAACATAACCGTCGAAGGGGGGCTTCATAGAGGATTTTATTGGCGAGTTATGGATCCGTTTCGTATTTTTGTATTTTGCGCAACAGATTTTAATGAGAGAACGGAATTCATGGGTAGATTTTGGTTTGGCATGAATGTTATTTTAATACCTTAAACATAACGGTCAAAGGGCGGCTTCATAGAGGAATTAATTGGTGAGTTGTGGATCCGTTTCGCATTTTTGTATTTTGCGCAACGGATTTTAATTAGAGAACGGAATTCATGAGTGGATTTTGGTTTCGCATGAATGTTATTCTATTGAAATAAACATAACCGTCAAAGGTCGGCTTCATAGAGGAATTTATTGGCGAGTTATGGATCCGTTTCGCATTTTTGTATTTTGCGCAACGGATTTTAATTAGAGAACGGAATTCATGAGTGGATTTTGGTTTTGCATGAGTGTTATTCTACTGAAATAAACATATAACCGTCAAAGGGCGGCTTCACAGAGGAATTATTTGGTGAGTTGTGGATCCGTTTCGCATTTTTGTATTTTGCGCAACAGATTTTAATTAGAGAACGGAATTCATGAGTGGATTTTGGTTTTGCATGAATGTTATTCTAATGAAATAAACATATAACCGTCAAAGGGCGGCTTCATAGAGGATATTATTGGCGAGTTATGGATCCGTTTCGCATTTTTGTATTTTGCTCAACGGATTTTAATTACAGAATGGAATTCATGAGTGGATTTTGGTTTTGCATGAATATTATTCTACTGAAATAAACATATAACCGTCAAAGGGCGGCTTCACAGAGGAATTATTTGGTGAGTTGTGGATCCGTTTCGCATTTTTGTATTTTGCGCAACGGATTTTAATTAGAGAACGGAATTCATGAGTGGATTTTGGTTTTGCATGAGTGTTATTCTAATGAAATAAACATATAACCGTCAAAGGGCGGCTTCATAGAGAATATTATTGGCGAGTTATGGATCCGTTTCGCATTTTTGTATTTTGTGCAACAGATTTTAATGAGAGAACGGAATTAATGGGTGGATTTTGGTTTGGCATGAATGTTGTTCTAATACCTTGAAC